>JBAMJR010000243.1:670000-1157500 GCA_038501785.1 Myoxocephalus aenaeus | reverse complement strand
AATACTTTTTTTTTTTTTACGCTACTCTGTAAAGTTGCACGGTATGTAGATACTAAAAAGGTAGCGCGGTACCCGTACATTAAAAACAATAAGATTTTGATGTATCGATACTCTATTAAAATAGCGCGGATCAGAGCGCACTCGCTGCTCCGCTCTCTCTGCATGCAGAGCGGGGCTTAGGGGGCGGGGCTTCCAGCGCTCACACACGCAGCGCGCGCACACAGAGATCGCTGGAGCACGAGCTTTTGAACGTCCGTCCTCGGCTTGCTGGAACAAATCTCTCCAGTTGATATGAATGATGACGTGTAGTCCATAAATATATGAATGATGACGACGTGTAGTCCATAAATATATGAATGATGACGACGTGTAGTCCATAAATATATGAATGACGACGTGTAGTCCAGTAAAGCAGCAGTTTGTAGAATCCAACAGTTTCTGAGTTCTGTTGCACACGGTCCCATCAGGCCACCTGATGCTTTTGTCTGTTCTTTTTTTAAATATATATTGTTTATAGTTTGAAGTCAAGTGTTTTGTATGTATTTATATTATTATTGTATTTAATATATTGTTAAATTTGAAATTGCCGTGGCAATAAAAAAAGTATTTGTTCAGGCACCGTTATCGGAAAAAACCCAAACGATACCCATCCCTAATCAAGACCCGACTGACGTCCTCTTCCTCAGCCTGGTCTTCCTCACCCTGGTCTTCCTCACTGACATGATGTGTGTGACTTGCAGGAGGTGAAGCTGATGTTCCCCGGAGCGCAGCGCATGAACAGAGGGAACCACGAGATCACGGCGCTGGTGAGAGCCTGCAAGGCCAACAACGTCACCGACCTCGTCATCCTGCACGAAACACGAGGGCAGCCGGGTACGCCTTGTCCACGCCGGCTATTATCATAGTTTCTTTCTTCTTTCATATTCTACACATGAAATGGGGACAAATCCAATGTCGTGTACTGAGAAAGTCCCTTTGCACAAGTGAACGAGCTGCTTTCTAAAAGAGCTGGGAAATAATGCTAATATTAATTATATGGTGTGATCATTATAGTAAAACTTCTCAGAATGTAGAGGGAGTACAGCTCTCATATTTCATGTTCATTCAGTTTATTTTGTAGAGCCCACCATTACAAATTTGCCTCAGAGCTTTACAGTCTGGACTCCCCAAAACAAACCTTTAAGGGGAAACAGGAAGAACCCTTCAGGAGAGCAACAGAGGAGGATCCTCTATCAGGATGGACAGAAGCAATAGATGTCATGTGACCAGAATGAACAACGTAACAGAGTTACAGCACATTACATGAATATGAAACAGTTACAACTACCAAAAATAACAGCAACAGTGGATGTAAAAGAATAATAATGATAATAGAAGCAGTAATGGTATTGGCAATGCAACTAATAATGATAATAATAGCAGGTATCAGGCAGGACCACGCTCCATGTAACCAGAAGATGGAGAGGAGGGGCGTCAGCAGGATGTTAGAGGGGCTTTTATTTTGAAATTCCACATCAGAATATCCTGGTACTTTCTGAGGGACTCTGAGGTGGGCGGTTGCCGTCTTCCGTCGCGTTACACACACACACTCACACTCACACACACTCTCACTGGTTGCAGATGGCAACCAAGATGAAGCACATAATGTGATGCCAGTCGAACACTTCTCAGAGTAGGAAAACCAGATGATATAATAAAAGTGCAGCTTGTAAGTATAAAGACGGCCCCAGTGGCACATGGATATCTGATGGATTGATCTGTTGCTCTCCCTCAGGTTTATTCCCTTTTTCCCTGTGAAAGGGTTTTTACTATCTTTATTGGGGGAGTTTTTCCTGATCCGGTGTGAGGTCCCGGGACAGTGATGTTATGTGTACAGATTGTAAAGCCCTCCGAGGCAAACTTGTATTTGTGATGTTGGGCTATACAAAATAAACTGAATTGAATTTTGTATACATTACAGACGCCATGGTGGTGTGCCACCTGCCCTTCGGCCCCACGGCTTACTTCACGCTGTACAACGTGGTGATGCGGCACGACGTGCCCGACATCGGCACCATGTCGGAGGCCTACCCGCACCTCATCTTCCACAACTTCTCCTCGCGGCTCGGCAGCAGGGTGAGCGACGGCTCTGTGCTCTGATATTATCGTCCACTTCTTATGGTGGCTGCAACTAACGGATCTTTCTGCTCACGCAGGTTTCAAACATCCTCAAGTATCTGTTTCCGGTGCCGAAGGAGGAGAGCAGGCGCGTCATCACGTTCTCCAACCAGGAGGACTACATCTCCTTCAGGTCAGCTGGACCCACTCAAACGCCCAAAAGACTTTGGCTTTAGGGATGTTCCCAGAATAATGCGCCTGTTGTTTCTTCCAGGCATCACACCTACAAGAAGACGGACCACAGGAACATCGTGCTGACAGAAGTGGGACCCAGGTTTGAGATGAAATGTAAGTATTCGTCTAATATTATAGTTTTCTCTTTTGTAAAACGTGCCGCTCTGCTGACAGCACACGTGTCCATGCTTTGTGATTGGTCGGATGCTGCAAACACCGCCCCTTTTTAATTTGATGTGAACGCGCTCGCATCCTGATTTAGCGCTAGTTGAGCCAGATTAACTGAAATAAATCCTGGGTACGTTGAACCCGCTTCTATTGAAGGCTCCCGTTTTCAGGAAAGTCATTTTAGCCGTTCTGTTCTGAACCCGTGTTCTTCTTCTGAAGTGTACCGCATTACGTGTTCTTCTTCTGAAGTGTACCGCATTACGTGTTCTTCTTCTGAAGTGTACCGCATTACGTGTTCTTCTTCTGAAGTGTAACGTGTTACACGTGTTCTTCTGCTCAGTGTACATGATCAAACTCGGCACCCTGGAGAACGAGAGCACGGCGGATGTGGAGTGGCGTCACCATGCGTACACGCACACGTCCAAGAAGAGGAGGTTCCTCAGTGTGCAGAACTAATAAAGCACAACCAGACTGTTGCTGCTTTTATAAATATCATCAAATGTGGAGTTTATAAAATGTTTTTTTTGTTAGCATGTTAGTTTCAAATATGATAGAACTATAATTTGTCTACCAGTCAAACTGCATCATATCTATCAGTAGTTTAAACCCATTGATTAACAAAGATCTAATGCATACTGTTCTGTGTATTATAACTGTTCTGCTATTTCTTAATAAAATGTCTATCTGGTGATCTATGTTGGCTCAATGGTGTTCATACTTATCCACATGAATATTTACTCTACGTGTGTGAATAACTTCAGTGGATTAAGCGGTCTAAGATTTCACAAACAAATATCAATTGACGTAATCCATAAACATTGGACAATGGATATCTGTGCCTCGGGTCTCGTAAAACAAATAAATGCAGAGTGATTCATATCTGTATCGTACCCTCTAATTCACAAATCATTTGTAAATAACCACAACACTGACTATTTGCAAATACATACAGTGTGAATGTTATGAACCCAAATGATGTTTTGGTTAAAAATGGCTCGAATTCGGCTCGTTCGAAAGAGCTGCTTCTCTCCTGGAATCCAGGAGACGTTGACAAAACTACTTGTAGTTTACAGATCACGTTTGGATTTATTCATGTTTATAAATATATATTTATGTAGAAATGTGTGTGTAGCTGCATCCTTTGTTCTTTTTATGTCTGCCTGGTGTTTGCTGTCAGATCTAAGAGCTAACACTAACATGAACCCTCCTCCGGCAAACCAACTAGTAAGACCTCTTCACAGTCAATGCGCTGAAAAGGGCCTTTAAGCGAATACCCTGACCGTAATGCAGTAAAAGGCACTGAGATTTCACCCCAAATAACCACAACTGCGTCACACTGACAGGGAACTAGACCGGGACCCTCCTATTCCATAACTTCCCCCGCGACGGTTCCAAGGATAAATAACTTTCTAATAAAAGTCTACACATAACCACATATTGAAACAAAGACGGAAGAAACCTGTTCGTCTTTGTAAGTCGTCATACCCCAATACACACTTCTCTGGGGAGCATACCCACTACACTGCAGTGGGTATGCTCCCCAGAGAAGTGTGTAGGTGGGTATGCTTACATGCATACGACTTTTCTAATTCGGTTTGTTTTTAAAGACACAACAAATGTTTTTTTATGAAGAAATAAGTTTGCATTTATTGGACAAACCAAACGTAGGCAAACTCACACAGTGTAAAGATGGAACATGTCATGGGGGGAAATAAATGAAGGCTTTCATTCCAAAATGCCGTACATCCATCTGGAAAAACTAAATACCTGGAAGTACAAATCCTTATCGTCGTCGTTACCTTCTTGATCAGATCATTTCATAGCAGTTCAGACATTGTTTCCACACGGCGAGTAGGCATCATTTTTGGAACAAAGCTCTTCAGATAGATGGATATTATTTATATACTTTATACATTATTTTCTTGCTCTCACATTGAAGTCTCATGCTTGGCTTGAAACTGGGCTTTCAGCATTTATCCTCAATCACATGACAAAATACAAACAACACAAAGAAAAAGAAGAGCACACAGTATTCAGGATCAATGCTGCATAGTTTCAACTTTGGAATATCAAACATAAGATATTTGTAAACCATGTATGAATGGGAGATGGAGGCCTTATGAAATCCTTCGAAAAATACACATCGTTATTTTCTCGTTTGGAAAAAAAAGAAAAGAAAAAGTGTTGGTTTGTGGAAGACGCTCGCTGTTCGTTGTTCGTATCACACGGACATGTCGTTAAAAGCAGCGGGAGTGAACCGTTAGAGCGTTTATAGGAGATGTGAACAGCTGTGATCCGTGTTTTGAGTGTTTTGATCGTTGAGGACAGTTTCAGCACAAACTCACGCAAACTCAACCCTGACGCGTTGCAACAACACAACAAACGGGAGCAATAAATAACACGCGGATAATACAGAGAAATTATAACGCAAATCCTGGACCCGCCCTCAGCAGGGTGGTGCCGTCCAACGAGGATCCAAAGGAGAGCAAAAAGAGGCTCTCGTTTCCACCGATAAACGGCTCGCCGACTCTTTACAGTAAGAACACTAAAACAGCGGTTCATGAAAGTCCTTCCCTCGGAGTAAAACCTCCGTCAAGGCAAACTGCAGAAAACCCGGTGAAGCGGAGAAGAGGCGGCCGCGGTCTGTTGTTGTGCCAACAGGGGGGGCAGCAGAGCGGCAACAACCAAGAGCTGAGTTCATCACGTCAGAGAGGGGGACTTATTGTACGATGTATGGACATGATCACGATCATTTAACGTTAGCGACTTATTGTACGATGTATGGACATGATCACGATCATTTAACGTTATAGACTTATTGTACGATGTATGGACATGATCACGATCATTTAACGTTAGCGACTTATTGTACGATGTATGGACATGATCACGATCATTTAACGTTATAGACTTATTGTACGATGTATGGACATGATCACGATCATTTAACGTTAGCGACTTATTGTACGATGTATGGACATGATCACGATCATTTAACGTTAGCGACTTATTGTACGATGTATGGACATGATCACCATCATTTAACGTTAGCGACTTATTGTACGATGTATGGACATGATCACGATCATTTAACGTTATAGACTTATTGTACGATGTATGGACATGATCACCATCATTTAACGTTATAGACTTATTGTACGATGTATGGACATGATCACGATCATTTAACGTTAGCGACTTATTGTACGAGGTTATGGACATGATCACGATCATTTAATGTTATAGACTTATTGTACGATGTTATGGACATGATCACCATCATTTAATGTTATAGACTTATTGTACGATGTATGGACATGATCACGATCACGATCATTTAACGTTAGCGACTTATTGTACGATAATAGTACAGACCGACTCACTGTCCCAGTATCGTGGAGTTTTCTAGGCAAACATTTATATTTCTTCAGGACTCAGATGCTGAATCTTCTGTCTTCCACTTTGACGCACTACAGAGGATGAGGAACGTAACCGTCACACTTCTTTCTCTCTCTTTTCACCGGCAAACAACACAACTGTCTACATCCGCTGGGACAGATGCAGGCCGACCTTTCACAATAAAAGCCCTCGACAGATACACTGCGTAACTGTTTTCCAGTAGGAATTCCCTCAGACCATTTCACGAGAGAGACTCAATAAAATAGCTTAAGTATGGAAGGCTGTACTACAGTTGGTCCTCCTGGTATTTAAACATTTGCAGGCGAGTGTTTTGCATTTCCCCGTCATTCATTGGTCACGGCCTGGTGTGTAAAGGTTTTAGTGAGGATGGAGGCTAAAACAAAGAAAAGATGTTTTCAGATGTGGCGAAAGATGAAACGTTTTTGTGTGGACGTCCTCCCACAGAGAAGGGAAAGTCATTTCCTTTGTTGTTGATGGACAAAACATCTTCAAACCAACTAAATCTGAAACTTCCTCAGTGTTTACATTCAGAGACACGAGACCATCTATTGAGCCGACAAGTAGGAAAGAAAGAAAAGTCGATACAGTCTCTAAAGAGTCACTCGTCACTGTAAGCATGCTCTCCAGTACTACACCAAAACAAACTAATTCAGAACTAAATGGTGACCCTATTTACAGTTGCGGATTGGGAGTGGATCAAACCAAAAGACAAAATGTTCAGAGTACAGATCTGTGGCTCCACCAAGCGTCAACGTTTTGTGTCCCCGCCTCTTCCTGTCGGCTGGAATGGAGCGCAGTAGTGCAGATGGAGAAATCAATCAGAAGGAACATACCGGAGTTCTTAGTGGTTCTACCCGGTGTTGTCGGTAGCCGTGTGTATTGCGATGGCTTGGAGATGCTTTATGCTCTCACAAGTCAAGGAACCAAGAGGGTTGTTGTTGTTGTTTACAGTTCTTCATAATCTCCGTCGTCTCTCTTGATGGACGCTGCTCCTCCGCCCAGAAAGTCCTCCAGCTCGTCCACTTCCGTTTTCTTGGTCCGGGACTTCTTCTTCTTCTTCTCCTTCTCCTTCTCGTCTCCCACTGCAGCCTCGTCTTTTTCCTTCTTCTTAGGTTTGTGTTTCTTCTTGTTCTTTTCGTCTTCCTGAAAACGGAAGAGCACAAGTTATTGTGTTGACTCAGTGTGTGTAACATAAGACACAACTTTACCTCTTTGATTTTCTTCTTCTTCTTCTTCTTGTCTTTGGAGGAATGCTTGCTTTCTTTGTCTGAAAGAGGAACAGATACACCAGTTGGTTTGTGGACTGCGTTTATTTTTAAGACTCAAGACTGCCATGTTACATACCGACTCAACAAAGCAGACATAATGTTAAGTCCCTCATGAGAAGAACAGCGTATTGGTGACACTAGTGACATTGATAGTTGATAGAGGTGGACAGACGTCACATGACTTGCCTTCCTGCTCCTCGCTGCTCTCCTTGGCCGCGGGAGCTTCTTCTTGGAAGCCGAGGCCGAACAGGTCGGTGTCGTCTTTGTGTTTGAAGGAGATCACGGTGGGCTTCAGCGGTTCTGCCACGTTGGCCAACGGCACGTCATCGTCAGAGAGGTCGGACAGAAGCTCGTCTCTGACTGGAAAGATGTCCTGTGAAGAGACGGTCAAACATGAACGACCGAATTTTGGATTCGTCCGAAAAGAGGAGGAGAAAAACAAGGCCTCTCATTGGACAGAATCACGTTGTGGAATTCACCGAATGACAAAAAGATACACGACTCAGATCCAACCCGCCAACAGTCGAGTCAACCTCAACCCGCTCTGCTTTACCTTCGTTATCTTCGGTGTGTCCGACGCCTCGGACTCAAAGTCGGGGTCGTCCATGACGTAGGAGAGCGTCTGGTGGGCCCCCGGGGCCTCGGGGTCCGTGTCGGAGTCCTCGGCTCTCGGGGGGCTTCCCTTCTTCTTGCCCGGGTATCGGGCCGGCGGCTCTGCCGCGGGGGTCAAAGTGAGGGAGACGGGCGCTGCGCTCTGACCCCGCAGCTCTGCAGCTTTAGAGGCCACCTTTGGTTTGGTGATGAGGGTCACAGGCCTGGAACAGGAAGACGGGAACGTTTCATTCAACATCGTGTACAATTCAAGTCAGTTTATTTTATATTCTACATCGTTATCTTTCGCTGTTCAGGATTCTCATCAAAAAGTCACAGAAGCAGGCGCATGAGGAAATAGAAACCAAGCATGCATGGTGAAGAGAAACTAGGGGAGTAGAAATCTTTAGCTATTCCAGCGTTGGCAACACTGAAAGCAACTATTTTTACATTAATACACCGAATATAGGTCCAATACCCAAATAGCTGGATTGGGACAATTGACAAACTGGTATCGGATTCCATTATTTTAATAAATAACTATTCAGTACATTTATGTTTTGTTTTTACAGAACTATGAAAACAATGTTTATATTAAGCCTGATGACATGTAAAAAGGATGAAGGCGCGGCAGAGAACAGGTTTCATTCCTCCTTGATCTTGGGAGAATTCAAACACATTTTGAATGTTCCTTTAAATGCAGAGACAGTATATTGCTGAAATACTCTCATCTGGACTTCTCTTTGGTGATGGCCCTGATCGCATTAACTGCTGCTTTGTGGTTATTTACATAAGATGTGGCTGGTATCATGACATGAATAACCTGGTTGGTTAACCTTTACTAGGACACATTGGCTCCTCGGGAACATCCCTCCAGTGGGAGGAAGGACTCACGCTTTCAGCTCAGGGTCACTGTCCAGGTCTCGGTTCTGAGCGGCCGCCGGAAGCTCGTCTTCCTCGTCGCTGGTCAGAGCGACGTCTTTGCTGGGCGGCAGGCTCTTGGGTTGGGGAAGGCTGGGCTCCGTGTCGTCTTCCAGCTCGTCCATGAAGCCAGACACCATGGGGTTCCCTCTGTCCTCGCCGTCACTGGGACACACACACACAGGACAATGGTCTCTTTCTTTTTAAGCTTCACTCATTGAGAGGAGCATCGCTCAAACAGACAGCTGGTTGCACAGAGACACGTACGGCTTCAGATACTACAGTTTCCATGGAGACTGAGTGTTGGTATTGCCGGGCGATTGAGCTACAACACTGGTGATTTTATTTCATTATGCAGGCTAGCTGGATGTTGACCAGTGGATATGAAATACCTCGCCTCTTACTGACTGGAAAGATCAAAACCAAATCAATGCTCGTCCTGAGGAGGATCCATTGGGTTCTCCTGGTCTCTGCTTTCATTTAGTGACATGAAGCCATTAGGGCTGCAACGATTAGTCGACATAATCGACGACGTCGATTATGAAAAATCGTCGACGCATATTTTGGTCGTCGACGCATCGTTTGTAATGAAAAGATTCAGAGCTACCGGTAATTTTCATTCGGCATTGCAATGCACTACATCAGGGGCGCCCAATACGTCGGCAGAGGTAGTGCGGGTAGATCGCATGCCATTTAAAAAAAACTAAAAAACTTGATCGACAAAACCCAGCTCCTTAATTTGCAAATTAACGTCAATCACCACGGACACGGAAGTGCAGGGAGAACGATGTTTCCCCCGACTTCCTTAATTACCACTGCATAACAAGCATTATGCGCTACAATGCTAAACAGGAAAGAGATCACGGAGGTGGCATCGAAGATCGTCTATTCGAGCGAGAGCTCTTCAAAGACGGCTGTTCTACACACTGATGTGAGACGGCTTATAGAGCTCTGTCCAGAGATAAAGGAGTTTCTCCATGTAGTTAAACATGCAGAATACAACCAACTAAATGACCATCAGTGGCTGCTAGACTTGGCATTTTTAACCGATCTGTTGAATGAGCTTGACCGTGGTTGATAAGATCAGCTCAGTTAATGCTTTCAAAACGGAAAACGCAACATCTGTCCTCAAAGCTGCAGCGCCATGGTTTGGGGAACTTGACAAGTGTCTGTCAGAGTCAGTCTTTTCCCACATGAAAAATATTAAGTCCAAACATCGTTCCACCAGCAGCAGCTACTAATGTAGGTAGATATTTTTGACTTGGTCATTTTAAAAGTAGCTTTTAAAAAGTGTGGGCACCCCTGCTCCAGATGTCAATATGCTCACGTTTCTGCATTACAATTTAAAACGTGTGTACATTGTGTTGCCCTGAAGGAGGGAGCAGCAATACGTGGGACTGCAATAAGTCATTTTGATTTACTTTTAAACCCTTGCACTTTAATTGTCGGGTAGGATGGACTATTTTTTTTACTTTTGGACTTTGATGTCAGTTATTTTGCATTTTCAGAGGCTTGATTGCTATTTTGAGTTACTTTTAAAACTTTATTTGTACTTTTTCTTTACTTTTAAAGCATATTTGCACTTTAATTTGTATTACTATTTAATTTATTTGTTATAATGATGTTCTGATGTTCAGATCCTGTTACTCAAATACATTTGAAGTTCAAATTCCAACATTTTGAGTCATTTTAATGGGAAATAGTCATGAGATTAGTCGACTAATCGAAAAAATAGTCGATAGATAAGTCGATTATGAAAATAATCGTTAGTTGCAGCCCTAGAAGCCATGTTGGAGTTTTTCTCCTTACTTTGGTTGCAAATGTTTGACTAACTTTAAGGGATTCCTTAAAACCAAGATGAGGAGAACATCTTTAAATATTCAAGTATAAACTTTAAGTGCAATGTGTGCAATGCTGCTGCAATCTTGCAATTTCCCCACTGCGGGACTAAAAGGATTATCTTATTTTATGGAAACCTTAAGATAAATGTTGTGCCACTGATTATATTTGAAGGGAATCTTAAATTAAAACTTTTAGGAAAATCTTAACTTAAGGTGTTTTGTGCATCCCAGAACCTCATGACATTAAATGTACAGAACAACTTGTTTACATGCTGATAAAGTTAACTTGTAAATCTCGTCACATCAATAACTAAAAAGCCATGTTGAGGCTAATAAAAAAAATTAAAACACTGAAACGGTCCAAATCAAAGCAGAAGGCTGACCTGTCGCTGTCCAGAGCCGGGGCCGGCTGCGGCGCTCTGGTCCTGCAGGGCAGGCTGTCCTCCAGGAAGCTTCTGTCCAGCCTCTCGTCCGGCACAAAGTCGTCCACACTCTGGACCTGAGACGGGCACACTGGTGCGGGCGGCTCGTCTGAGGAGAACATAGAGCACAATAACTCTCAAATTTATTCCAGTCCTTTGATCAGAGGATGAGAGCATCAACAACGGTTGCAGAGTCTTTTCCTGCTCCGGTAGTGTTGAAAGACTCACCAGGCGCAGAAGCCGGAGCCTCGGCGGCAGGAGATGAACCAAACCAGCGGGACATGAAGCCGCGCTTCTGGGCGGCGGAGCCTCCCGGGGCGGCCGAGGCCTGGAGGTGTTCGGGCGACTGGGCCGGTGGCTTCCACTCCACGGCGGGGGGGCTCGGCGCGCTGACGGCTGCCGGCGGCGGCGGGGGAGGGGGAGGGGAAGCGGCGGACACGGACACGGACGGAGACTGCGGCAGCGCCAGGGAGGGAACTGGAGGCTGAGGGGTGCCGGGGCTGGAGCTGCCCGTGGAGGCGCCGCTGGGAGGGACGATGGGGGACTGGGAGCCCGAGTCGGGACTCTGGCCGTTAGCGGGACCGGGAGAGCCGAAGCCCTTAGTGCGAGACTCCAGGTTCTCCAGGAAGCTGCAGGAATCACAGCGGTCAGTGAAGTATGATGCACCTGCAATGTCACGCGAGGCACGAAGACCGTGAACGCTGCTCTGGAAAAGCCAGCGATAACATTTCATACGTCTTGACGACGTCCCGCTCTTTAAGATAGTTAACCGCTCAAAAAAAAAATGCATATTAGTTCAAAGCTTGGATACAAACACAGCTTCACAGATCTAATCATCAGTCGCATTGAAAAACAGATCACCGCTCATCACCGCGACTAGAAACTAGCAACAAACTGAGATGAACGTGTCTTTGTGCCCAGACACACGACGTCCTTCTTACTATTTAACTTTTAATCATACTCAAAATGAGTGGACATGTGCAAAAACTTTGTTTTCAAGTTTCTGGTGCACACAAGAAAGTATCAGGTGCACAGGAAGAGAGGAACGAAGCAGACGTACATCTCGTAGTTCTGGTCCTCCGTCTCCTGCTGGACACACAGCTCCTCCAGGGTGGCGTCCATGTCCAGCTGGTTCGTCTCCAGCTGCCTCAGGAGGGTCTCTCTCTGCACGCACACGCACACGCACACGCACACACACACACACACACACACACACACCCCTTAGTTTCCCATGTGAGTTGAAGCTTCTGTATAAACCCTGAAAGAAGAGTACCTGTAGCTGCAGGAAGGGGATGTTGAAGAACCGGTGCAGGTATTTCAACCCAAACCCGTTCTTCATGGAGGACTCTGCGTAGTGGATGTAAGACGCTCCCATCGGTCTGTAAAACACAAGGAACACGTTCAGGACCATTTTCCACATACGCAGCATATTTGTCCTTTTATCAAAATAAGAGACGCAAGCATGTTGAAGCTGCGTTCATCATGTGGCCACTTGGGGGCAGCACCAGCTTTCAAGAGCAACACCTGACACATTATCCGGATTCAAACCCGCTCTCTTATCCAGCATCTCTTATCCAGCATTCATTTGGCGTCACGTTCCAGAGAAGAAGGTCCGTCTCTTTGGCTGCTAAACGCTCACTACGCGCCCCAGCTGCTTTGCGGGCAGTGAAACCAAAACCATCTCTGTAGAGCGAAGGGAAACTGTGATTGTCTGAAAGTTCCATGTGGGTTTATCACTGTGAGCCACCTCTTCAAAGTCACAGAGACTTCATCCCTGCTCTTCAAACACATTGATGAATGCCACTTTAATATACGTTATCTTTTATTAGGGTAACGTCAGCACGGCTCCTGGTGGGCAGCAGGGATTTGATGGTCTTTTACAGTCTGGCAGGAATCTGGGGAAACATTTGTATTGGTCTACTAAGCTGAGGTAATAAATAATCCCTTAAATACAATTTAAAATTCATTTATTTTAATTGAAGTGTTGGACTTGAAGTGAATCAAGAGGAAAAGACCTCATCGAGGATCACACAAAACGGGAGAGTTTTCTGTTTTTAGCTCGGCAATAATTCATTTTCTCCATAACATGTTTCCCCGAGTAATTTAGTTCCTCTAAACCCTCGTTAGAGTTTCACTTCCAGCGCCTCTGGCTGTGCGCCCTGATCACATGCTGTGATGCAGTCTCGTCATTTGCTGATGAATGTCCGTCTTTGCGGTCAGACTCCACATATTGCACAACTATACCCACGTGTAGGTGTTGCATGTTGGCTGCAATGCGTTGTACAACCAGCAGATGTCAGTGTCTGACAGTGCCTCAAAGCTCCCCGCTGCTCGTACCTGTTCAGGCCGGCGATCAGGTCTCGGATGTCGTCGGGCAGGATGACGCGGTGCTCGCCCATGTCCCGGTGGTTGCCCAACACGCACACCGGCACGTGGGTGGGCACTTTGGGCAGCTCCCTCAGGATGTAGTTAAAGGTCCTGCGATGGACAAGAACATGCATGTGTGGGTGAGACGCTCAGATGGAAATGATTCAGTGACGTCAGGGCGATATGGAATACATTTAAATATCAGTCACGCAGGGTTTCCCCTACCGTTAGAATAGGGGGGCGGGGCGCCCCCCTGAAAAAACCCTCCGCCCCCCTGTAATTTTCTCCGTCGCGCCAGATCACAGACGTGATTTAAGGTTCCCTTTCCTATAAACAGGTCTACACCTTGTTCTTTTATTAAACAAACTCAATGTTCTTATTTTATTGATCGTATTTCTGTCATGGTCGCGTTTACAACTCTACTTTGCTCTCGGTAACGCGCACCGCGGAGATCCGCCCCGATGCCCACAGACTCGTGCGCGCGCACAGGTGGGCAGAGAGCACACTTCCATCAGCCGGCAGAGAGCGTCCAATAATGTCGCGTGGAAAGAAAACAGATATATCTGCGTATTTTAAACGCTCCCAACGTCGCTCCCAATGTCCCAACGTCGTCGTCGTCGCCGACACCCCCCCCCCCCCCCCAGCCCCCCTGAAGCTGTAAACCTAGGGGAAACACTGAGTCACGTTTACCAAACACCTCAATATCACTAATGCCCTGATATTGTAGAGCGGACTCTCTGGGCTTTTCACAAACTATTCCCACCATAAGATCTTTGGTAAATAGCCATCAGTAAACTGGATGTCATGACTAAGTCATGATGGTGAGTTCAGAGAACGATGCAGTTTTTAAAACCAGGAGAACACATGTCCAAAATATCATATGATATCTAGTCTCAAATCATGATATCCATATAATAACCATATATTTCCCTCAGTGAAGTTCAATGGAGGCCTAAAGAATGATCCATACTGCCAGTTGTTTTATTACATAACTCCATATTAGGTACAAAGAGACATAACATGTGCTGTACCAGTGTGAGGGTCCTAGGACAGACGTGTGTCCCATATGTACATATTTAAAGCCCTCTGGGGCAAAATGGTGAATTTGATTGAATATCTTGCCGCTGTTGTGAGCTGTAACTAAATGTTGGCCTTTATGGGTCAACAAAGTTGAATATGATCACATACATATCTGCTTTTAGGATAACATGGACAACAAATCCCATGAAAAAACAAAGATTAACAATATAATATGTTAGTCAACTTCCCAACCTGGTCTGTGGCTCGAGGCTTAACCTTTTGAGCCCTGACCCGCCATAGAGGCTTTAGTGAGGTCTGTTAAAGTAGTCTTAGGAACCCCAAATGAGTTCTAATACTTGTGTTATTTTATATCATTTCTTTCTGAATTTATTTGTGAAAAAAAATATTTAAAAAAAAATATATATTTAAAAAAACAAAACTTTTATAACATATTTTGATCATAACTATGAACATCCAGCATGATATGCGCAAGATTCCCCAAAAAGGCCTTTTCGAGCCGCCCCCGAGTTTTTCCAACTCCAAGGTTCAAGGCCTACACAACCTACAGAGAAGATAATGACCTAAAAATGAAAAAAATAAATCACAATAAAACAAAGCCTTGGCCTGTTACCAAGGAGTTTTAGTCAAAAAAAACCCGGTGTCGTTCAGTTCAAAAATGGAAAAGTTATAACCTTATGTCTAAACACCATTGGTTTGGTGCATGCTGGGTATTAACATTTGCATAAATCTCTGCTTAAGACGTGTGACGCGTTTTAAGAAACCTCCCACATTCACGGAAGCCTCCAGAGTGGAAAAAGTCGAAGCGAATATACTACACATAAGGATATATCATACTTTACTAGACTCCTACAAACTTGCAGAGTTTCGAAGAAGTGTCTTTTATTGAAATCCGACTTTGTAAAGTGTACTTATTAACGATCTAGTGAACGTTACGGCTGTGGCCGGAAATGATGGCGAGGTTACGGTGTTTATGTAATTACATAAACTTAACGGTAAGTTTAATGTTTTCTTTTTGTCAATAACTCTTCCCACAAGGCTTCACTGTATTTCAGATATTTAAATGAAGTTAATCAACGTTGTGGTTCTGGAGATACTTTAGGAAACGTCACTTGATTTATGTTCCTCTTTCCTGTCCGATAATGCGCGCCGCGGGGCTAAAAAGGTTTAAATCTGTCTTTCTTTACACTGGTGCATTCTTTCATCTTAAATTAGTCTGAATAATTTCCTCAAAACAGCTGGTCACTGGCTTTTAGCAAATGTCCCTCAAACCGGAAGAAATGGCGAATTTATCAGGGATTATTGTCAGAGGTGGATTATTCCACATTTAGTGCTCTAATGAAGTGTTTTACAAACTTGTTTTTCTGAGGAACCACTTTAAAAAAAAAAAGACAAACCATAGTATTTTTAAGAATAGGATGCATCTATGAATCACAATATTAGCTTCAATATTTTAAGCAGGCTAAGATTCTCAGAACAATAAGAACATTGAGGCTCCCTCATGTGGCTTAAAGGTGTACTGCAGATCTAAATGTAAAAATAAATAAATGTGAACGTGTGTGTGTGTGTTCTTGGTAATAAAAGCGTGTGAGACTCACTGATAAAGTAATTCCTGTCTGTGCGGAAGAAGAAAAGATGTCATGTACGCCTGAGAGTTGGGCACCAACAGCGATACCAACACTGTTACTGCATTAGTAACAACAACAACAACCATGTCAACATCTATCGGTCATCAAGTCCCTCATGATAGTATTTGACTTGTTCTTTTATCTCCATCTATTCCCTCAGACGTAAAGGCAAAAATAGCTGTGTTGAAATGTCTTTAGAGGTTTTATCTTTGAAGCTGAACAGAATCCAGCAGTGAAACCCAACCTGCTTATGCATATTGTAGCAGAGCTCACTGAGAGGCTGAGGACACTCAGACCACGAGGCCACGATAACGCCTGTTGCTTTGCACGGCACATCGTCCCAGCAACGAGTCATTTTATGCCACAGTTATAGTGTTAATATAACAGCATAGTACTACATGTAGAGCAATTCACTTCATTCTTAAAGATATTCAGACATTGGAATTGAAAATGTGAATGGAAAAATAAGTAAATACCACACAACCAAAACAATAAGTACAATGGACTGTTGGGATCTGTTAATTATAATGTGAAATGTCTGTGCAATGCCCATTTAATGCCCATATGATATAACAGTTGCAGAACCCCTACTATTTATTTTTGGCATCATGTTTGGCTAAAAGTCCTGTAAAAACAAACACACATGTAAACATAACGAGCAGCATCAAGGTCAGCGAAAATGATCAAAGTCATGTCCATACATGGTGCGATAAGTCAATAACGTAAACGTAATAAAGTCATGTCCATATATGGTCGCTATGGTAATACCTTACTTAATGAGGCCATGCATTTCATAATACAGCATTCTCGTGGCCCATATATCTCATAATACAGTATTCTCGTGGCCCATACATCTCATAATACAGTATTCTCGTGGCCCATACATCTCATAATACAGTATTCTCGTGGCCCATACATCTCATAATACAGTATTCTCGTGGCCCATACATCTCATAATACAGTATTCTCGTGGCCCATACATCTCATAATACAGTATTCTCGTGGCCCACTCACCACTGCTTGGTGATGTCAAACATCATGATGACTCCGTTACAGTTCTTGTACACGTCCAGGAACTCTGCATCCAGGGCCACCTCGTCCGACTACGACACACAAAGGGATTGATCACATGATCACATGATGCAGGAAGGACATAGAACACTTCTTACCAGACTCTAACTCAGTGGCTCTCAACCTTTCTCATGATGTGAAATCATTTTCAGCCGAGTACCTCCTGACCAGTGCAAAGATGTAATACACAGTGCTGTCTGATTTAATATAGAATATACAATTCAGTTCATGAACTTACACTTATATTTTGTTGAATATTTATAAAATAACTATTTTTTAAGGATTTTTTAATGGATGCTCATTTTAAATCTATATATCTTAAACCCCCTTTGAGACCCAGTGCTCTAGCAGACTCTGACCCACATGCTAAGCACATGACAGCCATGTGATAATCACCTCTTGAGGCTCATTCTCCAGTTTCAGATTCTCTCCGCGCCTTTTGCCTTTGCCTGAAAGAACAAGAGATCACGAGTTTAGACGAGCTGAAAGAAAAGAAACATCACAGTGACAGCTTACTGCTTTATGATCACGTGAGTAAAAGAAGCAGAGCAGCAGCCACCTTTCTTATGGAACAGCATCTTGCAGCCGTATGTTAACTCACATTGTCCTTCACACACACACACACACAGTGCTGGCATGAATACCTCCTTCACACCGAGGAGCCGGGTGGGACCTGAGCTCAAACCCTCCTCTGTCCATTCAAATAGTCAACACCAGTTCATTCCTGGTCATGACTATTCAGATTGGACCCGGGTCACAAGACGTGATGAGGAACAACCCATCACAGCTGGAAGATATCTCTTCTGTTACACGTAAATATCAGTCTACGGTGAATGAACTGAGGAGAAGTTACTCTGTAGTGCTCGACTACCCAGGGCTTCACTACCTGTTCCAGATCGCAGCTGAAATGTCAGCCAAACGGAACAGAAAGAATCAAGCAGAAAAAACTACTGAGAGGTATTCGCGGTGCATAAATGGCATAGTTTGTCCCGCCCCCCAGTTGTTAGCGACATCGATAGCGTGCCAGTCGCTTTACAAATCAACCCCGGTTCCATTGTCGCTCAGCGCCGGGTAACCCCTCCAGACACACGATGGACGCTGGTTCACCTCCTGACCCCTCGGTGTGAAAGGAACACGTCACTCAGACTCAAACAGAAGAAAGAAAAGTAGCCACGCAGCAGAGCTCTGGGAATATTGACATTCAGATAAGAGGGACGAGGGGCGTAAACACACACAAGCAGTTCACTCTACACACTATGGTGCCGCTCACCTACACCTTCAGGAAGAGGATATTTTTGACCTGAGATGAGTGCAAGAGAGGTGCAAAAAAAGAAAAGAAAAGAAGACAACGTCAACACTGAGGACAGAAACACAAACAAAGCAGAAACCGACGTGTCCGTCATGAAATCCTGCGGCTGGTTGACAGGAGAGAGAGAGAGGCTTCTTAGAGAGAACACTTACCTTTGTCCACCACGTCCCACACCTCCACCTTCACCACATCATCAGTCGCTGAGGGGAAACAGAAAGGGTGCTAGATTATTCATGCTTTTAGGCCAAAGATTCAAATACCTCAAATGTGCAGGCGGTTAAGCGACTCTATATGGATCCAACGGCTAACACTAGAGGTATTGGTGGTGGAAGAGGTCTGCTTGATATGGAGTGACTAACAGCTACTCTAAACAGGGTTAGCTGAGGCTAAGGCTAAACGTTACCTTGATATGGAGCCACTGAAACACATCAGCGAGGCACAGAACGGCAGATGTCAAATATTCGCCCAAATAGAAACACACAAAGAGCAGTGGTGATGGAACTCAGAGACCACAGAGGACTTACTTTTGTAATTCCAGTGGATGCTCGTGGCTTGGATCTCCTGAGTGGGCAGGTACTCCTCCACAAACTTCTTGCCCTGCAGTCGATGCCATAAAGTACTCTTCCCGGTGTTTCTATCTCCCCGGATCACTATTTTCACTGCGGAGAGAGAGAGAGAGTCAGTAATCAGCTGACCTGCTTCACTAACAGCAGAAGCAGAAGCATCACTCACTGTTATACTGGACCCCTTTGGCGAAGCGTCTCTGCAGACTTTGGTTCATGGACTGCAGGCCAGCCGGGATGTTCTTGTCCCGGAGCTGCCCCGGCTCGGACCCCACCAGCTTCTTGAGGGCTGAAAACATGTCTGCAGGCTGGTTCGGTACCAGTGGAACTCGTCACTCGACGGGATGGTGAAGGAGCGCGTCTGGAGGAGAAGGAGGACGTTACGCGCCCATGCTCAGAAGCACTTATGAAGCCAAGCCCACTAAATACCGTCTCTGAAGGCAGCAGCGGTCTCTTAGAGCTGACTGGAGGCTCTTGGTCGCCAGTCAGAGGTGGAGGTCATCATCTGTGGATAAACACACACACACACACACACACACGAATACAAAGGTTATGGTTGGGAATTCACTTGCAAGGTGTCAGCACGATAAAAGAAAGGGAAATGTGTTAAACACAAAAGTAAACATATGATATTCTGGTTATTGCCGTCGATAAAGATCAGAATCAGAATCGGCTTTAATGGCCATGTAAATTTGACATACATGGAATTTGACTCCGGTTTCACTTGCTCTTCGTACTTTTTTTTTTTTTTTCCCCACACACAATATACAAGATAAATATAAAAAATATAAAAAGGACATTAAAGACAGTAGTAAAACAACAAAAAAAGTGCAGATAGTGCAGATGAAGAGTCTGTTTAACTGTTCATCAGAGTGACGGCCAGTGGGAAGAAGCTGTTTCTGTGTCTGGTGGTTTTGGCGTACAGTGCTCTGTAGCGCCTTCCAGAGGGGAGGAGTTGGAACAGCTTGTGTCCAGGGTGTGAGGGGTCTGTGGTGATCTTTACAGCCCGCTTCCTGATCAAGTAACCTAGAACAAACGTTTCCCTAAGACATGGCTCCACCTATCTTAAAAAGACCATGAATGGGTTGTCAATTCCTCAAAATGACTGACAATGCCTCTCACGCTTTGAGAAAACAGAGTCATACAGCTAAGGGTCCATAATAATTATTCTAGATGAATAATGACACTGATCGCCATCATTAAAGCTGCTGCTCTGAACTCTGAATCATTTACAGAAACCTAAACACCTTTAAACAAGCGTTTATTCCACTTCAATGTATTCAGGATTACTTACCTTTCATTGTATCTCCCTGTTTAATTAGTCATTTGATTTACTTTGTTGTCTTTTAATTAGATTGTATCTATTGATGTTATTTACGTTAAACACATTAAATGTCACCATGTCTGAAATGTGCTGTACAAATAAACTTAATACGATAAAACAATACAGAATATAATTTTATACCGGTTTCCAAAAATCGTGCCATTGCTTCCTAATTCACAAAACGAGGGCCAAAAAGATTAGTGCTTAAAGGAGAAATGCTAATGCTAAATAAATACATAAATAAATAAATAGCTGCTCCGCTTCCCTATGAAACCCCAACGGGTGCCAGCTGTCACAGAGGAGGATGCATTATTCACGTCAGACCAGGGATCAGCTGGTCTCACAGAGGACCAGATCCGGCTGGTCTCACAGAGGACCAGATCCGGCTGGTCTCACAGAGGACCAGATCCAGCTGGTCTCACAGAGGAGGATGCATTATTCACATCAGACCAGATCCGGCTGGTCTCACAGAGGATCAGATCCAGCTGGTCTCACAGAGGATCAGATCCAGACTCGGGTCTTCTGGAGCAGAACTGTCCTTTAACGTCCCCCAGCTCCCGCTAGCGTTAGCCGTTAAGGCTGTTTTAGCGTCCTTAGGGGGTTTATTTATCGAAGTTTTGATTGCAATTATGCCTAAAATAGTAAAGCCTAAAACACTCTAACGGGTACGTCGACAGTCAAAGAGTGACGAGGCAGCCAGGTGTGTCACCTACACCTGCGGAGAGGTAACGTTATCCTCGGCTCTGTTTTAGCTAGCTTAGCTCCACAGACGATGTTAGCTAGCATGTCCGCTGTTTGGCATTAAACACGCCAGACGGGATGTTTTCTTGGCGGGAGATGAGCTACACGTACTCACGGTTAATTAACAACGGGAGAGATTGCAGTCGCGACATCTTTGTCTCAAAACATCTGTCAGTCCTCCATCCCGACAGAGACACAGCAGCAGCGACATTCCTCTGCAAAAGGAGCAGACCCAGCGCCAAGCGCGAGACACGCACGCGCAGCTTCCGCTACATCTTTCAAAATAAAGCACACGTGTGCGCTTTACAAGAAAAAACGAGAAGCCGAGAAGTTAGTTATCGACCCGGGACGCAGCAGTTGAGAAAGCAATACGTTCAGTGGGAACTATTCAATTATATTATAGTCCACTGCTCTCTGCTATGTGATTCTGCAATGGTGAACACGAACACCGTGATTTTATTTTGACAGCACTTCCGGGATGATCCCGTGTTAAACGCCGTGACTTTGTCGCCGCTCCGGAGCAGCAGCCTGCTTCCTGGTGGCGCGCGCCCCGCCGCCCTCTCCTCCCGGGCTCGCGGCGCCTAGCGGTAGACGTGGTCCTGTACATGAACGTAGCATCCTCCGCTGTCACAGCATCACATCAACAGCCCGCTCTCATTGCGATGCTATGAAGATGAAAGATACGTTGTTACTATGAGCAGGGAGGCATCTCTGAATAAACTGTCTCAGAGCAATGGGTCGCTGCTGGCGACTGTTTCTCAAACTGCACTCCTCTCGTTGGCGGTCTTGAACGCACCCCGCTGAGTCCTCGATATTGTTCAAGGGGAATAATGGCTGCACAGGAGCCGTCTCCTCCATCTTCCCTGGAAGGCAACAAACCCGGCTTCCCAAAGAAAATCCTGGCCAACAGCCTCGAGGACAAGCATCTGTGCAACTCGTGCCAGAAGGTGTTGAGAAGGCCCCTGCAAGCCCAGTGCGGGCACCGCTTCTGCTCCTTCTGCTTTAACCAGACTGTGAGGTGAGTATGTCGCTGCTCGGGAGCTAGCTGACGGTAGCCGAGCGCCCTGAACGCACCACCAGCCCTGCTTTACATGTCTCTGGTTTAACGGGCCTGCGTGTTGCTGCTCGCAACGCGGGCCCCGGCACGCGGGGGGTGGGACACACAGAGTGGAAGACCCGCTACGTGGTTCGGCCTGCAGGTAAATCACCAAGCACCACCTGACCCCAGTGAGACCTGGAGGTGTGTGGCGGGTTGTGCCGCGTCCCGGGCTCTGGCCCCGTAACCTCTGGAGAAGCCTGGACACTGGACACTGAGGCTCACAGTGTTCAGGTGATACCAGGTGATACCAGGTCATATCAGGCGATATCACCTGGTATCAGCTGATACCAGGTGATATCAGCCGGTATCAGCTGATACCACCTGGTATCAGCTGATATCAGGTGGACTTGTGTGAATGACTAGAAGCTCCAGCAACTGTTAACATATTCAAACCCTCCTCCAGTCAGGTAGTCTCTCTGTCAATAGCAAGCCAACGTTAAACTCTGCATTTTCTGATCTGAGTTTCTGATGACCTTTATCCATAGATAAGGTGACCCGACAAGGGTCTGAGTACTACGTGTACTACATGTACTACGCATACTACGTGTACTTTTTAGTAGTTTTCTCTCTTTCAGAATGACAGCAGTAGGGACAGAGTACGACTGACTTTGTGTCTTTCTTTTGGTCATGAAACAGAAATAGAAATTTAAATAAACCAATTATTATAATTTGGACTAACGGCGTTAGTTGTGAGATCACTGATTGTTCATTGCAGTGCGCATGTGCAGAACAGTGTGGAACGTATCTCCGTTGTTGACATTCAGACATTATATTAGTTCATAATATGCTTATAGTCCATATTCCACAATATGTTTTTAGTTGGGTGCTAAATTAGAAGTCGGGAATACATATACACTCACCTGCCACTTTATTAGGTACACCTGGCTGGTTCCCGGTTGGACCCTTTGGCCTTCAGAACAACCTAATTCAAGGTGTTGGAAACATTCCTCAGATATGTTGCTCCATATTGACATGAAAGTTGTTGCAGATTTGTCGTCTGCACACCAAGGCGCTCTGGATGAGATCTGGTCGTTCTAGTAAATGGTATGGACCCGTACTTGTATAGCGCCTTTCTAGTCTTCCGACCACTCAAAGCGCTTTAACACTACATGAAATCATTCACCCATTCACACACTGCCGATCCTCTGATTGAAGGACGACCCTGCTCACCACTGAGCCACAGTCGCCCGTAGTCTAGTGAAACCATCGTTATCTTCAAGGAACCAGTTTGAGATGATTTGAGCTTGGTGACATGGAGCGTCATCCTGCTGGAAGCAGGCATCAGAAGATGTCCTCTGGTCATAAGGGATGGTCAGCAGCAGCACTCAGGAAGGCCGTGGCTTTAGACCAGGCTCAGTTAGTCCTGAGGGACCTGAAGCGTCCGTCTCAGTGTCCTGCTCTGAGCTGACAGGAGTGAGGTCTTCTGCTGCTGCAGGGTTCAACGTGTTGTGTGTTGGTATTATATTGCATAACTGGGGTGTAACGGGTGGTTATCTGAGGTACTGTTGCCTTTCTATCCTCTCCAACCACTCTGCCTGTTCTCTGATATCAACGAGGCATTTTCCCCACACACCTGCCGCTCTCTGTGAAACTACCAGTCGATAAGCAGTTTTTAAAATCCTCAGACACTTAAATCCCTTTTCCTCCCCGTTCTGACTCTTCTAGATGCATAAATGCATTGAGTTGCTGCCATGTGATTGGCTGATTATATATTTGTGTTAACAAGCAATTGAACAGGTGGGCCTAGTAAGATAGATATATATATATATATATATATAGATATATATATGTGTGTGTGTGTGTATATGTATATGTATATGTATATATATATGTATATGTATGTATATATATATATATATATATATATATATATATATATATATATATATATATATATATATATACTGTGTGTGTGTGTGTGTGTGTATATATATATATATATATATATATATATATATATCTATCTATCTCTTTGTTTTTTCTCCCTCTTATTCATTTTTGTGTGTAAATGGTTGAATGTGTGTACTGTATATAGCATGCATGTGTATTTAAATATATTCACTACTTGCTAAATTATTAGGGCCCGAGCACTGACGTAGTCAGAGTCGAGGACCTATTGTTATTCAAATGTTTATTATTATTATTCTTATTTTGACACTCTGCGCAGGGAAAAGAGGTTCTTGGGATAAACCTACATTCTTCAAAATGTGCACACCCATCCGACTCGGCGAAAATTGCAATCTGATTTGGGTGTCGGACAAAAGTCGGACAAAATGTCTCTATAGCGCCCCCTTTAGGTAGAAAGCCCATGCTGTTTGCCAACTATCGCCGATTGACTTGAAATTTTGCACACATGTCCGGGTGGGACTGCTCTACAAAAAAGTAACCCGCAAAATTAAAATGCGCCTAATTAGATTTTCCGGCATTTTGAATTTGGTAAAAAACACATTCTGGTCAACTCCTCCTAAACTCTGGCTCCATTTCTTACAAAACCTTCTGTGGATCATCATTGGCTCAATGTGATCAAACGGTACTTTCAACTTTGTTGATATCTCATTGCGTTTAGAAGTTATTAACCGATTAACCTCTTAGGGGCGTGGCTCAATATGTCAATACACATAACTTCCAAATTACTTGGCCTATCTTCACAAACTTTGTAGCATATGTCAACATCGTGTCCCTTAACGTACCCAAATTTCCCCAGAATATTCAAACACTAGAGGGCGCTGCCGTGAATCGCCCAATTTTTGCATTTTCCTTGTTTCCAGGCGTCGTATTCTGACGAACTCCTCCTAGAGATTAACTACGATTTGATTTCACATTCGGGCAATATGATGTTGAGACCTTTGCAGGGAAAAGCTATCAAAGGATTTTAAAAATATCGAACTATGTGAGCGCAGAGCAGCGCCAAAAAACACCAATGAATACACCGATGTAACTCAACTCCACATAATAAGATCCTTTCCAGGTTTCACATGTTTGATGAGACTCCAGGCCTGAAGACCTGTGATGTCTAATTTTTAATTAGTCATAGCGCCACCTAATGGCAACAGGAAGTAAAAGTTTGTATACTTTGGCTAGCTTCTCTCAGTAGGTCAATTAGATCGACATCAAATTACTTATAGACAAACATAAGACTTTCATGATGCCAGCCCCTAAAGCTTTTGATGTTTCGTGTAACGCTGTTGCCGTGGCGACCCATCCTTCGCGGTCAACAACAAAGTTACTTTTGAGGGACTAGGCATGCTCGAGACGTAAGCGCTACGGTTGACCTACATGTATGAAACCTGGTAGCCATATGTAACACATGTAAACTTAAAAATAACTGTCTTGGGACCATGCTCTAAACCGTACAGGAAGTCAGATAGCGCCCTCTATAAACCCTTTTTTTTTTTGACAATCTGTGAGTTGTGAACGCACACAGTTTTTGCCCCGTATGACCAATTTACCTGCAATTTAGCACACATGTCCGGTTGTGTCTGCTCTACAAATAAGTAACCGGGCGCATTAAGCTTCGCCAACTTAGAATTTCTTCCATTTTAAATTTTGTGAAAAACTATTTTTTCCTCAAATCTTCCTAAATGCTGTGTTCGATTTTTACAAAATCCTCTGAGGATCATTATTGGTTCAATGTCATCAAAACCTCTAAAAAGCTTATTTATATCTCATTGTGTTCAGAAGAAAAAGACCAATGAACTTCTAAGGAGAAAATTCAACTAAATTCAACAAAGCAGCCCTCACAGTACGTTCAACACAGATATACAACATTTGATGGGTGTATGTACCACAAATAAACTTAAAAATAACTCTCTTGGGACCATGCTCTAAACCGTAACGGAAGTCGGCCAATTTCATTTTCTTTGTTAATTTCTAGTCAAATTGCCGTAGTTTACCAGTAGGTGGCGCTTTGACTATGAGTTAATATTGGCATGCAAGAAGTCTTCATAACATGACTCTCATAAAGCATGTTAACTTTGGAACAGTTTTCACAAAGTACAGTTGAGTTACAACAGCTTGCTGTATGATCAAGAACCATATGAAATAGTCGCCACACCATTTCCACGCCATTCCATGAAACCTCAAGCATTTGATCACTTTTAATACATATTTTCATCTGTGTATATATATTTACATACATATACAATATATATGTAAATATATAATATATGTGTGTATATAGATATGTGTGCATATATATATATATATATATATATATATATATATATATATATATATATATATATATATATATATATATATATATCCCTCTCTCTCTAAATTAAAGCTGCTCGCAGCTGTGACTGGGCCCTCGCTCCAGCACGTCGGGGTAAGCCGCAGGGTCGCCGGCTCGTCCGTCCGAGAACGTTCGCCTACCAGGCGGATGTTCGAGGCCGGGAGAACCGGCGACCCGCAGGCTTATTATTGCTATTATATTTGTCATTTTTTTAGCTCTTATGTCGGGGTAATATTTTGTTACAAATATAATAAATAAAAAGAAAAGCTCTGAATTTAGATTTGAGCATCTTTTAATAGAGTTCAACTAAGTGACCGCATTCCTTCCTGCAGTGAGATTATTGAATAAAAACACGTTCCTTCTTCTTACTTCTGATACCGTTTGTCACAGTCGTCTGGTTTCTCATGCGGATAATAAACATACGACAACTTGTGACTTTACCATTTCTTTTAAGGAAGTTTTAGCAGTAAAGCTAATGCCTTCTGCAATACCTTCAATGAAATGACATGTAGGGCTGCAGCTAATAATTATTTTAATTATTGATTCATCTGACAATGTTTTCCTCAATGAATCGGTCAATCGTTTAAAAAAATAAAATAATCTCAAATTTCTTCCAATCAAAATTGACTATTTCAAATGAATAGTTCTGTTGTACCAACTGTCCTAAACCCAGAGGTGTTGTATTCAGAACCCCAGCATGTGAGAGTGCTGATGAACATGAAGCGTCCGTATCGTCTCACACACTAATGTCATGTTTCTTTTCCTCTTCCAGTTCTGGGCCTCAGAAGTGCAGCGCTTGCATCAAAGAAGACTTGTTTGAGGACCCCACCTCCATTCTCAAGCAAGGCGGTGTATGTACCTTTCTTCGTGTTTTTCCTCCATAGTTACATTACATATTGCATTAATAAGTTACTACAAGGAGCTTTTGAATTGGTTGTGAAACAGTCTCAATGTAATTCTGTTGCCTCTATCTGACCTACATAAGCAAACAAGACCACCAGTGAGAAGGTTGGCTGTTTCTAGCTATCCTTAATGCTTATCATGCGTGCCGCCGGGTCCGATTCCGGCCACATCAGACAGAGTCGTGTAGGTTCACCACACATTCCTTCAGCAGACGCTCCTTCACCAGAAGGTGAAGGAGCGTCTGCTGAAGACCAGACCCTCCTTCAGCGGGGTCTCCTTCACCAGACCCTCCTTCAGCGGGGTCTCCTTCACCAGACACTCCTTCAGCGGGGCCTCCAGCAGCAACCAGCCTGAAAGATCTAGATCCGGCTTTTCCGCTGCTCCTCCGGCGGTAGATAGAGAACTCCGTGCCCAGGAGCAGAGACCCCTTCTCCGGACCAGGAGCAGAACTTTGTCTCGCTGAAAGCCAACACCACGTTGCTGGAGGCCAAAGCCGTGTTGCTCACCACTAAGAAAACCAGAACCAGGGATGCGTGAGAACCCGCTGCAGTGAAATGAGAGGTGTTCCTCAGGGAATCTGGGGCTTGGAAACGCTACGGTTTTTGTCCACAGGGACAACCAATCAATACAAAATGAAAGTTCCTTTCCTACAAGTTGGATGCTGCATTCAGATGGAATAGGACGGTAGATGCACTCAGCGGTGTTATCTCTAGTGGCCCCTCCCAGCCGGTTAGGAGTAGTGAGTGAGGAGTCAGCGATGGCAGTATAAAACCGGCAAGAAAAGGTGAAAAGAAAAGAAAAGAAAAGTCACCGCAACCAAGAGAGGTCCTCGACAATGCAGCCATCGACTGACCACCCAAAACATGATGCAGTGTGCTGCAGCAGAATGGGAGATTAGCCGTGGACAGACACAGGGGTGCACTCACTCACTCACGGATGCACACACGCGACCCATCGCATGAATACTCCTGGCCGAGATACACTTATTGAATTTAATGTATTCTGTTTGCCATGCTGCCGTTGCATTGGACCGTCTGCCCGGTTCCATGTGAACGCAGCGTGAGTCCCGTAGTTTGTTCACGTAATCACCCGTCTGTCAATATCAGCAGCGTTCAGCCTGGTTTGGTGTCTTTACTCGGCACCGTACTGTCACAGGCGGTGTTTGTTTTCGGATCCGGTGTGCCGGGCTATGGAGCCAGCACACTAGGAACTTTGATTGCTCAATCGTTCTTGGCAAGCGTAGGAAATAGAATCAGCCGCTTCATTCCCGTGTCCCGAGAACGACCATATGTGCCGGGGAAATTAGAGCCAGGAGATAAAACATTTGATCCCCAGGAAACTGACGCCTGTAACTGAAGACGCCGACCGGACCGACAACAACAACCTGTGCTCTCCGTGCAGGCTTTCCCCGACAATGCGGCTCGGAGAGAAGTGGAGGCCTTGGCGGCCGTCTGTCCCAACGATGGATGCACGTGGACGGGGACCATCAAGGAGTTTGAGGTGCAAATTCATGGTTGTTTTCTCGTACCGTCAACTCAACTGTATTTACCACGCAGATGTCATGCATAATAGAAATGCAACACAATGTGATTTACATACACAATTACATAACATCTGTGCAGAATATGCAAACGGCAAAGTGAACATGACATGATCTTTTCCTGGTTTTAAAAGCTGCATTTCTGTAAAGTGATGTCATCTTCTGGACTCACGGGCCGCTCTAGCCGTTATATCCCCACCACAGATGATTATTCACCAACCATCTCATTGTGTACATATCTGGTGAAAGCATGATGAATAGTCAACCCTACAATACAGTATACCGTCGCAATATCCATATTGAGGTGTTTGGTCAAACATATTGTGATATTTGGTTTTCTGGTCCTGGTCATTTAGACCTTTTGTATAAAAGCAGCAGAATTTAAAACAATAATTTCTAGTGTTGATGGGGAGAGAACAAACAAGGCACAAAACAATGCAGAGAATAAATGTCCCCACTGTGGGACTAATAAGGGATTAATTATTCTTATTCTTATTATTAAACTAACTAAACAGTTCCACGGCTAATGCTGTGTTCACACCGAACGCGACACGATTTGTCGCGTCGCGCTTACCGCTTCAGTTTGGTCGCGCAAGTGAAACAAGGGTGTTCACACCATACGCGACAAAGACAAATCGCGCCGCGACAAAGGGGGCGTGGCTTATCGTCGTCGCTTCTCTCCGTGAAAAAGAGCTTTCTTTTCCGGTATCGACTATGGAATAAACAACCACTAGTTCTGCTTTATACTTGTTGTGGAAGTCCAAAACATGTCGGAACATGAAACGCCCTCGTGTTTAGGTTCATATCATCATCCGTAGCCGCACACAGCTCGGTGAATTTCACCGACTCCTCCAGGAACTGCGTCTGGTTTATACTTGTTGTGTAAACTCCACATACGTCGGAACATCAAACTCCATGGTGTCTGGGTTCATAATATTATCCGTAGTCCCACAACAGCGTCTGAATGACAGCCGCTGCCAGCGCTACTTCAGGCGGAGCAGCAGCAGTTTGATTCAGCGACGGCAGGACGGCGGTGGTGACGGGCGGAGCTTCTCAACGCTGATTGGCTGACGCAACTATGACTCGCGCAATTTTGTCGCCGGAGTTGGGAAATTTCAACTCGCGTCGCGTCCTTTGCTCTGTTCGCGTCGCCCGGCGGAAATGTCGCGCCTTCGCAAGCTGTCGCGTCTGTGCATTGACTTTGCATGTAATCTGGTCGCGCGACAAATTTGTGTCGCGTTCGGTGTGAACACAGCATAAATGTGACTCTGTTGACTTGCAAAGCAATCTTTGAAATTGACAAATATTAGTTTTCTCCTGTTTTAATTGTTCCATGTATTACACATTTTGATGTTCGTTAACACGTTATGTCAAGAGCCAGCATGACTTCATCGTATACATGACGTTTACAACAGTCAATCCACGATGAGTGACATCATCAAGGTGCACCCGAGTTCATCAAACAGGAAGTGATTTCCATTCTTTTCTCTGCAGGTCGGCCACGAGGGCCACTGTGACTTCATGATCATCCTGTGTCCGTCCTGCAAAGAGCTGATGAGGGCCAACGAGCAGGAGCGCCACAACGAGAGGGAATGTCCGGAGAGGACGCTCAACTGCAAATACTGCAAGGAACCCTTCCTGTTGAAGAACATCAAGGTCAGGCTTCTGCCAGTCCTACACAATATCTCACTTCATGCCACTTCCATTTAGGGAGGCGACGCTTCAGGGATTTAATGTTGTAACATAAAAGACTGTATTTAAGAAGTGGACGTACATCGGCCATTTTGAATTTCGTCCGTCGCAGAGTTGTGTTGTTTATTTTGACACCAATGAACAGAAGTTGAACTTTATATCTCAGATACTAACTTTACGTACTCTCCTTTATTCCTTGAGGCCCACGATGAAGTCTGTCCAAAGTACCCGATGATTTGCGAAGGCTGTGCGAAGAAAAAGATCCCCAGAGAAAAGGTTTGCCACATATTTCTGTTCCAAGTGATTTCTCATAATTCTGTTGGATTGATCTCATTAACCATTCAGCTCGGGATCCAATCCTACAACATGTTCTATCGACCATTAGCTTCTTTCATTTCATTTTATTGCTTTTTGTTTTGTTTTGCAGTATGTGGACCATATTAAGTTCTGCAGTAAATGTAAAGCACCATGCAGATTTCATGTTGTTGGCTGCGATACATCTGTAAGTAGACATTTCTGTTATAATTTGCTCTATGTGTAACAGTGGCTAATGCAACAATGACTGGATTATGTAATAACTTGGCAAAATTCAACAAAATCTCCCAGAAGGAGTTTACAAAATACATTTTCAGACCAGTGATTTAAGTAGAACGGTAAAAACAACATGATATTTCACAATACATTGACTAAAATATGAGAAGATGAATGTATACTTACTGATAAAACAACAACAGTTATTGCATAATGTGTTCCTGCATGCCTGTGAATGTTGAGCATGAAGCCTGAGTGTGTTTGCATGAAGACACGTTGCTGTTTCATGATAATGGAATGGGTGTGCTTCTACTCTTTGATACTGATCAGCAGAGAAAAGTGAAAACTAGGTTCAGACCCATTTATGGAGCGTTTAGTGCAAATATGAAGCACAACTTTGATTGCAGTTTATTGTTCTTTATTTGTTACCGTCTCCTCTTCACACAGCAAAATAAACCCCTGAGCCTCAAACAGGGTTCCTTTATCCGGTTTTTAAAAGATGTTTTTGGGTTGTCTGTTCTGTTGCAATTTACTTTTTCTATTTTAGGTTGCTTATTTTACGACATTTATTTTAATGTTATTGCTATACTATTTTGCACTGGGGTCCGTGTTACATTTTATACACTTAACATGTTTAACTCATGGTTATACTCTATTGTTTTTTCTTATTCCTCTTTGATCAATCTCTGGCACAAGAGTTTCCCACGGGATTCACAAAGTTATCTCTTATTTTATCTCTTGCAATTTGGAGGTCAGAGGTCACTGACCTCACAAAACACACATCACAGACGTGTCCAGACTGGAGGGTACCAGACCAGGCCTCAAGGTGGCGCTTCGCTTTCTTGTTTGTGAAAGCGTAGAAATGATGTACCTCCTGTTTTATGTTGGGTGTCTGTTCAGTGTCAATGTGGTAAAGCATGGAAAACTACGGGGATGAATACTTTGCACGGCGTGTCTTTCCATTATCAGCTCCATTATCTCTCTGCTGTAAGCTTTCTCTTTTCTTCTTCTGTGGCACACTTTCACACAACGAGTGTCCCTCTCTGTCCGTATGCAACGGGTGAGGATTGCGGTGTTCTTGACGTGCTTCTGCTCGTGTCTTTCTTCGAGTGGAGGTGGAGAAAGAGAAGCTCCACGACCACGAGCGGCAGTGTTCGTACGAGCACCTCAACCTGCTGCTGCACTTCATCATGGGCATCCAGGTAAGCCTGGAGAGCCTGCAGCCCCAGAGCCTGGAGGTGGCCGGCCACAAGCTGCAGGAGCTCCACCGGTCGCTCAGGGAGCTGGAGCTGAAGATGAGCCGGATGGGCGGGGCGGCCGCAGCCGGTGCTCCAGCGCTGGGCGCGTGCGCCCCGCCCCCGGCCGCCTCCTTCGCCCCGCTGCCCAGCACCGCGGGTGCCGCCTTCGCCCCGCTGCCCAGTGCCGCGGGCGCCGCCTTCACCCCGCTGCCCGCCGCCTTCACCCCTCTGCCCAGCACTGCGGGCGCCGCCCTGGAGTCGCAGCTCCAGAGCGAGAAGGGCAAGGTGGCCGAGCTGAGCCGGCGCTGCCAGGAGCTGGAGCTCAGAGTGGGCACGTTCGAGAACATCGTGTGCGTCCTCAACCGGGAGATGGAGCGCTCCGGCACCACCATGGAGGCCTACAACCACCAGCACCGGCTGGACCAGGACAAGATCGAGATCCTCAACAACAAGGTGACCCCAAAGACGCGTGTGGTCCAGCTGTGATTTCCTCCAGATGAAGTTGACATCTAAATGATGCTGATTAACCAGATTATTTAACCAGATAAACAGAAGAGGTCAAACGGACAAAAAGGCATTAAGACATGAGAAATTTGTTACGCAAGAACAGCTTGTGATTCAAATCTTCTGTTAACTTTAGTTTAAAACTGGTCAGAGATGAGGGAGTCTTGATTAAGTCTCCTCTGCAGGGCATTCCAAAACCAAGCGCCATAACAACATAGATCAGTCTCAGTCCACCCAGGTGGCTCCTCAAAGCCAGGCCAATAAGATGTTGTACAAGTACAAACTTAGAGCGTGTTTATATTGAAAGCAAGTCAAGTCAAGACCATCCGACACGGTTGCAGAATGTGGCGAGATGAGTAATATGGAGTTTGAAATATATCTCAAAGCAGCATAATGAAGAAATAGGAATCAGATTGTCAAGGCACCAGAAATTTAAAGGGTAATTTAGGATTTGAAAACGTCACTTCGTCCACAATAATGAAAATGAGCATCAGGCCATAAGGTGAACCGTGGAAAAGTGGCTCAAGCGTGATTTTGGTTCCACAACCTAGGCACTACTTTTGAAATGGATTTTGAGTTCTCCGCAAGATATCCTGCAGTTTTTTGTTGTTGTCACGACCCATAAATGTGAATGGGGGAAAAAAAGGTAAATCTTAACATAAGATTTAGCTTGTAATTTAATTTATATTCATCTTAACAACACAAACTTTGTAGACCTCATACGTAGGCTCAGTGGATCATTGCTAATAGACCTTTGTAGACCTCCTATCATACGTAGGCTCAGTGGATCATTGCTTTGTAGACCTCTATCATATGTAGGCTCAGTGGATCTTTCCTAATAGACCTTTGTAGACCTCTATCCTACGTAGGCTCAGTGGATCATTGCTTTGCAGACCTTTGTAGACCTCTATCAGTGGATTGCTAATAGACCTTTGTAGACCTCCTATCATACGTAGGCTCAGTGGATCATTGCTTTGTAGACCTTTGTAGACCTATATGATATTGCTAATAGACCTTTGTAGACCTCTATCATACGTAGGCTCAGTGGATCATTGCTAATAGACCTTTGTAGACCTCTATCATACGTAGGCTCAGTGGATCATTGCTATGTAGACCTTTGTAGACCTCCATCATACGTAGGCTCAGTGGATCATTGCTATGTAGACCTTTGTAGATCTCTATCATATGTAGGCTCAGTGGATCATTGCTAAAAGACCTTTAGCAGACCTCTATCATACGTAGGCTCAGTGGATCATTGCTAATAGACCTTTGTAGACCTCTATCATACGTAGGCTCAGTGGATCATTGCTAATAGACCTTTGTAGACCTCTATCATACGTAGGCTCAGTGGATCATTGCTATGTAGACCTTTGTAGATCTCTATCATATGTAGACGCAGTGGATCATTGCTAAAAGACCTTTAGCAGACCTCTATCATACGTAGGCTCAGTGGATCATTGCTTTGTAGACCGCTATCATACGTAGGCTCAGTGGATCATTGCTTTGTAGACCGCTATCATATGTAGGCTCAGTGGATCATTGCTTTGTAGACCGCTATCATATGTAGGCTCAGTGGATCATTGCTCTGTAGACCTTTGTAGACCTCTATCATACGTAGGCTCAATGGATCATTGCTAATAGACCTTTATAGACCTCTATCACACGTAGGCTCAGTGGATCATTGCTTTGTAGACCGCTATCATACGTCGGCTCAGTGGATCATTGCTTTGTAGACGTTTGTAGACCTCTATCAGTGGATTGCTAATATACCTTTGTAGACCTCTATCATACGTAGGCTCAGTGGATCTTTGCTAATAGACCGGGTGCTGCTGCAGGTTCGTCAGCTGGAGAGGACAGTGAGTCTGCGGGACCTGTCCATCGTGGAGATGGAAGGAAAGATGAGGGAGATGTCGGCGGCCACGTACGACGGCATCTTTGTCTGGAAGATCTCTGATTTCACCAAGAAGAGGCAGGACGCCGTGGCGGGCCGCGCCCCCGCCATGTTCTCTCCTGGTGAGCGCTTGTGTGTCGATGTGTGTCTGATTTAAGGGATTTCCACTTCTTGCAATGAAGTGAAAGACATCGTTCCACTTGTTTTCCAGCCTTTTACACCAGTAAATATGGCTACAAGATGTGCCTGCGGATCTACCTGAACGGGGACGGGACGGGCCGCGGCACACACCTGTCTCTGTTCTTTGTGGTGATGAGGGGACACAGCGACGCACTCCTCAAGTGGCCTTTCAATCAGAAGGTAACACACGTTTCACCTAAATAATCCTATCGGACAATGGTAATTACGTTCAGCAATTCATATAAATAGTAACGGATGATTCAAATTATCTCTACCTTTACCAGCTGCAACTGGGAGGAGATGAACACAACAATGCATCAATAATCATAATACAGTGATGTAATATAATTTTTTTTTATGAAATGGACCCATATGCAAAATAGGTTTGTTTTGATGCCAATACGTTTGCGCTTTTATTACCATTTTAAATGCAGGACTTTTCATAATCATAATCAGAACAAGGATTTTTTCTTATGCATAACATTAGACATTAGACGAGACAATCAACGACAATAACAGTGCACTAGATATTAAATGAAGTATAAGATGAAGTATAAGATAAAGTGCTCAGACAAACAGATAACAGTAATGTACAGTGTATGTTAAAGTGTACTGTTAAAGTGTTTACTTGTAACAGTATTTCTACACTGAGTTAAACATCTGAGTAATTCTTCATTCCCTGCATACATGCATCCACACAGAAGCTCAACATGCTGTAGCTGCCATGTCGCTGTGACTTTAAAGTACGGAGCTGCAGTCAGGATGTGGTTTGACGTCGGCTAACAGTCTTTATGCTACGCTAGGCTAATAGTCTTTATGCTACGCTAGGCTAACATTCTTTATGCTACGCTAGGTTAAACCCGTCCTGATTCCAGCTTCCAGCTTCAAACCTAAACATAAAGAGTGAGATGTTATCATCTCATCTAACTTTCAAGAAGAAAGCAGATCATTTTATACAATGCACAGTATTTTATGGACAGTTTGGATATTTCAATCAAATTTGTATTGCTAGTAGCTTATTTGTTTTTAAATTACTTTGAAACACAAAATATTTTATATTTTTCTTCTATTATTGCTCCAATAATTTTTTATTAATGAGACTTACTTTTTCTACGATCCGTCACTAAATTCTAATAAACCATTTGGTATTCCAACCAGCAGCTTAGAGTCCCTCGCTTTAGGCTCTCCTCCTGTCTGTACCCAGGTCACCCTGATGCTTAGAGTCCCTCGCTTTAGGCTCTCCTCCTGTCTGTACCCAGGTCACCCTGATGCTTAGAGTCCCTCGCTTTAGGCTCTCCTCCTGTCTGTACCCAGGTTCACCAGCAGCTTAGAGTCCTGTGCTTTAGGCTCTCCTCCTGTCTGTACCCAGGTCCACCAGCAGCTTAGAGTCCTGTGCTTTAGGCTCTCCTCCTGTCTGTACCCAGGTCCACCTGATGCTTAGAGTCCCTCGCTTTAGGCTCTCCTCCTGTCTGTACCCAGGTCACCCTGATGCTGCTGGACCAGAACAACAGGGAGCACATCATCGACGCCTTCCGGCCCGACGTCTCCTCCTCGTCTTTCCAGAGGCCCGTCAGCGACATGAACATCGCCAGCGGCTGCCCGCTCTTCTGTCCGCTCTCCAAGCTGGACTCCAAGAACTCCTACATACGCGACGACACCATCTTCATCAAGGCCATCGTAGACCTCACAGGGCTCTAGGTAAAAGGACGAGAGCCTTTGGTCGCTACTAACCTGTTTGAATCAACGGGCTTTTGCATCACCAGTTACTGGCAGTTGTCTTCGGGGCTCTGTCTAGTTCTTTGGGGTTTGGTACCCATTGTTGGTGGCAATGCACAAGACCAGAGTAAGAGGCTTAGAAATCTTTAGGACACGGTTTCTAGTTTACCAACCAAACTGAGTTTTTATTTGACAAAAACATACATTATCTACCAAAGTGACTGGAGGAGTGAACATAATATTATTATGCCATTATTTCCCTGGTTACAGAAGATGCTACAAAGGTATTTGACCTGCATTCCAAGACTTTGGAATATTACGCTTGTGGAAGTCGACAACTAAGATGACATTGTCTCTAATCCCCAGTCATCGTCCTGTGGCTTCTTGCAGGATGGATTTTTACTTGGATATTATGTCCGTTCACATTCGAACATCAGCCGTGTTTCTCTTCGGTTGTCGAGCGATCTCATTTCGGCACGTTTCCACCAACTGGTTTGGCAGCGAATAAACTTGGCTACAGCGTAACTAGTAAACAAGTAGCCTCGGCCATCGAACTCACGTACGATAGAAGAAAATAGAGAGACAGTTTTAATTGTTGTTTCAGGTCAGCTCTTATTGGCCATGTTTCATGCTGTCTGGAGATATTTATTATGGGAATATTCAAGAAGAGCTGATCAGTCCTGAGAGTTAAAGGGCCAGTGTGTAGTATTTAGGGGGAATCTATTGACAGAATGAGAATTATGTTTTCTTGATTGTATGATCACCTGAAAATAAGAACCATTGTGTTTTTGTAACCTTTTTAAATGAGCCGTTTATATCTACATGGTGAGCTTGGCTCTTCTTGGAGTCAAGTAGCTCTGCCATGTTTCTACAGTAGCCCAGAATGGACAAACCAAATACTGGCATCAGACGGGGCCATTTGTGTTTTTGCATTTGAACTTCGCCCACCATAGTTGTCCCACACAGTTTGATGCAATCTGCAAATTCACCGCTAGATGCCGTCAAGTCCTACACACTGGCTCTTTTGAAATGTTCGGCAACAATTTTTTGGCGTGAAAACTTCAAAATGCGTGTAAAAATATGTGAATGGAAACACGGCTATTCTTGTTAATAAGTTCTCAAAGAACAGTTATTGCTGCTAGCTGGTAGTTATGTTCCAAAATAACTGGGCCTTAACTTTCATAACTACGTTAACTCGAGTCAAGCTAGGGAAAAGCTAAAAAGGACACATTTTACATATGTTGTCCTTGAGAAGTTAATTTGGCTGATGTGTTGAGGAACTATTACTTATTTACACATCCAGCAGACACAGAGTAACATTAGCATCCATTAGGAGTCATGTCTTTGCCAACCCGATGAACGGAAGTCCAACATCTTCTCCTTTTAGATCCATTTGGTCTCCACCAACTCCTGAAACTTCTGGCTTTTAGCTGTTGAGCTGCAGAATTGTGTTTATAATTCACTCACTATGTTGCTGTGACCGACCCTACTCCATGTAGTCGTTAGGCCCGATGTTAACGTACAACTATTAGCTTGTGCAGTTGTTAAACTACGAAGTGCTGGTGATACTAACAGTATTTTTGTTATCTGATTTCACCTAGGTTTTTGTATAGTATTTTTTTATATTTAAGTTTTTAAGAAATTTTGAAACACCAATAAATTCCCAGATTTATGTTTTTAAATGAAAAACGGCGAGCCTTCAGAGCAGCGCCGCTACGTAGATTTAAAAGGCCTACAAACACAGAGGTGGATTGACCGGGTCGAGGCGCTGGTGCTCACTGTATGTACTGCTCAACATTTAGTTAATGATACGCGACACGCTCATGTAGCCTTCATAGTATCGCTCATGTAGCTCATGTAGCCTTCATAGTATCGCTCATGTAGCCTTCATAGTATCGCTCATGTAGCCTTCATAGTATCGCTCGTGTAGCCTTCATAGTATCGCTCGTGTAGCCTTCATAGTATCGCTCATGTAGCCTTCATAGTATCGCTCATGTAGCCTTCATAGTGTAGCTCATGTAGCCTTCATAGTGTAGCTCATGTAGCCTTCATAGTATAGCTCATGTAGCCTTCATAGTATAGCTCATGTAGCCTTCATAGTATAGCTCATGTAGCCTTCATAGTATAGCTCATGTAGCCTTCAGAGTATCGCTCATGTAGCCTTCAGAGTATCGCTCATGTAGCCTTCAGAGTATCGCTCATGTAGCCTTCATAGTATCGCTCATGTAGCCTTCATAGTATCGCTCATGTAGCCTTCATAGTATCGCTCATGTAGCCTTCATAGTAGCGCTCATGTAGCCTTAATAGTAGCGCTCATGTAGCTCATGTAGCCTTCATAGTATCGCTCATGTAGCCTTCATAGTATCGCTCATGTAGCCTTCATAGTATCGCTCATGTAGCCTTCATAGTATCGCTCATGTAGCCTTCATAGTATCGCTCATGTAGCTCATATAGCCTTCATAGTATAGCTCATGTAGCCTTCAGAGTATCGCTCATGTAGCCTTCAGAGTATCGCTCATGTAGCCTTCAGAGTATCGCTCATGTAGCCTTCAGAGTATCGCTCATGTAGCCTTCAGAGTATCGCTCATGTAGCCTTCAGAGTATCGCTCATGTAGCCTTCAGAGTATCGCTCATGTAGCCTTCAGAGTATCGCTCAATGTAGCTCATGTAGCCTTCAGAGTATCGCTCATGTAGCCTTCAGAGTATCGCTCATGTAGCCTTCAGAGTATCGCTCATGTAGCCTTCAGAGTATCGCTCATGTAGCCTTCATAGTATCGCTCATGTAGCCTTCAGAGTATCGCTCATGTAGCCTTCAGAGTATCGCTCATGTAGCCTTCAGAGTATCGCTCATGTAGCCTTCAGAGTATCGCTCATGTAGCCTTCAGAGTATTTCTCATCCTGCACATTGGACTCGTTCAGCTCCTTTAACGTCCGCGCCTCCAGCCCTCGAGTCCGTGTTCATTGGTAATCATTCGTGGCGCTGGACATTGCTTGAATTCCATGAATTCCGAGTGCAGTATCCGTGTGTTTGTGCCTGCGTGCCATTCCCTTTCCTCGCTGTCGGCTCTGTGGAAGTTTCTGGGCCGTTCGTCCAGGATGGAAATATGATGTATTTTATACAAAGTCTGATAGATCCAATATTTGTTGTCTGCATATTGACACTTTCTTTAACCATTTTACCAAGGATGATAAAGGACCAATTTATAATATTTAAAAACATTCATATGTACAAATATTGAAACGGCCCAAAAAGAGTTGTGAATAAACTGTGATTTTGTACGTAACTACACAATAGATATATCAGAAATATGTCCACTGCTGTGTCTTCACACAAGGATCCATTTCCTGTAAAAAAAACTAATCTAATTTGTGGTGTTTCCTACATTTGGTTCCCATATTTGTGACACTGTTGTTCCTCCACAGGGATAAACACAACAGCGTTTCCATGGTTTGCTCCAGTCTTCAGGGATCATGTTTGGTTCTCGTGAAGCAGATAATCACTGAAGCTTTCCTCTCATAATCACAAGCAGTCCTTCAGTTAGAGACGTTCTGAGTGATGGATACAGGCTCTCCATCACTCAGGCGGAGGTTAGAAAAGCCATTTATCTCACCATTTATGATACACCGTCACGTATCGCAGTATGAGACGATACAGGAGGAAGACGATTCATTACGATTTTCTCAAATCTAATTTTAGGAAAACTGTCTCAGTATAAAGAGCAGGCCGCCATATGCATAACATCTGACTGTCACTTTTATGCAATCAGATCAATGGGATCAGCGTTTTCATTTTCAAGTGTATCAATATTTTACTTACACGCACATTCGTCACCGTCCTGCATTTCAGCTTTTAAGTGCCCGCTTATCATTTCTCAGCTGCGTGGATATTGAACTCGTAAACACTAAATGCTGAAGGATGCTGATGCTTCTGTGGAGACGCTGATGTTTCATATGGGCGGAGCCTCCGGCCTGCAGGCTGAGACGAGGTATTAAAAGAGGACACGTTATATTTTACTATTTTTGGCTTTCTTCACAGCTTCGAACTGACCTACTTTTTACAGATAAAGAAGTGCCTGTACCTTTTTCTTCATGATTTATTTATCTAGTGATGTTCCACTAGCTGTGGCTTTCCTGTGAGTTTAAAACTACCAAAATGTGAACATCTTAATTGTGTATTTTTCATTTGTATGTTTTACTGTTCTCTCCCTCCTCTTTGATGTGATGAAATCCCAGTGACTAAGAATGTCTCGCTTTGCATACGCACAACTATTGAATGTTCCAGTTGTACTTTATGTAATCATAGATTCAATGAGGTCAGAATGTCAACAACCAGCGTCTGGCTTCTTCCTTTTTAAACCTCTCAACAAATCCTGGAAGCTCTCCGTGCACGAGAGGTCTCAGTAAGGGAAACGTGCATATCTATATATAAAACACTGGTTCATATTGTGGACCAGCATTTGATTTTATGATTGATATATATACAGCACCAGAGCGTGTGGTAACATTTAACCTGTTGACGGCGTTTAGAGTTGGATGAGGTGTGTGCGGCTATGAAAAACACATCTGAGTAACAGGTTGTATATATTGAGGATTCTATGTTGAGACCGTTTAAAAGGTTTTTGGTTTGTTTGCAGAACAGATGCGGCAGCAGTCTGACCAGGAGGTTGCAGCTTCTACGCTCTGATCCCTTGTTGTTAAGGAAACGTTGTCCTCCATCCTTTTCCTCGTCGGAACACGCTGTCGACATTTCGCAGAGGACATGTTTTGCTTTGTGGCCTCCAATAAATCCTCCGCCCTCGCAGCGCCACGTGGACGTTTGCTCTCTGCCCGATGCTCAACTCATCTGTTGCTCACAGCTGGCAACCAGAACAACAAAGAAGGGCTTCGCATTGTTTCATCCCGTCTGCTGAGATGCCACTCGAAGGCAAACACACAGCTGGAGCTCGGCAGATGTTATGCTGTATCAGCGATATTGACTCTAAGGAGACGCCACACTGCCTCACGTTGCTGCAACAGAACAAACTGTGTCAACGTTCAAACACCGCTCCGGAGCGTCAGACTGGAACGGGTTTGACTTCTTCACTTGTCTGTTTCCTCCCTGTAGCCCGTGTTGAGATGAGGAGCTTTACATCTGTAGCAATGGCATCCAACTGCAGATCCGCTTGTTGTTCTTCTGCTGCGTCGGTGTGACTCGTGTGTTCGTGAACTCTTTGTACTACCGGAAACTTTTGTTCCATATTTGTATTTAGTTTTGTTTTATTAAAGGTTTTAAGATGCCCTCTATGCAAAGACGTGCACAGTTTTGTAACGTGAGCATTCACACATTTGCTGAAAGATGAAAACTCCTGCATCACATGGTGAGTAACACAGTTTGACCACAAGGGGGCGCACTGTGCCAATGCACTCGAAGCAGCAGTGTTTTTGTGTTTTCAGGGAACATTGTGACACATCATAGTATAGTACAGTTATTTACCATCACTAAGAGCTCTGCACACCTTAAGAGACCTCTTCACAGACCTCATCAGCAGTTGTACTTAAAAACGCTCTCACTGTCCTTACTGTGTTGGTAATACTGTGTTGTTTTCTTAAATCAATGACCATGTCTTTGATTTTTGTAACAATTATCTTTCGATAACATTCACGACACCAAGATACAAAATGATCAACAGTTATGAGGCCTGGTGGATGAAGTGAGAGAGGAAACGTGTGTGAGTGATAACATCAAGGCTTTCCCGTGAGGTTATCCTAACCCTAACCCTTTAGTGTCACAGGAACCAGACTTAACGTCCAGACCAGCTCCGTTTAACTGAGCTGGACCCATGTGGAGTTTGTTTTATGGAACCGAATCAACTGAAAATGAGTCGGACTAATTAAAAAAAGAGTATTTATTTTAGCTCAGAATCAACCTTTTCAAGCTCTTATCATTTAAAACACACGGCACGAATAACATTTAGCACAATAAATAGTTAATTTCATGACTGGATTACTCCAAATGCCGAAATGGTAACAGACTTTATTCACATAAAAGACGCTGCTTTTGATCTGGTCTCGATGACGTCATCGGTGGCTCTCGGTCCGACCCTTCTGGACCGTCTGACTCCTCCCACTCATCTGGGGAAGATGTCCTGCACCGCTGGCAGACGTCCTTGTGTCTGATGGATGGCGGTAAATCATTCCGTGGCAGTGAGCGTGAGCGGCAACGACATCCGTTGACAAATGTGTGGAATCGCTATTTCTGTGGCTGTTCTCACATCTTTTTGTTCTCCTATTTCTTCCAGATAGAGATGTAAGCATTTGGCCAAATGCTTATCTGGAAGAAATAGGAAACACAAAGTTCAGGATCATGAAACTTGCTCCACACTTCCGTGCTCATTTTCTTCTCCATGTTGGATGGAACAGACGTAGTAGGTAAGCATGAAGGAGCCTTTACTAAGGTCCCATTTTGGTTTTCTTCTCGGTCATTTTTTAAACGGTATTCCATGCCTCGCTTCAAAGACGGAGCTCGTGTGGAGTAAAGAGGAAATGACCGGCGACGGCACTTGGGAATACAGTGAGTCCGTCTGGAGGAGGAGGAGGAAACATCACCTGCCATTTCTATGAATGAGGCTATGGTTTTCTACAGTTCTCTGCTGATCCAGGTTAATATGCTGCCTGAGACCACGCAGGCGGAAAGAGAATGGAAAGAGAGGCCTTCTCCCACATCAAAAGAATATTATACATTTGCTGAAAAGTGGATTAAGTGTTGAGGAATTGAGGTTTTCCCTCAACAGAGACCTCTTTACCAATGTCACTGTGATCTTTTTGTTATACTTGGCAGTTAAAGTACTTCTGAATTAGATCTCTAATTCACTGAGAAGAAGGAATAAAGTGGTCAGTATGCTTCCAGCGAAGTGTTGAGTTTAAAACCCCCTTACCTTTTCAAATTCACTGCACTGTGCAAATAATTTTTTTTCTTTACGTTCCAAAACCACCTAATCGACACACATGCCACTCCCAGCAATCGGCCAGGAAAAAAGGTGCAGCGCCTTTTCCTTGAGGCGCCGCATGCATGCGCTCTGTCCGAGGCAGCAAGGCAAGGTGCTGTGTGGAGAGACCGAGGAATGCCTGGTCTTTTGTCTGAGCTCATATTTGTCTAGACCTTAACAAGACTCAGCAGTTCTGTGAGGCTTTACTTCGGCACAGCGGAGCTTTGAGCTAAATGCTAATCTCAGAATGCTAACCTGCTGACAATGACAATGCTAACGTGCTGATGTTTAGATGTGTAATGTTTACTATTAGCTTAGCTTAGCGTGAGCCGCTCCGCACGCTTCCTTTCTCCGGTTTTGATAAGTGTATTTTGTCACATGCGATAAGTGCTCCAGTAATAAAAACTCAAACACAACAAGTACATGCAGTCACGCTATCGGCCGCAGCATGTACATTATGCCGTTGTGGAAACAACTAAATGCTGATTTTAAGTTCCTGTCAACACATGCTATATTCTGTATTCTTCTGTTGACCCTTAACTAGACTGCTTCACAGATTTACACCCTGTTGGTCTGGCGTGACGTGGTGCTGGACTTTATTTTGAAGCGTCTATAATAATAATCACACTAATACGGACTACAGTCCAGGCCTTTAAAAAGAGTCTGACCAGTTTGTTCAGCTGGGTCGGAGCAACACTAACCATTACCAGCGTCATCACAGTGAATGCGGTTAGAAGCTCAGCAATGCTGAGTTGAGCTGGGATATGTGGTTTAATATGTGGATTAGCACAGGAGATGTCTAACCAACGGCATCGTGGGACATGCTGGATGACATCATCCCATACGGGAAGCGCTGGTTATCGATTCACCAGTGTGAAAAGAAGTGCCTGAAAATAAACTCTGGATGGAGTGATCTAACCACCTGAACATCTGGTCACCTTAGTTTTTATCAAACAGGAGGAAACATTTGTTGAAGACTATTTTCAGCGGTGGATTAATCCACATTGCTGCAGCAGGATGGTTTATCTGAGTCACACACCAGTTCATGGTATGCACTGGTGTGTTTTTAATACATACATTGGACAAGACCATGGAGCTCTATGACACAGAGAAAGAATATTTACCATGCACATAATATATGTTAATAGATACAGTCGTTGTTGGTTCGGGTCTTTTATGGGATTTATTTACTATACGGAAATATAGTATATAAGAAGTCTCATCCTTTTACAGCTTTTTATTTTCCTGTTATTAAATTGAAGAAACGTTCTGGTTAATAAAGACTTATTTGTTATGTTCATGGTTTCATCATCACTATCAGCAAAACAGATCCAGATCAGACGGGTCGCTCAAACTGATGTGGAAAAGAAAATGAAGGGAAACAGTAATCTCAAAAGGGAAACTATCAAAGTGAAACATGAATAAAATGTTTCCCGTATGGATTTGGATAACATGTCTTAGTGCATCATGTTGCTCTGCAGAGGGCAGGCTTGCCTCAGCTTTTACTCAAATATGAGCAACGCTCTTCTCTTCTTGTGTTTTCACCACCAACCGTTTCCTGTTCCACTGTAGTCACTGAGTGTTCTTAATGTATTGCTATCTGCTGTCACACTCTACCTGTGTGTATCATTAGAGATCCAAAGGGGAAGATAGAGGTGAGGAGAATGATGAATGTCTCCCATCATGCATCTCACCAGAACCACTGAGATCAGGCATTGTGGGTAGTCGCCTGCATCCTTTTTCCTCTCAATGATATCATCTTAAAACCACCATCCTCTGGGTCTATAGTTTCCAACCACACTTCTCTGTGAGCGTATGAAAGTAGGACTCGTGTGTTTCCTCTGTTAGACACCAGCACCATCCTGGTCTCAAAGGTAAACAGCTGAGCACTCTTCCTGCTGTTCATATCCATGCAGGACGGGGTGTGACTTCATCATCCATGCAGGGAAGACTCTTAACTCTTCTTTCATTATTCATGTTTCTTCTACTTAAGAGTGTTATGAATTGAGAATTTTGCTGGATGGCATTTTGCATTTCCGTCGGTTATAGTGAACACATTTAAGGCTGTCCGTGAATATGCATCAGCAGCTAGCATTGGAATAGAAACTTCACCAGCATGACAGAAACAAGGAAGTTAAGCTGCTTAAACATTAACACCATAGATGTCCTTCACAAAGAAGCGTTGATTCATGGTAACGTTATCACTGGAGCCGTGTTAGCTTGTTGGCTAGTCTAGTTCCAGCTCTGCCAACAGTCTTTCAGCTAGTAACACATTATACAATGGATCAGCAACGATTCCACAGTGAATTACAATGTGGAACATCCCAAATGAGAACTGGAGGATATTTCTCCCCCTGGTCTCCGTAAAATATCTTAAACTTCAGGATGTTTATCAGACCGCATACACGTTATGTGTCTAATGAACTGGCAACTGAGCTCGTCATTGAGTTTTAATTTAGGTGACGGTTGCTTGACCTTACAATGAACATATTAGTGCTAACTGGAATTACATGTTAAAAAAATCCAATGAGCTACATGTTACCTTAGTAAACATATTTTCAAGCCATCACCGTTAATTCAAATTAAATTAAAACATTTTCTTAAATACATTACTTGTCTTCCAACTACTTTCTACTACATGTCATTCAACCATTCACACCCATTCATTCACCCATCAGCACTAACTAATCAAGTGTCTTGCCCATCAACGTGGACTGGGAGCCAGAGTCGCCCTTCCTTTCCACAACTGAAATCAACCATGTCGTGAAGAAAGATAAAGAGTCTAGAGATAGGCTTTATCCTGGGACTATAATGATAGAAATAGCCAATAACGTTTATCTGCAGTGAGTTTTGCTGTTTTCGAGAGAGCCGTCCTTTTTTTTCAGGGCTAAAGATATATCTATCTGTGGAGTTTTAGCATCTCGTTGGCCTTGGTATCTCTCCTGGCAGAGATAGACCTTCTTGTGTTTGTCTTAGATCACTCTGCGCCCCAAAAGCACTTATTGTTATCGCGTCTGGAGCCCGGGAGCAGACAAACAGCGCTGTGTGTTCTCTGGTCTGTTTGTCTCTGGACCAGCAGCTGTTTTACTACTCAATGGAAAGAGTGAATGGCATTCAGGAGAGGCCGTGGGCTCTCAAGAGCTTCTCCCCGCTGTGTTGTTCATCGTTACCGTAAAGAGTTACCCACTGAGCGGCAGGACTGTTACTGAACACTTTGAACTGAACCTTAATAAGCCTGTTAGCTCAGAAAACAAGCACAGTTATTAATATGGAGAAGTGGTGAACGCTCAGAGGCACATCAGGTCTTACCAACACGGCTCCGGGTCAAAGATGGCAGAGTTCATCAGTTTGGATCGAGGAGTCGTCCTCGCCTCACACTCATTAAAGAATTGTTTCCCCCCGATGTGGTCGTTGAAAGGTCTGGAGAGGAACGTCAGCACGCGGCTAAATGAACGGTAGCTGATTTGCTATGTTCCCGTCTCACTCTGCAACGCTCGTTAACCCGCGATGAGCATGGGGCCCCCTGGTTGGAAAGCTCCCGCAGTGGGGGGGAAATAAAAGCCATGGGTTCCCACAGGAGCCCCTTTCATGTGGGGCTCTTTTACCAGCGTAACCCACATTCTGCTGGGTTGAGCTCACTTCCACCGCCATCGTGGTTCTGCCTGCCCCTGCTGATGTGGCGAATACGCACATGCTCGTAATGTCCTTCATTAGTCCTTGCGAATGCACACTTTGAAACAGATGCGCGCAGTCAGCGGCCGGTGGGAATGGAACAAACTGGAGGTGACGGCGGCTCCTGGTGCCATGGCAACACCATCGGCAGTAAGCAAGAGCAGCTTCCCCTTGTGAATTACTTTTTCCATAAACACCGTACGGACAGGCGTTTCTTAAAACATCTGGATGCAGGCTGTCGGATACCAACGTCTTGTATTTGTTTAGGTTTTCCTCAAAATCTCCATGACATCGCAACATTGCGAGAACTGTCAGATCTTCTTACCCTCTTGGCGGAGGGGATCCGTATGATCTTGTGTGACTCAGTGTGGTACAAGACTGGCTCCACCACTACCAGCGTTTCCAATTTGGGCCACCCAGTCTTCGACTTAGAGGAAAGCATCCACCAGAACTTCATACCCCGGCGGCCTGCGTCTTACCCTGCCAACATGTGGCCGGCCTGTTGAACCAGATGGGGTCACGTTAGGGTTCACCTGATGGGTAGCAGAGTTGTGACTGTGAAATCTCTTGACAGAGAGCACAGCTATCAAATGCCCATATGCACTGCACCAATGCATGAAACCACAGTATTTCCACCAGTCATTGTTTCTCCAGGCCGGGTCCGTTGATGGAGAGAAGAGTTCCAGAGATAGAAGTTGGATGTGGAGTCCCGTCTCCAGGGGATCGGGATGATAAAGCCGCTGTCTGAAGACACTCGGCGGAAGCAATCTGTCATTTATAACAAGGCACGTTCTGCAGAGAGTCGGCGACGACAGCTGGCAACTTACAGAAGTTTGTTACGAATGCAACGATATCGCTGAAATACTACCAACACTTTGTCATCATGAGCTCAGGATGAGACACTCAGCAGGAAAGTGAGACGGATGAATTAAAAGAAATGTAGGGTTGGATGTTTTTGATTCATGGTTTGAGAATGGGGTTTGGTCTGGGATGAAGCAAGGAAATGTTCCTTGGTTAGATGGAAATGGAGATCCAGACTACAGATGTGAACTACAGATGTGGACTGGAAGCTGGTCCTGACAACGGTGCTAAACTTTGCCTTATGAGTCCAAACATTCTTAGTCAAAAGTATGCTGTGTGGAATATTATCCATAAAAGCTTTCATATTTAAAGGACATACTGTAATAACCATTTGAAGTGAGACACTTTTAATATTACTCAAATACATGTCCAATTTCTTAAGCACAGAACTCAAAATGAAACATTCCTGTAAAAAATTACAGGCAAGTTTATACATTCAGAATCAACATTTTAATTTGTCATTTAAATGTTCTGTTGGTCCCTCATGGTCCCTCTTGGTCTCTCCTGGTCCTTCCTGGTTCTTCCTGGTCCCTCCTGGTCCCTCTTGTTCCTTCCTGGTCCCTCCTGGCTGACTCAGGAAACCTCAACAGTTCTTTGACACCATTAGCAGTCTGAGCCCCAGGCTGAGGTAGAATAGTCAAAGACTGACGTCCGAATGCTTTTCATGAAGCACATTGACACCATGAGGTCAAGGAAAGATGTGAAGGAGAGTTCATAAGGACTTAGGAAAAGACAACCACAGTGCTAAGACAATCTGTCTGCACTTACACTATGCATGTTTCAAAATAAATAAAAAATCCAACTTTATTTGTCACCTATAGAGAATAAGTGAAAAACTCAATGCTGTACAGTTCAAGTCAGAATGTCTGTTCAGAATATAATCTCAAGGATGTTGTTGACAGAATGATGCATAGCTTTAAAGTTTATTGGACAACTCCAGTGTTCTCGATGCTAAAGGAGATGCTAAAGGAGATGCTAAAGGAAGCGCTGAAGCATTTAGAGGATTTAACCAAGCTCTTATCAGCGCTGGCGTTCTGCTCAGTTCACTCAGTCAGGAACCTTCCGAAGCATAAAAAAACTATTTATTCCCAACACTGGGAAGGTTCATGCATGGTGCTCCTAAATGTAAAATAAATTGCAATATTATGTAATTTTTGGAATTTCACACTAAAAAGCAACACAATGTTTAGTAATATATATATATATATATATATATATATATATATATATATATATATATATATATATATATATATATGTATATGTGCATTTTGCAGGGTCATCACTTTAGGCACATTGATACTCACGTGTAATGGATCCTTCAGGATACAGAGCTTCCTTTAATAAAACACTCTGCTTATGTCCACGTCCTTCCACTGAGGGCTTGATTGAATTTGACAAACGGGGCCGGCCAAGTCTTACTTCAACAAAGACAAGTTTCAGGTGTGCTTTGCAAAATGAATAGGGCTTCTGTAACGGCTCTTCTCGGTGGAAGCAACAGTTCTGCAGACGGAGCGATTCTCCAGTCTGGGGTTGAAGATGCAAAATGAAACAGGATGTGAGCTCTTCACAAAACGGACAGGTCGACTGACCGATGCTCCACATTTGTTTTGGCAGGCTTGATATTTAGGTCAGTGTGAACCGTTCAAGAGATTTGAAACAGAAAAAAACACCATCATGCACTAGCAAAAGAAGACATTATGTACAGGTATAAGAAACCGGATCAAAGAAATGAACAAGATTCAAAGTGGTTGTTTGTGAATGTGTATACGTGTACATACTCCATCTGATACCTCTTTTCTTCTGATTAAGAGAAACAAATACGTCTGTTTTCCATTTGAGTTCACGTTTTAGATTATACAGACCAAAACAATACATTTGGAGCGTAATTTAATTGTGTATTTAACAGCCAGTCAAACTAACATAACTGGTCGGATTACACTCATTAAAACGGATACAGAAACATGACATGAAGTCACTCGGAACAAATTGATCTACAAAAGTTATGAGAAATGACATATTACCTATTGATTAATGCAGTATTTATGGAAGCAAGAAGGGTCCACTGGTGTGACTGAGATTTCTTGTACAGACTCAACCTTCTTGCTGGTGAAATAAGAGACTGGACCATCATCTCTGCTAATTCCAGCAGGTTCAAAGACAAAGGCTCTTCAGTGCAGCGCTCCGCTGTTCCATGTGCGTCCTTCTTATGAAGCCTCTCTTCTCATGAACATTCGCTCCTTTCAGATCGGCGTGCGGTCGTGTCCGTCTGTCTCTAGACGGTCTGGACTTAAAGGAGGCTTTATTTTCATTGCTGGAAGCAGTATCCTCTGCAGCACCGGGGGCCTCTAGCCGGGGCCGTGTTTTCCTTGTCAACGGCTACTGTTTTCTTTGGAGGCCTCGGCGAGGTGAAGAGTTCTGCTCGCCAAATGACGCTTGTGGAGCAAAAAACATTAAAACGTAACATTTTAAAAAGTCATCGGAGAAGAAAACCCCTGTGTGGTTCTCATTATCACGCGTTCTGTCCTGAAAGCCTGGATTTATGATCCGGCTGAGCTCCACCACGGACCGCCACACAGATGTTGCTGCTGCATGTGATGCAGAGGGCTGTAAATCACGTTCGTGGCTTAAGTCGTCTAAGTCGGACTTCAGTGGCACGGCTGTGCGTTTAATATCCTACAGATGTGTGTAACGTGCTTTCCACATTAAGATACTTGTCTTCATTGAGGCAAACTCTTCCTCTCTTGTCCACATGTCTTCTTTGACTCCATTCAGGAGTCACTGCATTTTCATGGAACTTCATTTCTTTGTGAGGTGCCGTATGAAAATGAATCTTATGATTGACTTAGAAAAACTGCCTAATATTTAATATATATTATAATATTTCAAAAGATAATACTCAATTTCAATCCCAAGATTGTGCTAAATGGAATTATGTGAATAACTTCACAGGTTTAAGGTGTGGGTGCAAGTGTTTGGTCCACTCGGTTTCCCGGGTCGAGAGATGTTCCGATACCGAGTACCGATCCGATATCAGTGTATAAATACACAGAAAGTCAAACGGGTTGTAATTTCCCTCATGTATCTATTTTATATTTTATTTTCTCTGTGAAAACATCACACAGCTCTATTTATTCAAGGTTCTCTTCAAAAACGACATTATTTATTTCCACTAATAGAACTCAACATGGATTTGTTGTTCACAGTGTACGTTATCAGGGGTAATAGAAACAGAGCGCAGCAGAATGTTTAAGCACAGGTGTGTAGCACTAGTTTGTGTTTGAGCTTATAAATTAAATAACATGTTATCGGATAGACTCGAGTTACTCGCCGAATACCTGATTCAGCATTTCAGGGTGTATTGAAAATAAACAAATATGTGGCTGTCGACAAAAAAAAACTATTAAATTAAATTGCAAAACACATTTTAACACTGTATCACCGAGTGTATCACCGAGTGTATAACTGAGTCTGAAGCCTGAACGAGCTGCAGAGGGCCCAGACTCCCAGAGCAGCTCCAAACATAGAGATCTGGGCAGAGGAATCTAAAATCCCTCTTTTTCCTCCTCCACCAAAAACTCACGACTCACCTCCCTCCAGCCAAATAGATAAATAAATGATAATAAACAAAATTCATATAGCACCTTTCATAACATAAAATGCAGCTCAAATTGCTCTACAAGAAGAAAAAAACAATAACAGAAGTATTAAAACCAGGAGATACAAAGAGAGAAAACAACACAATAATAAAGTCCTAAGGAGATAAAAAAGAAGAAGAAAATATTAGCAATAAAAACAAGTTGAAAAGAGTAAAAACTATTTTAAGATATAAAAACCTGAAAACAAGTATGAGAAATACAAGTTTAACAAATAAGCACAATGATGTTGGAAAAAGGGTGGAATTAATTTCAAGCAAAATTATGAAAAGCTAGTGATAATAAAAAAGAAATGTGGTGTGTTCTCCAGCCACCAGGATATTCCAAGAGACAGAGAGCATGCTGGGTAATGTAATGGGAAAACAGGTGAAAGACTGTGAAGCGCCGCTAATTAGAAAGGCCAGTTCACTTTCAACGCCCTGCCTCTAAATCACTGGACACCTTCACTAAAGAAGCTAGCTAGCTTCAGCTAGCCATTCATTAGACAAGCCACCGCTACTTCTCAGCGTCACAGTACTGGGTCACGCTGAGGACTCAATATCAGGTCTTTCTTTCGCCGCTGCTATCAATATGAGCACCCTCCCCAAAAGGCTTTGATCATTCACGTTCAAAGACGGGTGCACGGCGAGCACCTGGATGCTCCCGGTGGTTCAGAGGGTGCAGCTATGTGGCAGAAATGATAATAATAGTTATTATTGCCATCGACTGCTGTTTGAAAGCTGGATGTTAACATGGAATGGGATGATTAAGGCTGCAAAACAGATACGGCGAGGAGGATCCACGAGAGGTGAAGAAGAAGGCCATGTGAAGCAATGCATGCACAGTTTATTCAGAGTATTTTACCTGTCAAATATAAACACCTGGCGCTTATCAGAAACATGACCTTGAGGTGACAGGATTGACTTTATTTTTCATCCTACTGCTATTTACACAAACTGGAGAAGTACTTTCCTTTTTCTCCCTCTGTACGTCTGAGACCTGTCAGAGGATTAATCCGGCGCTCAGTATCCATGGCGACTTGCCTGACTAAACAGATGCCGGCAGCTCCGGTAGTCAAAGCGTACGCGGCTTCCTGCCGTCTCACTGGACATGACGGATGGATTTGGAGTTGTGTTGAACAAATTACTGGCTGAGATTCAGGGACTCCAAGTTTAAAGTTCCTTTTCTCTATCTAACTTTGTGGCCCGGCAGTATTTGTACGAGGGGCCCCTCCGGATGCTTTTTATTGCTGCTGTTAAGCCGCTGCAGCTCCGGTTATTGGCATTTACTCGTGTAACTGCTCAGCGAAACATCTTAATCTGGGAAAACGCATTTTTTACGTCAGTAATTAAAAGAGCTTTGACATTGACCCCATCAGTGAAATCCATTTATGGGGGTGAGACCCTGTAAATAGCCGTCATTCCAGAGATTCCCTGAGGAGCCATAATGGAGGGGATGTGGAGAGGAGAAGCAGAAAACAATGGAGTGACAGCAGAGAGACAGCAAGCAGGGAAGGCCCCTGGGAACCCAGACCTTTCAGACTCAGAGCTCAAGGTGTGGCAGTTCGATACGCCGGTGTCCCGTTCAGAACCGGCCCGATGCTTAGTCTGTGGTGTTCCTTTCTTGGAAAACCGATCACATGAACAACTTCCCTCTCCTCAGCAGGGACAGAGTCACATCACACACAATGAGAAACGCTGAAACACAGTCAGCAACGTGGGCCCAAACAACTGTATATTCATTATTTATGTTTAGAGGTCATTTATTTGATGTAACCACTGCGGTTGTGAAGCAAAGCTATGTTAATAATATTATAAGTTAGTTATTATAAGATAGTATCAAGAGTTCCGTCACAAAGTGAACTGCAGTCGATGAGCCGCTGTCTTTCCCGCTGCAGACTACTTGCTGGACTCCTTCAGCAGACTACTTGCTGGACTCCTTCAGCAGACTACTTGCTGGACTCCTGCTGCAGACTACTTGCTGGACTCCTTCAGCAGACTACTTGCTGGACTCCTTCAGACTACTTGCTGGACTCCTGTAGACTACTTGCTGGACTCCTTCAGACTACTTGCTGGACTCCTTCAGACTACTTGCTGGACTCCTGCAGACTACTTGCTGGACTCCTTCAGCAGACTACTTGCTGGACTCCTTCAGCAGACTACTTGCTGGACTCCTGCTGCAGACTACTTGCTGGACTCCTTCAGCAGAGCCCTAAAGCCCCGCCCCTGCTGCCCCACCCCGCCATTGGCTTGTTCATTCAAAGTTCATTGATATTTAACGTGCCGCGTGTCTACATTGCACCAAATTTGACACAAAAAAACTCTTCAGCAAAACACAGACCAAGCGTGAAGTAGATCGGTTCTCAAGACATGAGAAAGAGGGACAGACAGACAGACTCACAGACAGACAGACATAGACACAGACAGACTCACAGACAGACAGACTCACAGACAGACAAGACAGACCTACAGACTCACAGACAGACAGACAGACTCACAGACTCACAGACAGACAGACTCACAGACTCACTCACAGACAGACAGACAGACAGACAGACAGACAGACAGACTCACAGACTCACAGACAGACAAGACAGACTCACAGACTCACAGACAGACTCACAGACTCACAGACAGACAGACAGACTCACAGACTCACTCACAGACAGACAGACAGACAGACAGACAGACAGACAGACTCACAGACTCACAGACAGACAGACAGACAGACAGACAGACAGACAGACTCACAGACTCACAGACAGACAAGACAGACTCACAGACTCACAGACAGACTCACAGACTCACTCACAGACAGACAGACTCACTCACAGACAGACAGACAGACTCACAGACTCACAGACAGACTCACAGACTCACAGACAGACTCACAGACAGACAAGACAGACTCACAGACAGACAGACAGACTCACAGACAGACAAGACAGACTCACAGACTCACTCACAGACAGACAGACAGACAGACAGACAGACAGACAGACAGACTCACAGACTCACAGACAGACTCACTCACAGACAGACAGACAGACAGTAACCTTTCTTGCTTGATAAGTTTTAAAATGTGTTATAAACCACTAAGTGTGATGTGAGCTACATGGACAGAGGCCTTAATGGATGCCAGCTTTAGTTCAGAGTCTCGTGTTGTAGATGGAACGTAAATGTAGTTAAATATAGTGTTTTAGTTTCGTTGGGTTTTACAGCTCTTTGCACAGCTCCAGCCAGAAAGGATGCTGATGAAAACCAAAACGATGAGCTGAAACATGCTTCTCTGGACTTGATCACTACCAGCAGCTCCTTTCACAATACGTGTTGTCATTGAATCCTCTTATTTATATCACAGTATTGACTATTGTGGCTTGAATTACAACTACATGAACACAGTCCTCACGAGCTGCGATATAAATGAACTCTTTATAGATCCATCTCCCTTACAGTTGATTCGATTAGGTGGTTTACCTTGCCCAAAGGAGGTGCCGATCCACATAAAATAATTTAATTAGCTTTTTAATGGAAAACAGCTTCCACGTTACATGCTTGCCTAAATGTAATTTCAGCAATTCCGCCTCGCTAAGAATATAACTGGGTACAAACTCTGAATCCATTAGGTGTAATGGATGGAAAAAACATGACGCCATTGGCAGAAAATGTGTGTTATCGGCTTCAACGTACACAATTTCAGAGATGAGAAAAGTATTGGTCTGGATGATGGTTACACTGGCACTGAAAAGTGGTGACATGGCACATTGCTCTCCATAAACAGCAGTGAGTGGCAGCGGGGGTGGACATACTTCATGTTAATGCTACGTGATTCAGCAGCATTTCTGCGGCACGCCACAGAACCGCGAGGTCAGCGGTGAGGCTCAGAGAGCACAAGGGCTCTCTGTTCTCTGAGAGCTTCTGTCCTCTCGACAGACCGAGGCTCTGGCGGCCGGCTGCTCAGGGGTCCTCCGGCTCGGCCCTGTGGGGGGGTCTGCAGACCGCTTTCTACATGTCACATTTGCTACGGCAGCCTTTCCATAAACAATTAGACAATGACATCACACGGCGTAACCACCCCTCAGGGACACAACTCCTTTCCTGACACATTGAGATGTGGAGGGCAAGCATCAAAGGTCACTTCTGCAAATGAAGTGTGGAGGTAGTCATAATAATAAACTGACCAAAGGCAGGATGCAGTTCAGTGGGAGGCACGGACAAGCAGCTTGACGGTTTAGCGTAGGCGAGTCATCAGACTCCCTAAACCTACTGGAAAATATGAAGAGGCGAGTGAGTTACGCCTTCCGTTCCCTTACCAACTACTGACGGGTAACTTAACCTCAACTGCTCTGACGGGGCTGCTCAGTGGTAAGATGATTACATTTTAAATATAAAGCATGAAATCTACAAAATTCTTCTTTTTTTTTTATTGCCACACTTTCCTTCACTACTCTTCACGAACAGTCAGTTCTCATGACATCCTTTTCTTCTGAGTGTTCTATTGATGAGGTTGGAGTTTACTGCCTCTGGTCAGCCACAGTGATTTGCTCATGCTCATTATCCCGATCAATTTTTTTTTCGGGGGACCAGAAACCATATCTGTGTGCAATGTACACTAAATGTATTTCAAGAGCCGTCACACCAGACAGAACCCGCCCACTGGTGGTCTGAACAGGGAGACGCCTCTTCCAGACTTCCTCTGCGTATTGGTCAATGTTTACGGTCTGATTAGCAACTTTAGATGCACAAATGGAGTCTACGACTGGATTGTCTTACAGGTAGCCAGTTTATGAGCTAATATAAAGCTAAATCCTCCTCAGAGCCACCTGATGGGATCACAGATTGCATTTCATCCAATGCCTCCGCCTCTTTTGCTCTTCACACGGACAGTTTCCCTGCATTCAACCAGGCGGCGACCTCCGGTTCAGAAGGGTGAAGCCCTTAAACTTAAAGTGTCTTGAATCTGCATTCTCTCTACTGACCAGCAGGGGGCAACTCTTCTGGATGCAAACAAAAGTCAGATTGTCTATATAAACGACTCCACTTCTTGATGTATTCCCTCAGTAAACATTGTAAACATGAGTTTATGTCTCAATCTCTAGTTTCAAGTCTTCTTCAGCATGATGTTCAGGTCACTACCCGACCAGAGCCGTGTATCAATATCTCTACATCACTCCGCCGCCGTCCAAATATGGTTAGTCACTTCCGTTCATTGGTTGCCCAAGATGGCGACGGCCAAAACGACGGCCAAACTCAAGGCTTCATAACAGCAGTCCACAAACCAATGGGTGACGTCACGATGACTACGTCCAACCAAAGGCTGCTCAACTTGATGGGTCAATAATACTACAAATGGAACCAAGAACGCTTCCGAGACCAACATCTCCTCCCATTGCCTACAGCAGGGGTCACTAACAGGCGGACCGCGGTTCGGATCCGGACCCAGACGCTGTTGTATCTGGACCCTGGACCGATGACCGATCAATAATTGAGAATGATCAAATGTTGACAGAGCGCTTATATTTTAACCGGCGCAGCTTTTCCAGCCTTTTCGGCTCTCGTTCAGCGGCCCAGGAAACACACCGACCAATCACATGTAAATCACATCACGTGATGCTACTCGGCCAATCAAATATGCCAGACTCTTCTCTTCATCCTCCCCAAAGGCAGTTCAAAACAAATGTCTCATGTGGTCAGAGGATTATTAAAAGCACAATGTGAAGCTTTGCTACGGGACAAAGCACACCTCTTTAGAGCAAACGTACAGACTCACATCCCAAATGAAGGAACAGAAAAATAAACGATCTAAGAGACAATATGATCATAATCCTAACATTCATTCACTATTCCACAATAATGTCAACAGAGAGAATATAGATATAGTCCCTTGCACACACATTTAATAAGAGAATAATACAATATCGTGGCGTTTTCGGTTAAAATCACTAGTCACTTAAATTAACTGAATTTAAAGCTAGAGGGCAAAGACAAATAAGTTACATTTATTTTTGTAAAATTAGTACTTTATTTTAAGATAAACATTTTCAAAACCTTTCAGTAATGTTTTTTTCCATTTTTAAATCCAGCCCTTATTGTATTTGAAATGAGAGAAGAATATGTATTTATTATTTATAATGAATCCAGTTAACTGATAATAAATATTGTTGAGATATTATTTCTTTATTTGATTTGTTGACTTCATACAGACGTTGAAAGAACTGCTGGCTACTTCAATACATATGGGACTAAATCATAGAGCAAGTTAGACATTACTGTGATGTTCAGACCTTTGATGAGGACATTTTCTCTAACATTGTTGAACATTAGTTGAATACCCTGGCCGACAGCATCCATCAGCAGATACCCGTTTATCGCAATTACATCAGCATCAAAATGGTGACATTTCAGCAAAAAGTCAATTTGCAGGATGAGTTCAACTTTGACAAACTACAAACAAATGTGCGCCATCCACCAATTCCACCCATCGTGACCGTGCTGAACTTAGTGGTTCTTTCCGTTCTCTCAGGGTCCAACATGGACGATCACATTGACACATTGTATTATATTTATTGTGCTACAGAAATCCATGAAGATGAATAGCCTGGATCTGCCGTTGAGTACAACATGACATCAGAGCAAATTCCAGTAGCTGTTTATCTGACATCACTGTTTAACTATGCCGATGACATGACCCTGATGAGGGGCTCCCGGTGGGCGGCCTCAGAGCGAGCTGAGGTAACTTCTGGCATCTTGCTTTCTCCACTTGAGACCATGTGTGGTGACCTGTAGCCGGCCCAGAGACCGTCTGGGGAAGAGATTACATGCGGCAAAAGCAGACACGCCGTCCGACACGATGACTGATTTCTATCTGAGAGCGGTCCTGCTGATGCAGGCGTATTGCATCAAGAGCTCCCGGGGAAAGGGTTATTCCTCTCTGAAGACTGATGCGGCCTGCTTCCTCTACTTTTCAGTTCAAAGCGCCTCTGAGTTATTGCTAGTGACATTCGGCTAAACACTGACTCCATTGTGTACTTTTCTATGATATCATGTCTGTATTATCGGCCATTTAACAGATTTTTCTATGCACACAGATTGAGCTCTCATCAGGCTCAATTAAGTCAACATATGGCAATTATTACAGATTAGTATCTCCCCATCGGTCCAGATAATTGGGGAGGTCTGATGGAATTCTGCGTCGGCCATTAGTGTTGAATAGGGTTTAACGGGGACTAAAGCCGAGCTTTGCTGTGATTTATGCAATCACATTAGGAGCGTCGGGCATCAGAGCTCCATCCATACTCCTGACCGAAGGCAGATAGATTCATTAGGCGTCCGCTTCTATTTATCCGTTTAATTGCCACCATTAATCAAAATTAAGCCCCCAATCCTCCCCCAGCCCTCCCGCGCCACTGTGCTGAACGAGCATGAGATGTTGCTCATTATGACTTCTTTACACTAACGATGTCCAGTCTGAGGCTTCAGTTGTGCTTTGTTGAGTCCATAGTTGTTCCCACTGGATTCAGCAGAAGTTGTTAATGATCAGATAAGTGTTTGAACGTGGCTCTAGAGGATGAAGTCATGTGTTTCCTTAGTCCTCTCGAGGTCAAGGAACATTGGGGGGGTATGCAATCCAATCCTCCGACCCCCGCGTCTGCCATTGAGCTTGAGGATTGTGAAATTGAGATGAATTTACTGCTGGCTACTTATGAGTGCACTTTCTCTGTGCAAGTCTGCTGGGAACACAGAAAGTCTTGAAAAGTAATAATGGTGCAGACGTCTGGAATACGTTGTAAGTGTGCATCTGATTGACAGAGAGAAATGCCGTGTGTGTCAGTAACAGGCCGTGTTCCTGAGTGGGATGTTTCCATCCAGGACCAGTGTCTGACATTTGCTGAAGAAAGCTAGCTTGTTGCTGTGCAGCAGATATAATGGTTGCCATGTTCACCGTGTCAGTTCTGCTTGTCGGCATACCCACATTCACCAAGCCGCACTAAACACAAAAAACAGCTGAGGATGATGGAGTGTCATTAGTTTTGCAGATATTTGATGATAAACCAAGGTTTTTTTCATTTGGATTTTGACCTAAACAAAATGAGGGGAAATCATCAAAGGCTCAACAGTTCCATAAATGGCTGTTCCAAATTTCACAGCCATCCATCAATACAAACAAAAAGTGGAGAGAGGATCTCAATCGTCAATGCAATCAATCCTCAAGGAATCTTGAATGTGTAGCAAAAGCCAGTCATGTTATATTTGTTGAAATATTAAACATGAGATTTTTCACACATATTCAAGATCCCGAGAGGATGATTTTGTAATGACTTTGGTTTCAGCCGTTGTTGGAGGGTTGTCCGTTCTCCGTCCTTACTGTCCATTCTTGAGGATCGATATCTCTGGAACGCCTTGAGGGGATTTCCTCAAATGTCACTGTGACCTCACAAAACACGTTTTTGTCCGTAACTCAATAATTCATATACTAATTATGACAATTACGCTCAAATATCTAATATGATAAAATGCTAAAGTGGAGATATTTTGAACGAACTGCAACTTGACTGGTTGGTGGAGGTAAACAACCACAATGCAGCAATTTTAGTTACTGAATATCTGGACAACTATTTGAAGGATTGCTATGAAATCTGTAAGATTGTAAAATTCATGGTCGCCAGAGGATGACGTCGATCTAGTGCCGTCATCAGGTCAACATGTTGTCAAATGCTTTGGTCAGGACTACAATCAAATTAAACATTTCCCCTGATGTTTCTTCTGGGTTTCATCTTGATTGAAAAGCTTTTGTCTGTGTAAATATTGCATCATTTGGAAGTTGTCATTGTTTTTATCATTTCCCATTCCTGCTTTAGGGAAACTTACTCAGGACAGTGGAGCAGTTATCCATGTTGTCCTGACATAGATTTTATTTAAGCACAATCATTGACACATGTTCTCAGATTCATAATTATCATGCAGGTCAATATTTAGCTGGAAACCTCCAGGCTTCATCAAATACATGTGTCGGGCTGGACAAGATACGATCAATACCAAAATGGATGTGGAAGACTGCTGACTGAGGCTGAAGTTGGTGGAAATCCCAGGATGGATCATTACAGCATCCGGTGTGCTTCTATAACTGTTCCCAGCAATGAAGAAGTATGATATGAAATGCATCGATTCCCCTTCAGCTCCCTTCTCTCCTCGTGCTGCGGTACTTTAAGATGAGCACGGATGCTCTTCAGCTAGCCGTGTACTCAACCCTCTGATGCCGGATTCTGTAGAGGGATGAATAACTTCCACTGTCTTTTCATAAGCTCTTCAATCTGGAGCACACAGAGCCTCCAGCTGGCTCATTTATTCTGTCAGAAAAAACGTACCTCACAAAATTGTGTCACCCAACATCCTTCAAACTGTGCAATAATCAGAATCAGAACCAGAACCATTATTGCCATGTATGTTTTCACATACAAGGAATTTGTCCTGGCAGGAGGTACATCACATTTAACATTTAACAATAAACAGTGCAATAAATGGGAGCATGAATATTTACAATTAAATTTACTATTCTACAGTATAATATAAAATTAAAATAAACAGATGACAGTACTTAAGGTGAAATGTAAGTGTAGCGTGAAGGTGGCAAGTGTATTTAAATATGAGGAATGGAGGATGTGCAGGGGAGTGACCAGTAGGACATGGTCTGGGGGTGTCAGAGTAAAAATACTTTTTAGCCTTTTTCTTTAAGTAAATATATATGGGTCGAAACCATAGATGTTACTATAGTTAATAATATTAAAATTAAAACATAAATAAAACAAATGTATTTAAGAGATGTGTTCTAACACCCCTCAGTAATAGTCAGGTAACACAACAACCTTTTATTTATTTATATGATTCTCTTGAGGTTCATTTTACCATTTCTTTAATTGAAATAAAAGGCCCAGAGGCCCACACCAAAAATATTAAAACATACAACAATATGTTCATAAGGAAGCCTAACAAGGTACCCAAGAGATGAGAAACACATTGGATGATAGATAATTGTTTGTAGTGTATTTTACAGCTGATTTAAGACACGGGTCAAAGCCGACTGTTAACACAAGAGATGCTAACAGAAAGCGAACACAAGAGATGCTAACAGAAAGCTAACACAAGAGATGCTAACAGAGAGCTAACACAAGATATGCTAACAGAGAGCTAACACAATAGATGCTAACAGAGAGCTAACACAAGAGATGCTAACAGAAAGCTAACACAAGAGATGCTAACAGAAAGCTAACACAAGAGATGCTAACAGAAAGCTAACACAAGAGATGCTAACAGAACGCTAACACAAGAGATGCTAACAGAAAGCTAACACAAGAGATGCTAACAGAGAGCTAACACAATAGATGCTAACAGAGAGCTAACACAATAGATGCTAACAGAGAGCTAACACAAGAGATGCTAACAGAAAGCTAACACAAGAGATGCTAACAGAGAGCTAACACAATAGATGCTAACAGAGAGCTAACACAAGAGATGCTAACAGAAAGCTAACACAAGAGATGCTAACAGAAAGCTAACACAAGAGATGCTAACAGACAGCTAACACAAGAGGAAGGTTAAGCAGACGCTGTAAAGAACAATACATTCTGCGCTCCTCAGCACGTCACGTGAAACTGCGACTGAACACAGTGCATTGAGGAGAGGTTTTAAGTAGAGGTTCTAAAACTAGAAATTGTCACACCGCGGTGAGGTTTGTCTTGTCTTGGGTTTTTGTCTCGTAACTTCCTTTATTTTGAAGCCTAACTCTCCTCTCGTTGCAGGTCACTTGCCCTTCCTCATGTGTCACTGGTCTGATTGTCTCCCCTGATCCCTGATTGTTTCCACCTGTTTCCCATTACCCTCATGTGCTTATAGTCCTCCCCTTTGTCTTGTGCCAAAGTGTTTCGTCCTTGTCCGTGCACCTAAGCCCTTATCCACAGTCGTAGTCGATTTTGCCAAGAGTTTTTTGCTACGCCACGTAAGTTTCCTCCTTGGAGAGTGATTTTTCGTTTGTTAAAGTTTTCTAGTTTAGCTTCGATTTGTGTTTTTGTAATCTGTTTTCTTTCCTCCCCTTTGGAGCGATTTTGTGTTTAATTAGTACTAGATAGCTGTAGAGCCTCCTGTTTAGGTGAGCCTTTTCTTTTGTCCCGTTGATCAGTAGTTTTAGTTTTCCTCCTTCGGGAACGATTTATGTTTTAGGATCTTCCCTGTTTCTAGTGTGTTTTTGTCTCCTTTTATTGGAGAATTTCCTTATTAGGAAGGTTATCTTCCGCGAGTTATTCTTGCCAGGACTTAGTGAGTTTTTCATAGCCCAATTGTTTGTCACTCTTCAAAGAGGATCTGAAATCAATAAAGTGTGCCTAGCGTCCAAGCCCAAACGGCGTGCCTATTGTTTTGCTTCCGTTTGAGCTACATCTGGCGTGGTGCTCTCGAGAAAAAAATAAAAAATAAAAATGCGTTAACGCCGTTAATACCGTGCTAATATGACACCACTAATATATATATATATATATATATATATATATATATATATATATATATATATATATATATATATATATATATCTCTCTGCATGAAAAGTTTGAGTGTTTTCTAATATTGCCCAAAGCAAGCATATATAATGTGAGTAGAATTGGTCACAGTATCTAACTAACTTTGGTGTGCTTATTCATTTGTTTGCTTACTAATTTAAATTGATCGATGAATAGGACTTCAACCATCTTAATGCCAATTCAATGTTCCAGTCTCTGTAGTAGGATGTGATTGAACTGTGTCAATGCAGCACTAACAAGACAAGTAGAGATGAGACCTTTGTCTGATGCAACTAGAAGGTCATTAGTCATGTTCACCAGTGCTGTCTCTGTGCTATGATACTAAAGCCTGACTGGAAACCCCTAAAATGAACTATTGTCATGTATAAAATCAAGAGCGGGCTTTTTAAGATGTTTAATTACAGCTACTCTGAAGGACATGTTTATGAAGACAGATTGATCATATCTAGTTTAGAAATGGTAACTAAGGGTTACACTTCTTTAAGCAGCCCAGCTGGGCTGTGAAGACACAGCTAGGTGTTAGTGGTGTAACCAGTTGAGCTGTATAAAGATAACATCAACACTTGGAATGATGAAGACACAAGGTAGTTCGACACGCATGTAAACCATCATAGTGTGACATAAATATTTAATGCTAATTGTTATCGTCCGATATTGAGTAAAGAATAAAAACGCGATCAGGAGACCTGCATCAGGCTTTCCCCAATCCCTGATGATGCAACATTGTGAACAACAGATCCGTGTTGACGTCAAGGTGCTGCCGATATTACGATCTCTCTACTAGCTCACTGAGTTTCAATGCAGCTACATTATGATATGCAGGCTGGGTCCAGTAAATAACAGACAAATAATCTTATATTTTCTATTCATTTGAATTGTGTCTCAAATCTTTTCGTGCAAATAATTACTGTAGACGACTAGAATGAAGTAAAACGCTAACATTTAGAACTTGGCTTTGTTAGAATTGGTTGATAAGTCAGTTAAAGTTTGGGTTTTCGGTTTTGGACGACCTTTAATCAGATGTCTCCCATCTCACTGGACTCTTGGTCTGAACAAATGCTGTTTCAGAATGCGTTTACACGCATGTCCCTGATAAAGTCTCTGGAAAACATAAGCACTTCTACTTTGGAAACCTTGGACCTTACACTGATGCAGATATGAGGCGGTGTCCTTTCCCTCCGTAAAGCTTTATTGGCTTTTTGTGGTTTGCAATACAGTGTTTGACCTGAAGGTCCAGCATGAATATGTGAGGTGGTGGAATCGCGGCCTTCATTCATGGTTTATAAATAGAAGGCATCCTTTTTTTCCTCGGGATCCTTTGTGCTTCATATCAGCTGTGCAGTGATTTCAGAGGGTTTGGGGAAGCCCTCTGAGCTGGTCGAACAAAGCCTCACAAGGGTGGAACCTGTCTGTCTGCCTCACAGGGTGGAACCTGTCTGTCTGCCTGTGACTGACCCCAGACCTCAGCCCTTCGGCTGGCATGAGCAGGATTACGGAGGTGGGTCCGATCCAGAGCTTCAGCATCCGATTGAACCTGAAGGTGGTGAATACTCTACCCAGTAAATGTGTTAGTACTGTCATTGTGAGCATGTTAGCACCCTGACGTTAGCTTGTAGCTCAAAGCACAGCCTCAGATCTGCTAACATTAATGTAGACTCTTATTTCATCTGATTAGCATCTAGAACTCCTTGAAACAGTTCTCACATTCTCCAAAATCATTCTCGCAAGCATTTCTTAAACATTAGCATCCAAATGCATGAATAAATGCATAGACATGAACTGGGGCATAAAACAACAGCCTTTTTGTTTTACACTGCAGTGTTGCTCAAACATCAAAGTGGAATAACAGTAAGCTAAACACAGTTTTGTGTGAGGGAGCGTTAAAGCCATTTCCCACCAAGCAGGATGTTCTTTTTGCAAAAATTTGTTACAAATATTTTGTGTGAATGCTTCACAGCCTTGAGGAAGCATTGGTGAAGGGATCTTTAGACAGACCTCGATCTCAGTGGATTTCCCCCTGAAATGTTTGACCAATGAAATCACCAGTCAATGCTCCAGGTAACTTGTTGCCAAAATGTTTGAACTGTTTTATCAATTTGGTTTCTCAACATCAAATATTGTTTGAGAAGCAATGACTAGGACCTCAACAACCAAATACAAGGACAGTATATAGCTTGATATCACTCAGCAGCTGGGATAATGTAGCTGATACTTGCTAATGCTATCTGTTGCGCACAACAGATAGCATTAGCATCACATTTGGTGTCAGATTAGTTTATGCCAGGCAGCAATCGTAGATACAAATCTGTTCTAAATGTCTTGCGCGGTAAAATAAAGTAAAGAAAATTAAAAAGTATTGTGAAGAATGTTTTTGTGAAGAAAAAGGCAACTCAAATAATTTGCACCAGAGCCTGTCTGCATAGTTGTAAAGCGAACGGCACCACATGTTGACATGGCACTGGTGATAAAAAGCTTTCAGTTTAATCAAATAACCACAAACCAATTTGGCTGAGGCTAAACCTAAAATTGCATAGTATTCTTAGAATAGGATCACTTGATCGTTATCAGCCCATAAGATCCAGGGGTCGGTCTCAGACTGAAAAAGGGCGTAAGGAACACGATGGTGAGCAGGGCCCACGTGACCTCGTTCAACTTCTGTCCTTGTTTTTTGGTATAGTTTCTATAAGATTTACCTTCCTCATTCTATGATTTTATATTTGTCTGGTACTTCCTATGTGTGAACTAACATAACTTGATCTCGCTCAGTGCACCTCGGCCTCCAGCCGCCTGGCAGCGGTCCCGGCCTCGTGGGAAGTCGTTGGCTCGAGTCCTGCCAGAGGTCTGGTCTAGCTATTATCCAGGAAGCAGGAAGAACAGAGGGCTGTAAGTCACTTCCCTGTCTAGTCTCTAGACGCCAGCTCCTGCTACCGTACATACAGTTTCCCATGCTTGTCTGCGCTAAGGAAGAGGCAAAAAGTGCAGGGCAGCCGCTAGGTTACGTAACACCTCTTCTCAGTGCTCTGGCCGTACGCCGATAGTAAATCCACATGGAACAGATGTCTATGCACTTCATACCTGCAGATGTAGAAACACGCTGCACTGCACAGATGGCAAAGTGTGTCCAAAGATACGATTAGAAACGTCAGTTCAGAGATGTAATTGTCCAGATGTGCAGCCGACCTTTGTAATTCATGACGTTCTGCTTAATTTGTAAATGACACAACTTTTCCCGATGCACGTTTTTGAAAGTCTGGCTTTGAGTAATGTCTTCATTTTATTTAAAGGATGTGAGGTGTGGGAATGCATTGATGCTAGCGGACGTGGACGCCTCTGCGGTGACGGAACATCAAGGGGAGTTTAGTCTTTTACTGTCTCGCTATTTTCTCTCCTCGTTCTCTTCTCGCCCAGCTAATGTGAATTTGACACATCTGTGCAATAAACATGCTTCAGTATCACAACAATGAGAGCGTCATTGACGAAAAAGCCAACCCTCCAGTTGTATATACTGAATATGAGTTTAGCAAGGACTGATGTAATGAAGTGATACACACACTGCTGTCATGTACGTCCTGTACGGTAACGTTGTATGTGTGTGTGTATGTGTGTGTGTGTGTGTGTGTGTGTGTGTATATATATATATATATATATATATATATATATATACTCACCTAAAGGATTATTAGGAACACCATACTAATACTGTGTTTGACCCCCTTTCGCTTTCAGAACTGCCTTAATTCTACGTGGCATTGATTCAACAAGGTGCTGAAAGCATTCTTTAGAAATGTTGGCCCATATTGATAGGATAGCATCTTGCAGTTGATGGAGATTTGTGGGATGCACATCCAGGGCACGAAGCTCCCGTTCCACCACATCCCAAAGATGCTCTATTGGGTTGAGATCTGGTGACTGTGGGGGCCATTTTAGTACAGTGAACTCATTGTCATGTTCAAGAAACCAATTTGAAATGATTCGAGCTTTGTGACATGGTGCATTATCCTGCTGGAAGTAGCCATCAGAGGATGGGTACATGGTGGCCATAAAGGGATGGACATGGTCAGAAACAATGCTCAGGTAGGCCGTGGCATTTAAACGATGCCCAATTGGCACTAAGGGGCCTAAAGTGTGCCAAGAAAACATCCCCCACACCATTACACCACCACCACCAGCCTGCACAGTGGTAACAAGGCATGATGGATCTCTGACTCTACCATCTGAATGTCTCAACAGAAATCGAGACTCATCAGACCAGGCAACATTTTTCCAGTCTTCAACTGTCCAATTTTGGTGAGCTCTTGCAAATTGTAGCCTCTTTTTCCTATTTGTAGTGGAGATGAGTGGTACCCGGTGGGGTCTTCTGCTGTTGTAGCCCATCCGCCTCAAGGTTGTGCGTGTTGTGGCTTCACAAATGCTTTGCTGCATACCTCGGTTGTAACGAGTGGTTATTTCAGTCAAAGTTGCTCTTCCATCAGCTTGAATCAGTCGGCCCATTCTCCTCTGACCTCTAGCATCAACAAGGCATTTTCGCCCACAGGACTGCCGCATACTGGATGTTTTTCCCTTTTCACACCATTCTTTGTAAACCCTAGAAATGGTTGTGCGTGAAAATCCCAGTAACTGAGCAGATTGTGAAATACTCAGACCGGCCCGTCTGGCACCAACAACCATGCCACGCTCAAAATTGCTTAAATCACCTTTCTTTCCCATTCTGACATTCAGTTTGGAGTTCAGGAGATTGTCTTGACCAGGACCACACCCCTAAATGCATTGAAGCAACTGCCATGTGATTGGTTGATTAGATAATTGCATTAATGAGAAATTGAACAGGTGTTCCTAATCATCCTTTAGGTGAGTGTATATGTATATATGTATATATATATATATATATATATATATATATATATATATATATATATATATATGTTGTCCCTAGAATCAATGAATAACCATGATAGAAAATTGTGATCTCAATATACGTAGATCATAATTTTAGGCCACAATGGTGCAGATCAGCCGCTGCTGAACGGAACAGAATTCGAGCCGACCGTAACGCTCCCGTCCCCCACAGCCTGAACGACCCCGAACAGAAACGTGCCGGAGATCTCCACGCTGGTGTAGGTAGAGCAGCAGAGCGCCGTCCCGCGGCCTCTGATGCCGGATCGCAGCGATAATCTGACCCTTCTCATTGTCAGGCAGCGACCCGTGGCTAATGGGATTCCATCCATCAGAGGATTATGATGATCCAGCTCCCTTTGTACAGAGGCTCTGCCATTTTACATACATTCTTTATCAATGTGACACACGCTTTGTCAGCAGCGGTTGATAGTGTGTCTCCTCAGCCCCCATCAAAAATATATAAAGAATCCAAACTACAGTATACGGAATATGATTAATGGTGAGAAAAGAGTGTTTCCTTTCTATGGAGACAGTCTCATCACTGAGAATATTACTTTGTGGGACGCTTCAGAGGTTTGCCGTCCATTACACTTTCCCAACTTTGACGGGGGATTAGTCCAAATGACAGGCAGGGAGGGGGTCGCCTCACCCGGGGCGATTTATCTCTTGATTAACCGTCCAGACTCGGGCGCAGGAATAACGGGGGTGCTTCATCACCCCGTGTGACCTGAGGAAGGACGAGGCTTTTCCAACAAAAGAAAAGAGTTCACGCGCTGCTTCTTCTTTTGTTTTTTTTGTCCTCAGTCAATCACTTTATATTACATGTGATGACAGGCTGGTGTGTGTAAATGGTTCTCTCAGACACAATGTCCGCTGACTTACACCAGAAGAAGGTTGTACACAACACATCCTTCACAGCTGGGCAGACCTATGAGGATGATGATGATGAAGACGCAGCCAGGCGTGACGGTCCACACCGACTCCTCCCTCACGCCGGCGTTATTACCCAGCTAATGTGTGACCCCCATGTCCGTCCTTTTTTGTGTGCATCTTTTTTAAGTCGCTGAGTGAAGGGAAGCAGGAAGTATGGAGGCACAGCGGCGCGCTGGGAAGCTCAATAGGAATTAGGTCATTACCCGGGGCGAGTTCAATAGATTATTAGAAAAGGAATTCTCCCTGATGCTACACTGCGAATGCACACGAGACTCACGCCTCCAATGGAAATACTCTCGCTGAGCGACGCCCACCGGCTTTAAATGGCTCGTGTTTTACTCAGCAGCCTTCACAGGTCAGAGCCCGGGAGGAAATCGCACTTCTCTCCGTGTCGTACTTTGCTTCAAATTAAATAAACAACAACACAATCGACATGCTCGTACCCATAGCAACAGTCTCTTCCTTGCAGTCGCTCCACGTGGTTGTCTGCGTCGGCCTCCTCAAGCCATCGGGGCGAGATGGAGATCATGGACCATCTCCTCTCTGCCGCGAGAGGTTCAGTCTCTCGTGATGAACTAGTCTCCATCTGCTCGCTTTGTGCTTTATGCCAATTGATTTTTGCACTTGGCTCGTGTGTTTCATCACATATTTTCCTTGAGGTTTGAGGGATCTTGGTAGCGTGCAGCACAAAGCGCTTCCTTCCTGTCTGATCTCCAGAGCCGCTCTGTGCACGGCCCACTCTTCACCTGCTGACCTTGTGCCGGAATACATTTTCCATGGAAAGCTCACAGCGCATTGAAACACAGTTTGTATTCCATCCACTGATTCCAATGAATTTGCAGTAAATAAGTCACTATTAGTTTAGTTACTTATAGAAAAGTAGGAATAACTATGAACTCTGTTCTATTCAAATGTCCCAGCAGGCCATGCTTTGTTTATACCCGCTCTCGTCACCATCGCGCGAGCATACACAGATGGTGGAGGCTTTTTCACTGCAGTGCTGTCGGTTGCATTATTCTCAGAAACGCCAGAGGGCGTACAAACAAAACCAACTGTGAAGAAGCAAAAAGCCATAAACCGACCTCCACAATGCTTATAAAGAACTGTAATTATCTGGGAACTCATATCTCATATTCATGGACTATTTTATTGCCTTTTTACGAGCTCTGTAAAGAAAGAAGTCAAGTAATAAAGTAATACATGTCTTATTAAGAAACAAAGGTTGAATATCCTATAAACTATTTGATTTGGAAAATTACTCAAATGAGGATTTTTAAGACCTGTTTCTAAAGGATCTAAAAACGAATTGTCCACCTTTGTATAATTGGTCGACATGTAAATAGTGCCTTTATCAGTCAACTATTTCTGACAGTCTTGTGACGCCAAGTTACAAAGATCAGAGGTGCCAAACCCCATGGCGTGATTACATAACTTTCTGGCTTCGCTACGGCGAGTTTAAGCTAAACTTCAGAGTGACCCTGAATGCTGAGGAGCAGGTCTACGGCCCAGTGATTCATCAGCATGCACTGGTTCCCTCGTCTTAAAGTCACTGTTCTTTTTGGGTTAGATGCATGAAATTAATATCAGCTTAAAAGATGTTAATGTTTTGTTTCACGGCATAAAATACGTTATTAAATACCCCACTTTGATGTGTCTTTCACAAGGTGATTGCTAACAAGGTTGTCGGAGACATTGAACCTTACACGTCCCTCTTCACAGCCATAGTTAGTAAAAAGCTAACGTTAGCTTTGCGTTCACGCTTCAGAAATCATTAAAGGGGTGCTCATTTGTGAAGATTATCTCTGAACAAAATGAGTAAGTATCATAAACTTGTATTTGCCAAAGAGCTTTGTTTTCTGCAATAATTTATTTTTTAATATGCGTTTGAGACGACCACCATTAAGAAACAACAAAGATGGCTGCAGCTGAGAAAAGTCTGTCCATTTGTCCATTGCCTATCGACAATAAAGCTGCGTTCACACCAAACGCGTTGCGAATATTACTCACGCCTGAAAGGGGGCGTGGCTTATCTCCGTAAAAACAGTTACCGTTTCCGCCATCCACCATGGAAATAACCACTAGTTCTGCTTCATACTTGTTGTGTAAATTCCACATATGTGGGAACATCAAACTCCATGGTGTCTGGGTTCATAATATTATCAGTAGTCCCACAACAGCGTCTGAATGAAGCCGCTACCAGCGCTACTTCAGCAGCAGTTTGATTCAGCAACAGCGGTGATGACGGGCGGAGCTTCTCAACTCTGATTGGCTGACGCAACTCAGCGTCACACAAATGTTTCGCCAGAGTTGGAAAATTTCGCGTCAAATTCGCAACGCGTTTGGTGTGAACGCAGCATAAGTTACCCTTTCCCCGTCAGCTTGGCACCAAAGGGCTGTGATTGGCTGGTACTACGGTGCTGTGATCAACCATCTTCACTGGGTGAACCTGGTCAGTGGATACATGTTGATAATCGGTTGATAAAGCCCACTGTAAATCGGAAATTAACCGAGATTTTCCCGCTATAACCAGTCAAAATGTCTGCCGTGAAAAAGGGTCGATACCAGGACCCTAAAACTGACCCTAAAAACTGAAAGAGCTAAATGGAATTCCTATATTAATTAATTATTTACTATTAATTTAATATTATCTTCATTGAAAAAAACAGTGCTTTTCTTTGAAAAATAAGGACATTTCTAAGTGACCCCAAACTTTTGAATAGTATATATATATATATATATATATATATATATATATATATATATATATATATATATATATATACACATATACATACATAATGTATTTTGTATACTCAATATTCAATACTGCTGTACTATACTGAATATTGTTTTGCTACTACTACATTTCACTTCATAATATTACATTTATATGCCATAATATGTATAATGTACCAGCCTTTTTATTTTATTTTTATTTGACCATATTATGTCATACTGTTATACCACTTTACTTTGAGGAGACGTCACTTTTAAGATAAACACTGGAATAATCTTTCCACCAGGTAAACCTGAACATGCACACCCTCTCGAGTGTGACAGCGATTATAACTGCATAACTATATAGATTATAATTAACTGGAGGATACACTTTTTTCTACACGTAGATCTTAAACCCTTAAATATAAACAGGAGCCCGGCCACCCTACGGAGGAAACTCATTTCGGCCACTTGTTTTTTAATTTCGGCGAAAGGTGACAAGTTTGCAGGTATGGTATATAAGGTTGTATAGAAGAAGTGGACGCAGTCACGTGATCTCACCCATTGGTTTGTGGACTGACGTTTTGAAGCCTTAAATTCTGCATTTTGGCTTTTCTGCAACCAGTGAACGGAAGTGAATGGAAGAGACATGTGTGGGCGTTGGAGGAGTGACGTAGAGACGGCATGAACTGCTTTGGTAGGGTAGCGACCAGTGGCGGCTGGTGACATTTTTTTTTGGGGGGGCGCAGTTGGGCGACGCGGTTTAAATAGCACTCCACAATGAGAAGAAAAGAGGTTTGGAGTAGAATATTCTAAAAAACAAAGCTTTATTTCAAGAAAACACAGTGATCAACACTGTCCAATAACAACTATCAACAAACTGTAACTTTGGGCATGAGAGGTTCAGAGCAGAATGGTTTAAGAAACATTCAATGTGGTGGCCAGAGCAACTTCAGGGACTACATTGACGTAGCATTCAAACTGGGGGCCCTGCAGTAAGGTGGCACTGGTGAGGTGGTCTTTGAAGTCAAAGCGTTCCCTGGTGTGTCCAAGTATGGTGTCACAAACCTACAGATAAATATATAGAGAGAGACAGAGACAGTAAGATAAGTTGTGGGGAAATATCTACTACAAACAGGCTTCATACTACAGACAAAAAACTATGTTTTGTGTGTCTTGATGGCTCAGCAACATAGACAAAAGGCCAGGAGCCACCTTGATGGCTGTAGCTATGACACACACACACACACACACACACACACACACACACACACACACACACACACACACATAAACTTGTTGGGGGTTGAATTGGTATTTTAGATAAAGTTATAGCCTGATATGATATCCACCCAAATCTAACAATGTCCAACATGTGTTCTGCTGTGGGAAAGATAAAACATTAAACTCTAACACAGGCATCTGCTGATTTTGACACTCACTTCTGCAGCAATCCTTCAAGCTCATCTTCCTTCACAGCCCGGCGCTTCCTCGGCTGCTCAGAGCCACTGCACACTGAGCCTCCAGCTAGCAGCTCCGGTTAGCATGTAGCTTGGTGCATGTAGCTTCACTGCTTTGCTGCTGAATATTTAAATCCGGACGTTCGGGTCCCAACTCTTTCAGCCTCTTCTTGTCAACATCTGATCGTGGATTGAAAGGTGTTTCGCGTAGAGATACCACAGAGTTTTCAGTCGCCATACTAACATAATCAAAGTCTCTGCTAGCTGTGTTGCTCGCGTAGCTACGTGGGAGCTATATGGGGTGTGAGGGAATGATAAAGGTCTCTGATTGGACGAATAGTCCAACCACGTTGCAATAAGAAACGATGTCATTGGCTAGGGCGCAGATTCGTGCGCCCGAAGATTCACGTTTCATCCGCCAATGAGAAGCTGTCCTTGCCGCAACGAGGGTGAAATGTTTGTTAGCTTTCCATAGACACACATTTGGCCGGCGCCCCGAGAGGGGAGGGGCTTTTCTCAGTAATGATGAATGGCGATATATTATATTTAACTTAAGTGGTTGTTGACAGGGGCTTACGGTCTCCCACACACATTTAGCGCGTCAATACGGTATATTTCTTATTTAAATTATTTGATATATAATGTTTTTTGACAGTATATATTATATTTTTTTTTCTTCTTTTTTTTTTTTCATCGCAAAATTTTAGGAGGGGCGGCGCCCTAGCGCCCTCTATTGACGCACCGCCACTGGTAGCGACCTGTCAATCACAAGGTAGCCCTAAAGCGAGGGTGCCATTTTTTCATTCATGCAATTTAACCTGATGAACAAACTATCAAACCGCACGACGAGCACGGATGTGTTATTGACAAGTCTTTGGGGAGGTTCCACGTCTACATCTTCTCACATCTGACCGAGGACAGACTGGACGCTAACGTGGTATAATAAGGCTGGACGGGTTGAGGCTAGCTGGTTAGCACGCTCGTAGATATTTCGACACAATATATAGACGTCTCTGACATTACGTATCCCCTTCACATTTTATTAATAGTGTTTTTTTGTTGTTTTCTTTACAAAAGTTCTAGGCAGATTTTATGCATTGCTACTTTATTTTAATGAAGGGTTGCTTGCCTCAACTCATAATCTGATTTTGGTGAGAGTATAATCACAGAAGAGCTTTAACCTTGGCTTTGCTGTTAATAACAGTATAATAACCTCTTGGGAATGAAGACACACTAATTAGAATATTTGTCTTATGGCCATTATGGAAAAAAAAACGTCTCTCACAGATGCAGGACAAGTCGGTAATCGGGTTACTCTAATCCGTCCCTTCACCAGTGTATCAGAATGCTAAATGAAAGCTTAGTTGAATGACAAAGCTTTGAAATTTGCAAATCTGAAGGATTATATGACTTTCAAGAATCAGACATTTTGAGTGCAGGAGGATACAGTTTGTGCAAATATGGATATCATCTTAGTCTCATGAAGAATATTATATAAAAAGACTGACACCGAGGGAGAACGGACGGAGAAAACACAGAGCAAAGGCGAAAAGATGTTGTGACTTTGTGGTTTCATGTACGCACCAAGAGGTGGAGGACCCATGCAATGGTTTTCCTCTAATGACGAGCAGCTCTTAGTTCTTTCTCCAGAGAATGGAAACTCAAGCTGCTCTCCCGAGGGATCTCCATGTTCTCATATAATCATGCAACTCTGTAGACAGTGTTCCTTCTCCTGCACAGTCTGATTAAAGGCTTTGGAATCAAACCCAGCAGAAGTAAAAATAGCCATTTACGTGCAATGACATTCAAGGTTGTTTTTTTTCATATTCAATCTTAACACATTTATAGTTGCCACATACAACCACACTAACAAGAGTTTATTATTTATTATTGTGTGTGCGTTCATTCAGTCCAGTATTTGCTTTTATAGAGCAGTTCAATATTATTTATTTCAGGCAAATACATAATTTTTTCAATTTTGTGTTATGTTGCTTCCATAACACGTCTTCTTTCTGAGCAGGGGCAGGAAAACATCGTGATGCAAAGAGTTATCCAAAATTCCCCTCTGTAAAAAACATTTGATTCTAATATGACAACAAGACCTTTGGTCTTCATCCATTGTTCACATTTACATTCTGTAACACATGATTAATAAGATAATTCCTCATTTAATTATTTAAAGGTACAACATTCCCAAAACTGAAAAGTAATCAACTGGGTAAATGTCATGGTGGTATCTAATTCCTCAAAAATCTAATTTCTCAAAAATCTAATTTCTCAAAAATGAGAATCAAGTTAAGTATTCCAAACTGTATAAACCATGTATCTGTCCTGTTTTAGATGATATGTCTCGATGTGCTTTGGTTTACAGTGAAGCAATACTTGATGATCTCTTGTTATTATCTCTCTCTATTGGAGCAGAATCTGCTTTATGACATGCTAGTCTTTATGCTAAGCTAACTGCCAACTTGCTCTAGCCTCATATTTACCGAACAGACATAAAAGTATTGTCTCATCTAAGGCAAGTAAGCGAACACAAATATGTCCTAAAATGTTCTTCAATAATATGCAAGAAGTTGAATGTTGCGGGTGAGAGGGAAGCCTGGGTCGGCCTGCTGAACCTGCTGCCACCACGACCCGACCCCGGATAAGCGGCCGAAAATGGATGGATGGATGGAAGTTGAATGTTGTATGTTGCTGCTCCTTCAGGTTTTGGCCTCAATACTTTGTATAACAAAACTCCCAATCAACATTTCTTGGATTCTCACCGCATCTTCCTACACACGTGCACGCACGCACGCACGCGCACGCGCGCACGCGCACGCACGCACGCACGCACGCACGCACGCACGCACACACACACACACACACGCACACACACACACACAATGTTTTCTTCTTCGTTGTAATAAAATTGTCAAAATCCTATTTTACTTGCTTTTTCTGTGAGTTGATACAAATGTAACCGATTGTGAATAAATGGACGAATGATCTCGGGCTTCAATCGAATACGAAACGCATTGCGGTAGATTTTGCGATATCAACCTTATGCTCTGGGGTTCCCTGTACTTTCAAGTACAAATAAGTTATAATATTTGTGTTAATTTATATAGATTTTTTCGGAATTTTATTTTGAATAAAGTGGATATTTAAAAAAAAAAAAATTTTATACCATAGTTTGATCATAACTATAAACGTCTAGCATGATCTGAGCATAATTTGATCAAGAATCCCCAAAAAGGCCTTCTCGAGAAATCACAATAAAACAAAGTCTTGGGGTATTACCAAGGAGTTTCTGTCAAAAAACTGTGTCGTTTGGTTAAAAAATGTAAAAGTTATAACCTTTATGCCTAAACATTGTCGGATTGTTGCATGCTGGGTATATCTTTGCATAAATTACCGCTTAAGATATGTGACACGTTCTAAGAAACCTCCCCTGCCCACGGAAGCTAGCGCAGTCGAAAACAGAACAAGGAAGTTGAGGGGAAAAGTCTGGCCGCATTGGGATTTTTCAGGTACTAATATACTACAACAAATCATTTTTGTCATGTTTTGTTATAACGCTAAGCTATTATATTGAGTACTTGGACAGTTCTCTACGAAGCAGTGTTCTGATTGTAAGTTTCTGGGGCTTTTATTGTGAAGGGAAAAACGGAAGGAGAAGAAAACTTTCTAGTGAAGTGTGTTGTCGTTAATGACGCAGCATCCTATGTAAACAAATATCAGACGGCATTGAAGGCCTAGGTCCAAAATGCACGGCCCGCTACTGGGTTCCGGAGATCCTTTAGGTAACGTCACTTGACTTATTCTTCTCTTTTCTTTGTCCGATAATGGGCGCCGCGGGGGCTTGGGGTGCGAAATATCGTGTTGTTGTCCAAAGGATCAATAGGAGCTCGTATGAGAGAAACCAGCATCAACATACTCTATACGGCATGTGGCTGAAGCTTCACTCAGCACATTTATGCCTGCTAAGGGGTTTTACCCCATGACACGGTAAGTGCTGGGAACATATCTAGTAACAGGAAAGTCACTTTAGTGCACATCCTCTGATTGAAAACACCACGGTGTCTGAGCTGGAGTGAAGCCCGGCTATGTGGCGGTGAACATGATTTGCAGCTACTACTTGACCCGGCTCCTCCAGGTCTCCCCAGCTCCTTACCCTCCCGCCAGATGTTTAACACATTCTGGGCTCCAGACTCACTTTTCCACTGGTAGTGCTGGTGCGACTAACTCTGCACCGGCACGTGAGTTGGTCGCATCCTTTTATGTCAAGGCATGGCACTCATCTGTGGTGGAAGCTCAAGTACTCCACTTAAAGTACAGTCTTGATGCGACGTTCCAAGGAAAACATTGTACATTTGACAACATGTATTTATAATGAGTAAAAGAAATACAATACAGTGTTCGATAGTTAATTTAACCGTAAAAAAGGAATAAAATGATCTCTAATGCAGCCAGCTACAACATTAAAATGCATATTACATGTACTGTATCAATAGTAATAATATTTTTTAATTCATATTAAAACTAATACAGCTCGATAGACCCCCATGGGGGTCTGCACCTCTTTCCCCCGTGTTCCAGTAGTCGTATGAACCCCAAATGAGTTCTAATACTAAAATGTATATTTAAACAAAATAAAATCACTTTTAATTTTGATCATAACTATGAACACCCAGCATGATATGAGCAGGATTCCCCAAAAATGCCTCCTCGAGCGGTTCAAACTGTATGGTTCAGGGCCTTAACAACAACCCACATACTAATAAGACACCTTTTTGGAAAGATTAGGAACCAAAGAATCTCAATCTCAATAAAACAAAGCATTGGCATGTTATGCTGTGTTCACACCAAACGCGGCGCGATAATTTGCACTGCGTTTACTGCGGTAGTTTACTCGATCGACAATAAAAGTGTGTTCACACCAAAGGCGGCACGACGCGTCAAAGGGGGCGTGGCTTATCTCCGTTGCTTCTCTCCGTGAAAATAGTTTTCATTTCCGGTATCGACCATGGAATAAATAACCATTATTTCTGCGTTATACACGCCCTCGTGTTTGGGTTCATAACACCATCCGTAGCCGCACACAGCTCGGTGAATTTCACCGACTCCTCCAGGAACTGCGTCTGGCTTATCTCAGTAAAACGGATACCATTTGCGCCATCCACCATGGAAATAACCACTAGTTCTGCTTTATACTTGTTGTGTAAATTCCACATACGTGGGAACATCAAACTCCATCGTGTCTGGGTTTATAATATCATCCGTAGTTCCACAACAGTGTCTGAATGATGGCCGCTACCAGCGCTACTTCAGGCGGAGCAGCAGCAATTTGATTCAGCAACGGCAAGACGGCGGAGCTTCTTAACGCTGATTCTCAACGCTGATTGGCTGACGCAAATTCACGCAATTTTTTTCCGCGGAGTTGGGATATTTCAACTTGCGCAAAATCGCGCCGCGTCCTTCGCTGTGTTCGCCCGGTGGAAAAAACGCTTTCGCAACCTATCGCGTCTGTGCATTGACTTTGCATGTAATCTGGTCGCGCGAATAATTCGCGCCTCGTTTGGTGTGAACACAGCATTAGGAAGGATATTCAGTCAAAAAACTGTGTCGTTCGGTTCAAAAATGGAAAAAATACTTATTTTATGGCTGTTGTGCGGTGTGTGGTGTAGCGGACCCAAATGCAACAGCCGCGGCAGTTCTGGTTCAAAAGGCTGACTTTATTCGTCGCTCAAAACAAAATATCACAAGTAGATTCCAACTCAAAAACACCGGGGAAGTCCAGTGAGTCGGGAGGGCAACTCTACCGCTCTCGTGAGCAAGCTACACACTTGCAGCTTGCCAGACTGGTAATGGAACGACCTGACGAAGGGCCAGGTCACGCTGTGGACCTTAAATAACCAGCTGGTGATCAAGGCAATGGTCCACAGCTGGGCTGAAGGAGGGGGCGTGGCAGTGGGCGGAAACCAGGAGGAGAAACTGTAGACTGACATAAAGAAAAACATTAGCACATGGCCCACAACCACAAAACTGACAGGAAGGGGGGAAACAAGGGAGCACACATTAAGAGCGGACCGAGAATCCAACAGTACCCCCCAGCCGGTTCGATCCCCAGTCCCCCCATAGCTCACATGTCGAAGTGTCCCTGAGCAAGACACTGAACCCTTAACTGCTCCCCGGGCGCCTCACAGGGCTGCCCACTGCTCCCTATCCAGGGATGGGTCAAATGCAGAGAAGAATTTCCCCAAGGGGATTAATAAAGTGCAAAAAAATAAAAAATAAAATAACGGGAGCCTCTCGGCGAACCACCGGGTCTACCAGGGTTCTGTTGATGGTAGTCTCTAATGAGCCCTGCATCAAAGATCCGAGAACGGGGCACCCAGCACCGCTCCTCTGGTCCATACCCCTCCCAGTCTACCAAGTACTGATACCCCCTACCCCGCCGGCGGACATCCAGGAGGCGATTGACCGTGTAAACGGGGCCCCCCTCGATGAGACGGGGGGGTGGAGGGGGTACTGGCGGAGGATTCAAAGGACTGGAGACAACGGGCTTGAGGAGAGAGACATGAAATACTGGGTGAATCCTCATGGAACGAGGCAACCGAAGCTTGACCGAGACAGGCTTGATCATGGAGATGATGGGATAAGGACCGACATATCTGGGGGAGAGCTTCTTACACTCGGTGCGGAGGGAGATGTCCTTGGCCAAAAGCCACACCGATTGACCAACACGGTAGTCCGGGGCTGGAACACGACGACGATCCGCCACTCTCCCGTTCTGCTCTGCTGTGCGGAGTAGAGCGGCCCGAGTCTCCACACGCGCCTACAATGACGGGCATTGCTTTGGACCGAGGGCACGGCAACCTCAACTTCCTGGCTGGGGAAAAGGGGAGGCTGAAAACCCAAGGAGGCCTCAAATGGGGATAGCCCGGTGGCAGTAGATGTGTGGGAATTGTGGGCATACTTGACCCATGGGAGGTGACGACTCCAAGAAGAGGGGTTGGTGGCGGTCACACACCTGAGGATGGCCTCGAGCTCCTGGTTCATCCTCTCCTTCTGGCCATTAGTGCCATCGATGCAAAGCCTTATTGCGGGCGCACGTGGTGCAGGCCAGCACATATGAACGGGCATCCTCCTCGAGAGATGACCACCAAGAGATGCGGCGGAGCCAGTTTATAGTCCGGCGGGTGCCGGGGTGGCCCGAGAGACGGGACTCGTGGGCCCATCGCAGGACTTGGGAACGGGCGGCCTGAGGACCGAACAAGCGGTTCGGGGGGCCTCCTCCGGGGTCAGGCTGGGCGTGCTGGGCCTCACGTACCACCCTTTCAATCTCCCAGGTAACCGCACCCAGCACACACGAGGCGGGCAGGATGGTGTTGGGAATTGAACCTCCCCCCTCTGGAGCAAACTGACGGGAGAGTGCATCCGGCTTGGTGTTCTTGTGCCCCGGCCGGAAGGTGATGGTGAAGTTGAAGCGTGTGAAGAACAAAGCCCAGCGGGCCTGGCGGGAGTTGAGGCGTCTCGCCGAATGGATATATTCCAAATTGTGGTGGTCGGTCCATACAATGAAGGGGAGCACCGATCCCTCCAGCCAGTGCCTCCACTCCTCCAAGGCTAACTTGACCGCCAACAGTTCACGGTTGCCGACATCATAATTCCTCTCCGCCGGGGACAGTCTACGGGAGAAGAAAGCACAAGGATGAACTTGGAGTCGGAAGCTGACCGCTGGGAAAGTACAGCTCCGACTCCGGTGTCCGAGGCGTCCACCTCAACAACAAACTGGCGGGTCTCGTCAGGGTGAACAAGGATCGGGGCTGAGACAAACCGCTCCTTGAGAGCACGAAAAGCTCCGTCGGCCTCAGGAGTCCAAGCAAAACAGTACAGGCAGCTTCCTGTGCGGAGGCGTCTCTCTCTCTCTCCTCCGGGGAGAGATGAATCCGCCTGAGCTGCATTGGCTCCTCAGGCTCCAATGGGGGAGGAGCCGGGGGAGGAGCCGCGGAAGGAGAGCGGGCGTGCACCTGGCCGTACCCGGCGACCGGGGGAGGAAGCTGGGGGCGGGGAGCGGAAAAAACCTGACGCACCGGAGTGGAAGACCGGTAGTTCCTCTCCCGACGACACTCCCAAATACGGCTATCCATCTTGACTGTGAGGGCGATGAGCTCCTCTAAGGAATCCGGCTCATCCCGGACGGCAGGCTCATCTCTCAGATGCTCCGACAGACTGCAGCGATATATTCCCTTCAATGCCTCACTATCCCAACCTGACTCCGTAGCCAGAATCTGGAAATCAACGGAGTGTTCTGCTGCGCTGGTGGAACCCTGGCGAAGACTGAGCAGGCGCTGTACGACGTCCCGGGTGTACACCGGGTGGTCGAATACGCTCTTGAAATCCTCCTTGAAGCGCTCGTAGGAGACTCGAGTTGAGCGTCGGTGGAGCCATGCCTCAGCCCAGACCAGCGCCATGCCTCAGCCCAGACCAGCGCCTTGCCACGTAGCAACCCCACCTTGCATTGTCCGAGGCGTACGTGCGGGGCTGCTGGTTGAAAACAAACCTACACTGGAGCATGAACCCTCGGTACTCCCCAGATGCTCCACCATAAGGCACAGGAGAGGGAACAAAGGACTCATGGGTGCCGGCTGACTCCTCGTCCTCCGGGACCGGCTCCGTGGGGGCGGGGCGATGCAGCGTCGTGCAACAGGCCTCTTATCTCCGCCACCTGGGACCCGATGGCCCACTGGGAGTCCAGTAAGTCCTGCAACGTCTGCTGGTGTTGGCCGAGGAGAACGCCATGCGTGGCGACCTCCCTCTGCAGATGGTCTGCAGAAAGAGGTGCTGCTGCGGAGGCTGGGTCCGTCATCTTGGTCAGGTCGTTCTGTTGTGCGGTGTGTGGTGTAGCGGACCCAAATGCAACAGCCGCGGCAGTTCTGGTTCAAAAGGCTGACTTTATTCGTCGGTCAAAACAAAATATCACAAGTAGATTCCAACTCAAAAACACCGGGGAAGTCCAGCGAGTCGGGAGGGCAACTCTACCGCTCTCGTGAGCAAGCTACGCACTTGCAGCTTGCCAGACTGGTAATGGGACGACCTGACGAAGGGCCAGGTCACGCTGTGGACCTTAAATAACCAGCTGGCGATCAAGGCGATCAGCTGGGCTGAAGGAGGGGGCGTGGCAGTGGGCGGAAACCAGGAGGAGAAACTGTAGACTGACATAAAGAAAAACATTAGCACATGGCCCACAACCACAAAACTGACAGGAAGGGGGGAAACAGGGGAGCACACATTAAGAGCGGACCGAGAATCCAACAATGGCAAAACATTGTCCGATTTGGGCATGCTGGTATTGGAATGTTCATCAGCTTCCGCACTTGCTGTATGACGCGGTTTTAGAAATGTGGCCGGACCAGGGAGGACTCAGGACTCAGATGAGTCCGCCGGAAAAAGAAAGAAAAAAACTCTGTTTTGTGACTTTACAGGCACTAATAGGGGGTTATGAATTATTTGTATCGTTAGACTCCCACAAGCCCGTAGGGTTACGGAGATGTGTGTTTTATTGAAATCCGACTTTGTAAGGGTTATTAGGGATTTTGTGAAACGTTACGATCGGCGTGGCAAGTTACGGCGTTTACGTAAATATTTAAACATAATAGTTAAATTGTTTGAAACCATAGGTCTCTTCTCACAAGGGTTGCGGTATTGTAGCAATTAAAATGAAGTTAAACAACCATGTGGTTGCGGAGATAATTGAAAAAGAGGCACAGGGGGCGCAGAAGGTTAAATCGTGGTATTACGATGGCCAAAGTGCAAAACCTCCTAGGTGCAAAAGTATATCGGAAAAGTGGGGGAATCTCCTATCTGCACTTTGTGTATTTTTCTTTTTGTATTTTTTTGTATTTTGTATTATTATTGGGTATCCTTAACAAATAGCATTCTGCAAGAAAACAAGAAGTTTTCTTTTCTCAAAAAAGTGAATTTTTCAGATAGGAGGTTTTGCTCTTCGGCCATTGATTAGTACTTCTCAAGCTCTTGCAAAAAGCACTGGACCCCGCTACGCACCACCACACGCTCATCAAAGTTGACTTTTGAGACTTTTGGGACGGAACAGACTTTGGCTGATGGCACCAATGATGATGATGATCATCATGCACACACATGAATGCGTCCACGTAAAATTTGAACCCCTGCATGCTCACCCCAAAAAACACACGATGGACCTGTTTCTTGGTCGCAGTCTGAGAGAAACATTCGGTTCTCCGAGGCACGAGTTACTCCTCTCATGCTCTTGTAAATTCGTCACATGTTAAGAGGAACAGCGATGGCAGGTGAGACACAAGTCTCCAGGGAAGCAGGCAGAAGAACACGAGTGGAAACATCCTTTCCCCACCCACCAGGAACCGTGAAGTCATGAACTCGGAAGGAGAGGCGAGACCGACCTGTTCTCACCCGCAACCGCAGACCCTGAACGCTGGCGGCTGACACCCACGCACGAGGCACTCTTTGGTGTCTGGGTCACTTTTCAAAGTATATATTTCTCAGAAACGTTGTCTGATGTTTTACAGCGCAGTTTAGTTTATATATATGCCTGACAGAATGATACACATATAAGTTATTGCTCCTGTTTGAAAGTTTACTTTCTGTTAACCTGAGTCTTTTTTCTTTTCTCTTGCTGTCAGTCCTCCAGCCTCCGTCTCGCCCTCCACCCCTCCCCCGACTTCCTCTATCTGGCTTCAATCAGCCTCTCTGCGTCCACACAGAGTAATGGTCAGCTCGGTAACCTGAGGACGGAGGCCTCCCCTGGGCCTCGGTCCTCCTTCCCCCCGGCTTGTTCGTGCAGTCTTCTCCTTTTATTTCTGCTCTCTGGCAGGTGGGACGCAGCAAATGAGAAAACCATCTGACACAGAGACAGAGATGAGGTGGGCAGCAGAGCGCTGACGTGGGTTTAAACAGAGGAAAGTCTCAGAGAGTCTCTCATAACATGACCAATCTGAGGCCATGTCTCCTGGTGGGACATCAAGGATTGTGCTAACTTGTAAACTAGAATAAAGAGTTACGTCACGTTAGAGGTTGATGTATTATCATCTCGACCAAGAAGTCATGTTTTCTGACCGGTTAGATAGCAAATCTCAAAAACAGATTTGTTTAAAATGTTGTTGAAGGCCAGACTCAAAGGAGATGAAAGTGATTCGTTACTTATGTGGACAGCGGCAGGGTGGTAGAGATGTATTTGTGCATCGTCATGGTTTGGTATTTTGAAAGTAGTCGGAAATATATCAGATGTAGCACATATGGAGCGGCTGGTGAAGGGAGCTGCTGGTCCACGTCACGTGGACCAGCAGCTGAACTGGAGCCATGAATGAAGCAGCTGATGCTGACGTCAGTGGCGGGTCTTTACTTTCTCTGATCACTGTTCAACAAGAGGCTTCGGTGCAGTCTCGGATTCTAAGTAGTGATGTTAATAAATAACCGTTAAACCGTTTCCCGACAATAAGTATTCTTACTAATTAATTCTCTGTGTTTTAAAGATTAAATATGACATACTCTGTGGAAACAGTACAACCATGGCAGAAGCAGAGTAAACAAAGAAATCTAAAAGTGAAAGTTGAATTTATTTTACAAAAATTGTAATTTTTACCAGCGTACTTTGACGTCAAAATGCGTATCCGCTACGCAAATTGCGTACAGGTTGGCAGGTCTGCTTATTGATAGAACGGTGGACCACTTTACCTTCTGCCTTGTCAGTCCCCTCACCTCAAAATCTACCTCCTCAAAAACGGTAGCGTTATGCCGTGTTCACACTGGACGCGGCGCGTCCGGTGTGAACACGGCATAAGCTAATAATTTCCTGTTCGCAGTTCACTGAATATCATTAATTTTGCCGTATGGCGCTCACCATTCATTCATTTCAAACCGTAACGTTAGCCTAGCTTCCAAGCCCAAACGGCGTGCATATTGTTTTGCTTCCGGTTGAGCTACATCCGGCGTGGTGCTCGCGGAAAAAAAGAAATCGAAAAATTAAAATGCGTTAACGCCGTTAATAAAATTGATGGCGTTAAAATTGGTTTGCGTTAACGCCGTTAATAACGCGCTAATATGACAGCACTAAAAAATTGCAAAACTTAGTATTACCAATGTTGGAAACTATTTACAACATATTACAACATTATCATCAGAAAGATAATAATCTGACGATAATGAGGTTTTTTTACAGCTTCTGTCTTGGATAACTGATGTAGTTTTGACGATTGTTTAAAGACAACGTGCTTTTCAATCCCAAAGGATAAGATTTTTTAAATGCAGTAATAGCAAATAACAAAGAATTGTGTTATTATCACACCTGTTTAACATGCATCATTTTCTTTAGTTAAATAGGAAAATCAGAGCCATTGCCGGTAACAGATGACTTCAACGTGCCACTCCGGACTGATTCCTGACATGCACATGTTTTTCCGGCAGAGGCCAATGGTCCGTCCGTCTTTAGTGAGCTTCACTGTGCGTGGTCTCAGTTGGAAAAAGAGCATGAATGATTCTGAAACACGAGCTGCGGTCGGACTGAGTGTGAGTCAGACTATGTCGTCATCCTCCATCTAACAGCTGCATTATAGCAGAGCAGGTGAGTATCAACGGTGGAAAGCTCAAGCATCATGTTACCTGTTGAAAGACTGGATGGAGGTAAACGACGCCCATGTGGATTAACGATTTTAAAAGATTGACCTAATTCCTCAGCCTCACACCGTCTCCATGACAATGACTCTTGTGTTTCTCTGCATCGGGATGGACTTCATGGAGGTCGGCCTGTGAGGCCTTTGATTTTGAGCTGTATCGTTCACAAAATACCACACAGGATAACTGATAGCACAGGTTAATCTCTTTTTCATAGTAGAATAAAACTCTCTAAAGTGACATAAAACACCTTTCTTCTGTCAGTTCAGGAGCACTAACATCTGCGATAAGGAATTGTATGCAGTTATAAACGTATGTGCTTGTATGGTCATGCGAGAGAATAACATGTATTTTATAATATTCTTAAAGTAATTGTTAGAGTTTTGATCTAACCATTGCCAGCAATGGTCCAAAGTGCAATGACAACTAGTTAACAGTTATAATTATTATGTTTAAAGATTTATTGGCTGCTGTAATCATTCCTCACACTAAACTGCTGACCTGGAAAACATGGGCGGAGTCTTGACAATTTAGCAACTTTCTGAAAACCTAGAAGACCACAAATCCGGTCAATGTCTAACCTTAAACACTCATGGTCAATGCGTTGGCTTAACCATTTGAGATCAATGACTAACCTCAACAAATATCCTACTGTATCCTGTCACATTTTGCAGTATTCACAAAGCGAAGAGGGTCAAAGATCAAGGTGCAACGGTATGACCAAGTAACGTGTCCTACTGGAATGTATTCTGCATGCAATCACTTTGAGACAGAAGCCAATGCAATTGGGTAGGTCTTTATTCACTGTTACAATTATTAAAAAACAGCTGGTGTATATTCAGTATACCAATTATGCAATTTGGAACGCACCTCAGGCTTTAAAACGACCGCCCACAAACCCCTGGGTGACCTCACGGCCTCTATGCTGACATGACACCTATAGGGAGGCCAGAAATTCAGCATAAACAGTATTACTAATCTTGAAATCTATTATTCTGAAGTAGAGATCACAGAATGAATGACACATCTGCTACATTTAAATCCATGTCACAATAGTCTGGCCTCAAGTTATTGTGGTCACTAGTCTGAATTTAATATTAGGCCAACAGAATAACATCTACTTGATGATATAATATGTCTTTAGGCAATAGCATAACGGTAGTTGTAGCAGCATTTAACAATAACCCATGACACCTCTAGGGTGGACATTGATGGCAATACTTCCCCAGTAATAGAACTTTTGCTCCATTCATGTGCCGGTCCAGTCAAAGAGAGTGAGGGGAAATGACAAAGATAGAAGGTATTATAAAAAGCACAAGGATTCAGGGCTTTTGAGAACACATTCTGGGCTGGAGCCCCAGAAGACATCCGCCCACCTGCTCTCAATCCTTTAACTTACCTTTTGGAATATAGCATTAACTCGCCTAATGGATACTTGCTCAATTTGCCTGTTGGCTCATAAACTTGACAAAGCCAAGTGTGTGTTTAAGAAAACTGTGCTTATTCTTCTGTAGCTCCAACATGCAGCGCTTTGATGCTGAGAATTCAAACCCTGAGGGACCATCACTAAAGACGAGACCGCTTCCTGTGTCCCAGTAACCTAAAAAGATCTGACTATATTTAGACTATATTCACATTCATTTGCAATATTAATGAAAGGATCAACACCCCAGATCAGAACTGGTCCTGTTTAGCTATGTTTTCTTTGTTTGAGTCCCGTATATATTGCATGTTGGATCTCGTCATACAGTCTAGCCGTATTTACAGCTTCAATCTGAGAAGGAGAATGTTCCAGTTTCACATTCAGAGTCATGGAGTGTGATAGACAGCAGGGACTTTATATTCAAAGAATAGGGGATATAATTGTGTAATTAGGTGTCTCTCATTCAGGATTTATTAATAGTCATATTTCATTGAAGTGATTGAAAGCAGCTATAAATCTTGCATGAGTAGAAGCTGTGTGGTCTACAGGGCCAACAATGAGGCAATATGTAGAACCCAACAGGGACTATGAATCACCCGCTATCGTCTTTTAGAACAACTTCTATAAATCCTCTTTTTTCAGCGGACCGTGATTAAATGCTGCCCTTTTAATTTAATTTTAGGAGAAAGCAACAAAGGGCTTAATATCTGACTGTGAAGAAAATGAAATTTCCAGTGCAAAGTCAGCAGTGGGCTGTCTATCAAGGACATAAATGCCAATACATTTCATTTGAACCTCCCATTCCCTGAGCATATTCAATCAATTTCAAATTCCCATTGGTGACTGATAAAAAAACAGTTGACCCCATCTATAGTTCCTCATTCATTTTAATGAGTTTCTGAAATGGTACTCTTCTGTGAGCATCTGTCACCTTGTTTGTCAAAGGACAGCGAATGGCATCTATTTTTTCCAAATACAATTCCATGTCATCTGGAAAGCAGTAAGAAAAATAAATCACATTCATTGGGGTTTTGTTCTGCAATATTTATGTCAGTGTGTCTGATAGCTCCATTACAACCTCTGACCTTGACTTTCAGAGCATGCAAGCTAATGTTTGATCTCATGATGACTTTAAAGCATATTCACATTGGATGCAATGGATGGGTACATTTAAAGAACCCCAGATGCTGATTTGTGTTTGAGATATTCTGATTGTATATATATATATGTATTTATACTAACAGGATCATTTTACTGACATTGGGCAAACCCTGTTGTTTTTTCATTGTGTTAATATTCATTGTAAAGCTGCTTTAATCAATATGTTTATATCAACAATGGGGAGAATAACTAAGTGTAGTGAAAGGGGCCGCTTGTAATGACAAAGCCGCAGACAATGATGGCCTGAGTCTGCAGGGTCCCACTATTAAGCAATAGGAAAACATTATTAATGTAGTGTTAATATTATAATGGACTATGGTGTACTAGTGTTTCACAGGCGGTATACAGTTGAGCCTTTGCTAAGCTCTGCCCTCTGCTGCTACTCCATCAAGCTTAGTAGCCATGGGGCACACACTGCCACTAACTGCACTGTTTGAAGAAATATTGTCTAATTTTGGGAAAAACTAAAAAGAAATGTCAGAGAAGCGCAGACAGAAAGGCCTACAAAAGGCATTTGAAGGATATATCCAGCATGTAAAACTGAATTATCAGTGAAAATATGTCAGAAGGAAATGAAATGGGACGGTTCCTGTATAGAAGTATAAACGCTAGTTAACGATGTGCTAACGTACAGTGCTAATGTTAGCTCCACAGGATTTTACATAGAAAGTAATGTTTAGTAATATTTTAGAAACATATATCTCCTTCTAACCTCTCCGGGTAACGAGTATCACTGTCACACAATGTTTAACCACGACTAGCTCCAAATCTACTAAATTGTCCTGAAAAAGAAGAAAATCTGAAACGATAGAATAAGAGGCTAAGAGGCTAATAGTTGTCGGGCCCTGGTCGGCGCTGGCTGAAGCTGCGATATGATTGGCCGTTCTGCGTTTGAGGACTTTAGCAAAGAGTCAACTTACTGCAAAGTCAAGGCCAAGTTCTGCCCCCAAGCGGCTAAAAAATAACCTATTTATGCAGTTTAAAATTGATCAAAGCCACACAGTGACAAGCCTTCAACCATTGATTCAATGTGTTTCATGCTTCATTTCTTTCATGTGAGAGTAACCATAATTATCTGTTTCTTACAATCCTAGTCCTAATTATTGCAGCAAAACTCCTAAAGGTCTTGATATATGTAACTTGGAAACTTGAACAGAAAAAGTAAACAGACATGAATCCTCACGACAGACAAAGTGGAATGTGTAACATTAATATACCAAAGTAATGGCAGCGGTCTCTGAATACCGTTAACATCCTCTGACTCCTCATGTTTCTTGAGCTGTCTGACCTATTTATAGCATTGCTGTCTTGTTCCAAGATACCAGCAAATGACTCACGTTATCATGACCAATAGAACTGACAACCAGGGCCACCAAGATAACACCCGAGTTGGACCAAACCGTCTCATTCTTTTTTAGAAGTTTAACAAAGTGCTGCACATGCTGGCACAAAAGGTCAGTTATAAGCAGTTTAAATCCAGACATATTGGTATCGGTGTTAGTCTTCAAAGTCCCTTATAACCTGAACCGTAAGCTGCTGATTGTAAAAGGCCTTTATAGTTGCTTTATGTTGCTTCTTTGAAGTTTTATATTTGAGCTATAACTGTTCACACACACGGTATTGATATACAGGGGCCTTGTTCCCGTTAAATACACCCACGTGTATAAATAGTGTGAATACAGGTGTGAATACACCCATTAAACATTGAGGACCCATTTGGAACCAATCACACAAGTCATACTAATAATAATAATAGATTTAATTTTTAAACACACTTTCTTTCAAAAGAAACTCAGAGTGCCACAGAGCCAGTATATAGTAAAACAAATAAAAACATAGTTAAAGCAACCCCTAATAATATATATACAGTGGGTATACAGAAAGTATTCAGACCCCTTTAAATATTTCACTCTTTGTTTCTGTAAATAACCCCATGGAAGGTTTATTGTTTTGTGTTGATTGCCTACTTTGCATTTGTCTTATTGGTTCTTGACATATGCCAAGATGTTTATATTGTATTGTTTGAAGAGTTTATAGAGGCTTTGTGCTACTTTCTCTTAAATAGATCAATTTGACCTTTTTAATTTGAAAAGGTAAAAGGAAGTGCAGTTTTGTTTTATGTTTGAACTTTAACTTGATGGTACGGCGACGGAGTTTGTTGTCACGGACAGATGCGCCGTAAAAAAGTAATAATTTAATGGACCCGTATGAGGCTAATGCTCTTACGGTGGTGATAGTATAAGTTCAATGGATGTATGTTGACCCATAAAGAAGAACAATAAAGGAGTAATTTCACCAGCAGTAAGTTTCACGCCACTCTATATACGGGGATCCGTTACAGTTTCATTGCAGCCATTTGCTAAAATCAAAAAAGTTCATTTTATTTCTCATTAATGTACACTCAGCACCCCATCTTGACAGAAAAAAAACAGAAATGTAGACATTTTTGCAAATTTATAAAAAAAAAAAAACTGAAATATCACATGGTCATAAGTATTCAGACCCTTTGCTGTGACGCTCATATTTAACTCACATGCTGTCCATTTCTTCTGATCCTCCTTCAGATGATTCTACTCCTTCATTGGAGTCCAGCTTTGTTTAATTAAACTGATTGGACTTGATTAGGAAAGGCACACACCTGTCTATATAAGGCCTTACAGCTCACAGTGCATGTCAGAGCAAATGAGAATCATGAGGTCGAAGGAACTGCCCAAGGAGCTCAGAGACAGAATTGTGGCAAGGCACAGATCTGGCCAAGGTTACAAAAGAATTTCTGCAGCACTCAAGGTTCCTAAGAGCACAGTGGCCTCCATAATCCTTAAATGGAAGAAGTTTGGGACGACCAGAACTCTTCCTAGACCTGGCCGTCCAGCCAAAGAGCAATCGTGGGAGAAGAGCCTTGGTGAGAGCGATAAAGAAGAACCCAAAGATCACTGTGGCTGAGCTCCAGAGATGCAGTAGGGAGATGGGAGAAAGTTCCACAAAGTCAACTATCACTGCAGCCCTCCACCAGTCGGGGCTTTATGGCAGAGTGGCCCGACGGAAGCCTCTCCTCAGTGCAAGACATATGAAAGCCCGCATAGAGTTTGCCAAAAAACACATGAAGGACTCCCAGACTATGAGAAATAAGATTCTCTGGTCTGATGAGACCAAGATTTAACTTTTTGGTGTTAATTCTAAGCGGTATGTCTGGAGAAAACCAGGCACTGCTCATCACCTGCCCAATACAATCCCAACAGTGAAACATGGTGGTGGCAGCATCATGCTATGGGGGTGTTTTTCAGCTGCAGGGACAGGACGACTGGTTGCAATTGAAGGAAAGATGCATGCGGCCAAGTACAGAGATATCCTGGAAGAAAACCTCTTCCAGAGTACTCTGGAAGAGGTTCCGAAGGTTCACCTTCCAACAAGACAATGACCCTAAGCACACAGCTAAAATAACAAAGGAGTGGCTTCGGAACAACTCTGTGACCATTCTTGACTGGCCCAGCCAGAGCCCTGACCTGAACCCAATTGAGCATCTCTGGAGAGACCTGAAAATGTCTGTCCACCAACGTTCACCATCCAACCTGACGGAACTGGAGAGGATCCGCAAGGAAGAATGGCAGAGGATCCCCAAATCCAGGTGTGAAAAACGTGTTTCATCATTCCCAAGAAGACTCATGGCTGTACTAGCTCAAAAGGGTGCTTCTACTCAATACTGAGCAAAGGGTCTGAATACTTATGACCATGTGATATTTCTGTTTTTTTTTTTTTTATAAATGTGTATATATATATATATATATATATATATATATATATATATATATATATATATATATATATATATATATATTAATAGCTGACAATGAATCAACACAAGGTAAAAAAATGCCTTCCTGAATAAATAGGTTTTCAGAGTCCAGTGTCTGAGTTGCCCTTAGGTGGTCAGGGAGACTGTTCCAGAGGCGTGGCTTTGCCAAGCAAAAGGCCCAGTCGCCCATGGTGGAGCTTGGTGTTGGGGACCCGGTCTGGTGGCCCATGGTGGAGCTTGGTGTTGGGGACCCGGTCTGGTGACCCATGGTGGAGCTTGGTGTTGGGCACCCGGTCTGGTGACCCATGGTGGAGCTTGGTGTTGGGGACCCAGAGGAGCGAGTGGTTTGTAGATCTGAGGGTGCGGGTGGAGGTTTGGGGAGTGATGAGTTGTTGTAGGTAGGGCTGCAACTAACGATTATTTTCATAATCGACTAATCTATCGACTATTTTTTCGATTAGTTGACTAATCTAATGACTATTTCCCATTAAAATGACTCAAAATGTTGGAATTTGAACTTGAACAAGATCTGAACATCAGAACATCAGAACATCATTATAACAAATACATTAAATAGTAATACAAATTAAAGTGCAAATAAAGTTTTAAAAGTAACTCAAAATAGCAATCAAGCCTCTGAAAGTGCAAAATAACTGACATTCAAAGTCCAAAAGTAAAAAAAATAGTCCATCCTACCCGACAATTAAAGTGCAAGGGTTTAAAAGTAAATCAAAATGACTTATTACAGTCCCACATATTGCTGCTCCCTCCTTCAGGGCAACACAATTTACACACGTTTTAAATTGTAATGCAGAAGCGTGAGCATATTGACATCTGGAGCAGGGGTGCCCACACTTTTTAAAAGCTACTTTTAAAATGACCAAGTCAAAAATATCTACCTACATTAATAATGCTAAATATATATATATATATATATATATAGTAGTAGCTGCAGGTGGAACGATGTTTGGACTTAATATTTTTCATGTGGGAAAAGGCTGACTCACATAAATAAACCCTGACAAAACAGCTGTCTTTGAAGAGCTCTCGCTCGAATAGACGATCTTCGATGCCACCTCCGTGATCTCTTTCCTGTTTAGCATTGTAGCGCATAATGCTTGTTATGCAGTGGTAATTAAGGAAGTCGGGGAAAACATCGTTCTCCTTGTACTTAACAATAAATCAATTCAAGCAACCGACCATTGCGGGCGCAGCGTCCGTGGTGATTGACATTAATTTGCACACCAGGAGCTGGGTTTTGTCGATACATTTGCATTGCCGAATGAAAATGACCGGTAGCTCTGAATCTTTTTGTTACAAACGATGCGTCGACGACCAAAATACGCATCGACGATTTTTCATAGTCGTCGATTATGTTGACTAATCGTTGCAGCCCTACTTAGGTAGGGAGGTGCGTGTCCATTTATGCATTTATGGGTGAGTAGTAGGACTTTGTAGTCAATCCCGAATGAGACAGGGAGCCAGTGTAGTGAGTGCAGAATGTTATGTGCTCATATTTCCGGACTCTCTTCAGGATCCTGGCAGCACTGTTTTGGATGTATTGTAGTTTCTGGATGTCCTTGACAGTGATCTGGGTGGAGAGTGAATTACAGTAGTCCAGTCTTGAGGAGATAAAGGCGTGGACGAGCTTCTCTGCGTCTGACAGGGTTAAAGTGGAGTGGAGTTTGGAGATGTTTTTGAGATGGTAAAAGGAGGTTTTGCACATGTATTTGATAAGGCCAGTAAAGGTCAGGTGAGGGTCAAACCGAACTCCCAGATTGGTGACTGTGGAGGAGAGGGGTAGGACCTGACCGTCAAAGGTGATATGAGTTATGGAGGATGACTGAACCTGGTGTGGAGTGCCAACAAGAAGGGCTTCGGTTTTGCTGCTGTTTAACTGGAGAAAGTTGTTGCTAATCCACGCCTTTATCTCCCCAAGATAGGCGGTGAGACATGACAGAGGGGCTTGGGGCAGTTTTGATGTAAAGCTGGGTGTCGTCAGCATAACAGTGGAAGGACATCCTGTGTCTGCTGACGACACGGATAATGAATAGGATCGGGCCGAGGACCGACCCTTGCGGAACACCACAGGAGACGGGGAGCAGTCTGGACTTGCATCTTCCCAGTGAAACATATTCAGTTCTGCCAGAAAGGTAGGACTGGAACCACTGGAGTGCAGAGTCTGATAGTCCAATTCGTTATGGTGGTGTGGAGGCGCTCTAGGAGGATGTTGTGATCCACTGTATCAAATGCAGCAGTCAGGTCCAGGAGGATGAGGAGTGAGGGTGATCCTGCATCACATATTCACAGTATAGTTACATTGAATCATAAGTCAGATCCAGAACGCAATTTACTTGTTCACAAATCCTACGGTTGAGCAGCAAAGCCTGCTGGGTTATGATCGGGAATATTACTGAAAATCCCCACATTTGATTTCATAAATGTAATCTTGTTACTAACATCTTCCGGGGATTAGAGTTAGAGGGCTTCAATGTGAACTAATGGTGCATGGCTCAAAGGCAAACAGCACAAGGGCATTGTGTCAGACTTTAAAGTTTATTGCCAGAGGCGTGCGGTACAAATGAAAATGGGAGGAATACATTTTCACGAGGTGGCATCAGTCACGATCCGTTCCATTAAAACCGGTGCAGTGACGCCACTGTGATCTGACAAATTTAAGATGGAGGACAAAAGTCACAAAGGCAGACACAAATCCTCCCAGGAGGAGACTGTGTCCTTATGTGGCAGGAGCCAAACGGCCCCAAACCAATACAGACACCTTCAGTAAAAAACGGGAAGAACAGCGTCTGGCTGTTGAGGAGCATATGTCATAAATGGTTCAGACAAATTGAGCAAAAATATGAACAGCAGGCAGCGGAAACCCTCTGGGACAGTTTGAATGAGAGGATGCAGCATTCAGCGTGACAGATACACTCTGTTTTCTCTCTCCATTGTGCCGGATAGATCATCGACAACACAACCACATGTGTACACAGTAGTCGTGCTGTGTAGCATTGTAGCCTAGCTGCACACCTTTGAATCGCTACAATAATCTACCGTTTAAAAAAGAAAAGAAAAAAAAGAATGACAGGCGACAACCATATCGGCTCTCCGCCTGAAGACTATTTTGCCTCCGAGGGCTTGGCCAATATTTCGGAAGGTTGAGGTTACTTCCTCTTCCGTGCACCTGTCATTGTTTACAGTCAGATTAGCAACTTGAGACGCAAGATTGCAGTTGGAGTTGAGATTTCATAAATATCCGGTCTGCGAGCTCATTAAAAGCTAACTCGTCCTCAACGGACAGCCAGTCCCAAGATTGCATTGCGACTGATCGTGTTCCACACTGACACTCAACCAAAGCCTGCTCAATACTACTTCCAAATACCCAAATCTTGTCCCATACATCCAGCTTGTGCTTGAATTATTACTGCAGAGCATTTCAATGAATCAAGTATCTCTACAGTTACCCGCTGTCTTTTTGGGTAAATAGATTAACAATTCAAGTGGATCTGCGTCCCAACCAAGTGGCATTGAAAATTGAATCTCATTTAGGTCAGAATGTGAAGGTGAAAAATGTAATTTGTACCTTTAATGTGGCGAAGTCTTGGCATGTGTTATTGATTGCTCCGGTTAAACTGGTCTACAACTGTGTACCAAGGATTATTGAAGGATTAAGTTTAAACAAATGGCACCTCTGCAGTTTATTTCTGCCCTTGGTCTCCTGCAATAGATTAGGTTCAGAAAGAGTCTTGAAATACCAGTGGCTTGAAGCCGGCAGTGTGTGTGTGTGTGTGTGTGTGTGTGTGTGTGCAGGCGCTCCAGAGGGAAATATGACCTTGCCTTCATGGTGAGAAACAACAGCACAGGTGTGTAATGTGATAGATGCGATCCCCTTACCAGCACGCCCACAGATCCGCCAGGCCTTTTGCACAGCCAGATTTCCGTTGTAATGACTGTGAAGATGAATGAACATTTGTCACATCAAAGAAGAAGAAGAAAAAAAGCTGATCTACAGACGGGGAAAAAAAGGAGCAACAGAAGCTCGACCAAATCAAAGACAAAGTCAGACGTATTGTCTTGCAACTTTGTGATTCTCTAACTTTGTTACCAACTCTACTGATTCTCTTGTAGTTTTAAAAGAAGCTTTTGGAATTAATCACTTTTTATTAAATAAAAGACTCCACTTGCTCAAGGACACATAAGGGTAAGTGTTCTATCCAGGATTGGACCCTTAGCAGATAGTGTGTTATAATGTGTTGTAACTGTTATGTTGTTCATTCTGGTCACATGACACCTATTGTACGCCTGTCCATCCTGACAGAAGGATCCTCCTCTGTTGCTCTCCCAAAAGTTTCTTCCTTTTTATCCCTATTAAAGGTCTTTCCTGAACCGATGTGAGGTCCCGGGACAGAGGATGTACTACGGAGCGTTAGCCTAGCTTAGCACAAAGACTGGAAGCAGGGGGAAACAGCTAGCCTGGTTCTATCCAAAGAAATACAACATCCACAGCACCGAGACCCCCGAAGCTGAACCATGTACATGTTGAGTCTTGTTTCAACCATCCAGCCTCACCTTTAAAGAAACAAACTTAAACCCAAGTTAAATGCATTCATAACACCCAGTTAGTGTATCAGAGTTGGCTCGAATAGATGATCCCATCTGGTTCAAGATATTTTGTAAAAAAAATGTATTCTATGTCTATAAGGCATGACCCGCCCTACTGCGTCTGATTGGCCTAGCCTGATATTCAGCCCTAACCAATCTCACTTCACATGCCTAAACCCGACCAACCAACCAGATGACGGCAACGAGTGCTCGGCAATCAGAGCAATACCATTTGTACTTTAGTTACCAGTTCAGGGATGGACTCTCAAAACCACTAAACCTTGATCAAAGTTCAGGTGAGTTCAAAAGAGCAGTTCTGGATCCACACCCTGGACTCTAGGGCCTTTTCTACCCCTGACCCCGCTATTTCTCCCACTCTCTGTGCCTTTAGAATGAATTAGTTTGTAATTAGGGATATGTTTTTGGTAACTTGATTACACTTGACCATATTTAGTAAAATGTACTGTGTAAGCTGTACTGAAATAATAAAAGCCTCAAAGCACGATTTTTTTGGTAGGATGGTAATACAGATGTTGCTTATCATTGTAGTTGATAATGTGATTTAGTGATGCACGTATGGCTGTACAGATTAATAACAATAACTGTTTGGTTTAACAATTTCAAGATATAGTAAAAAAACAACAACACACAAGCCAATCACAAGTCCCCAAAGCCCAAGTTGTCATATTCAAGTGTTTGGCCAACCAACAGTCAGAAAACCCAAATACACTCAATTAAATATTATAAATCACAAAGAACACCAACAAATCCCCACATTAGAGAAACTGAGCAGTGATTGTTTGGGATTATTGCTTAAAAGAATGACTGAAACTGAATCCCTTATCAAAATAGTTGCCAATTAAATTTCTGGTGATTTTCTGTTCGATTAATCGACTGTACTGTAACCATCTAAAGCTGAAACCAACAAGCAAGCTAATTTGGGAAGAAAGTGCACATTTTGTCAAACTAGTTTGACCAAATAATCTCAAGGTCCACTTTTTTTTAAACAAGAAGACCACAAGATGCAGTTTGAAGCCTCGGCGAAAAAGCTGGAAAAGTGGTCAAACTACCAATAATCAAAGACATTTCCAATGGATTATCAGATGAGCGGGCCACATCTGATGCGTCGTACACAGATCACAGAGCTCTTTGCTGCTGCAGAAGCCGTGGATGCCTGAGCCGCGTGGCGTGCGGCAGTAATCACCAAAGAATGAGCACATACTACTCCTCTGCAGCAAAGACACTGGGGGCATCTGTCATTCAGATGAGGGACGGATGTAGGTCACTGTTCCTCGTGTCTTTGCTGAGCGGGGCCTGATTAAAGCGGCGACCCCGTGGCCTAAGATCTCTGCCCAGAGTTACACAACATTGGACTTTTTTTTGCAGTTGCGAAGGCTGCGTGATTCGATATCTTTCCTTGTGGAGAATCCGTGCCCCGGACTTCCACTTAGAAAAGCGGAGATTGGATTACCCGACTGTCAGTCAATCATATGGGTGCTGATGCAAGCCCACCATGAAACATCCCAAACAGATGGCCAGCCGCCAACACCCCCACCCGGCCCTAACCCGGGCTCTAGTCCCTTGGTAAGAGACTGTAAGCTCCTTAGATATTTTTTTAATGCTTACCACTAATTTAGGTCTTTTCATCAAAGCAATCACTCATATTTTTGCACCAACAACGACACTGTTGGCGCCCGCTTTGCCTCCAGGTTAACGGCCATCGCTCCCTTCGTTTACAACTTCCAAACGGTCGTGCAACAGATGAGGAAATGTGCGGAAAATGTCCTAATGAGTCGATAAATCCGCCGCTGTGCTTAAGACAATAGCATGCCAGGGGGCTGAGCGATGGGTGTATTTTGGGGTAGGGCAGGCGACCCCCGACACCCGGAGGAGGAGGCTGAGCCTGAGCAGGTGTCTCTGCTGACATCTGCTTCAGTTCACTGAACACAAGCACCCTGCAGCTCCAGCGCCGACAATGCCACTGAAGTGCCCCGGCTCCGGATGAACAAGGTAGACTTTCTTCTTCTTCTTCTGGCTCTGGAATGATCAGGTTGAGGGCAAAGCCTCGTTTGCTTTGCAGGATGGAGGCTTGTGGTTTGGTTATTCTTTTCAAAAACAAGGTTTATTTTACATTTTTATTTTCCCCCGATGGTGAGATTGTGTGTAAAGTCATAGAACATGACTTTGCACTGAGAAACTTTATGGCTTTCCTTCATTACTATTTCTTGCTTTTCACACTTTCCATGTTCATTTTTAATTTGGCCGATTAATCTGTGCAGAAAAAAAAGAAGAAAAAAAAGAAGGTTTTCATGCCGGGAGTATTAAGAGGATTCGACCCAGATCTCTTACAGACATTAAAGAAAAATAAATCGTTGGATGTTTGGCCTCATGCAGTATTGATGCTGTCATGTTTACTCATCAACCCACTTTCCTCCTGCATCTAATGAAGCTGACAAGACAAACCCAAAGTCTGTTGATTCAGACGCGCCATTGATCCAAGTTTGTGTTCCATTGACCCGAGTGCATTTTTAAAGACTTTGTATTGTAACCAGAGGCTCGCTGGACTCTCTGACCTGTGGTTAGCTGATGTAGCCTATATATATATATATATATATATATATATATATATATATACAAATGTTTGCTCGATCATATACAGCTCTAACAGGCTTTCACATTGCAGCGCCTTCACTCTGTGTGTTCGTTATAATCGGACATCGATCCTCAAACAATGGATTATAATAGGACAACGATATGATGGAGGTGGTTGGCGGGAGGATGATGTGTTGAGACGTATTGAGCTGAGGAAGACAGAACGGGGTGGGATGACAGGAGTACCTGATATACATTCTGAGCATGCACCGGGTGGTGAATCCCCATGTGTCCAGTAGATGAAAGTCGTCTTATTGCTGTAACTTGACCCATTTGAAAACTCTGCGATGAAGAAGGCGTATCGAATTGTTTGGATGGTAGCATATAAGTGTGCATCATTTCTGATTTCTTCTGCTCCTCCAGATAAACTTTTACAGCCTGGAGGATTTAATGAGGTAGAAACTGTATTGACTTGTGTTTGGGGCCAGTTTGCCCTTTCTCTTTCCAATGGCTCGCTCTTTTTTGCGCTCAGACCTCATTTTATTCTGCTCACGCTCTCTGTCTTCCAAACCAACAAAGTGCCACTGCTTATCTCTTAGCGGCCAATAAGCGCCGTGAAATCCAAATGTCAGGAGGTGGAATTGATCCCAGCTCCTGGAGGAGGTTTGTGTATTCTGAGGGATTCAGGTGTCGTTCAGGTGTTGAGTTCTGGCCGCTATTGGGAGCAGTAGATTAGAGAAGCAGGTTTGGTTTGTGGAAGATTGCATATTTGAATCCATGGAGGCACAGAGGAAAAGTGAATCAGCCTGCAAATCTTTTCCTATCTGAACTGTTGGGTGTCAAAGTGAAAGATGCATGATGACGGTGATGCAAAAAGCTCGGTGACGTAGTGACGACTCTTCAGTAACGCGCTCGCACTGGTCAGTCACAGAAGCTCTCCAAGCCAGCTGACTGATACTTGGTCAGAGCAGGACTTCATGGCAGTAGCTAACACACAGCGATGGCTTCTCCTAGCTAATGGCCAACCGGGTCAAAGTTCATGGATGTTGATCTTGTACAAACTCGGCCTGTCCAGATTTACAGATTGTGAGATTGTATTATAATTTATTAAATTGTTGCTGTTTTAAATGCACATATTGTTGATGAATGTTTTGTTATTTTGTGCCAGGGTTATTAATAATCATTAAATGCATTTATATGATGATATTATTTCATTTGAAAGACTGCTGCTCCATGGCTTCCTATCTCATTTTTTACAAAGAAAATGCTACATATTTTTAAATAGATCAAAACCTCTGAACATGGTCAAATCCACCTGGTTTCCTACAAAAAAATATTTTCCATCAAAGTTTCCCATACACAGTTTTAACTTTGCAAATTGACACAAAACAAAACAAAAACGCAGAAAAAAACTAATAAAAACAGGGATTTGGCTTCACATAAGTATGTTTGTTATGCTATAGAAGTTACAGACGTAAAAATAAAATAAATAAACGTAGACTTTTGGTTTTGCTACAGAACACAAACAGCGGTGGTGAAAGTCTAGAACAGGGGTGGGCAAACTTTTTGGCTCAGGGGCCACATTGAATTAAAAAATTTGACAGACGGCCGGGCCAGTATCAGATGGATGGAGAGTGTTTGACAAAGGGGGCGTGGCTTATCGCCGTCGGGTCTCTCCGTGAAAAAGAGCTGTCTTTTCCGGTATCGATTATGGAATAAATAACCACTAGTTTTGCTTTATACTTGTTGTGGAAGTCCCAAACATGTCGGAACATGAAACACCCTTGTGTTTGGGTTCATAATATTATCCGTAGCCGCACACAGCTCGGTGAATTTCTCCGACTCCTCCAGGAACTGCGCCGGTCTTATCTCCATAAAACGGATACCGATTCTGCCATCCACCTTGGAAATAACCACCAGTTCTGCTTTATACTTGTTGTGTAAACTCCACATACGTCGGAACATCAAACTCCGTGGTGTCTGGGTTCATAATATTATCCGTAGTCCCACAACAGCGTCTGAATGACAGCCGCTGCACACACGAAAAGCCTAAAAGAGCGCTGTGCAATAAATAAGCATGAAGAAACATCAACGCTGGTCTGTTGTGGTCATCGTGCTTCGGGAAACTGAACTTGGGAACGGAGAAGCGCTACAGCGGTCTTTACTATAACTTATAATTATTTAAAATAAAAAACTTTTTTTTAATATATTTTTTTAATAACTTTTTTTTAATATATTTTTTTAATGTTATAATAATTATAATACTCGGCGGGCCGTATATTAATACTCGGCGGGCCGTATCCGGCCCGCGGGCCGTAGTTTGCCCACCTCTGGTCTAGAATGTATTTGTGATACGTGGAAAACAAACGTAATCGGGGAGAAAAAGGTTTCTCTGGAAACATAATAATAACGTCGCTGTACGTGAATGTTGTTTAAGGAGACTACTTATTTAAGGAGAAATAACGTTATTATAGTTATTTAAGGAGACCAGCCGAGTCACATGTAGTACAGTGAGCACTGCTTTCATGGGAGAGGAAGGAGAAAGGACTAGATAGAACACCAGACATCACTGTATGGTTGCAATCCTTGTTCAAAGAAATGGTTGATTTTTTTAATGTATTTTTTTAATAACATATCCTTCTTTATATATGAAAATGATAATGAATAAACTTGATAAAGCACAAAGTAAGTAATGTACGTCTCAGCCACATCGTGACAAATACACATTACTGACTTATGGAGGCTGATCCTCAGGCCGGTGGGCTTATTTGAGGAGACGGGGTCTTCCAGCCTGAAGGCCCTGCTGATCTGGCCTCAGCCTGTCTGGGGACAGGATTAGTGGTGTGGAGGTGAGGACTCGCAGATAGATCAACGGCCACTGACTGAGCCACACATGCAAACAAGCGCATTACCAGCAGGACTGATTTACTAACATGGCCCAACACATGTCCACTGTGGATCGATCTGCTGCTTAATCCCTCAGTGCAGATCCTGGAATATGATGTGCAAGCGTTTTAATTGTATGACAAGTCATGTGCTACAACAGACTCGCTCTCTCTTTGGAGATTGTACTCTGAAGTGATCCTCTTCATCTCTTTAACCAGATTTGGTTTATTCTGAAGGGAATTCACTCAAGTTATTTCCTGCTTCCCCCCAATGGATTTGTACATTTATGCTATTATTATTGTTCTGCGCAGCCACTTATTGCATTTTAGACTCAGTCCAGGTCATTTATTTGGCTATAAAAGCCCAGATTAGCCCTTATCCTTCTTATGAGGAACCCAAACAAGATAGCTAGGATATAGTGTAATTAGGTGGGCTACTGAGCATGTACACCTTATCCAATCTGTGTGCATTGAGTTTCTGTGGCAATATCCTGGAAAATCTGTAAAGCTTGTTTGTGACTAATTAACTAAAATAAGTAAATGGACTGTTGTCTGGAGCTCTTTGTGCAAGCTCAGCAAAGCATCAGTACGTGTGTGCAACCATAAGAGTTTCAGCAACATGGAATGCCACATTTGCATTTATTTGGTGTCGTTTTTCCTGCAGCACAAGAAATATTCCAATATTGACTCTTCTTCTGGCTTCTTGTTTAGTCCGGAGGGAAGTGTCTGTCTCTTTAGCTGCTAAATGTTCACCAGCTAGTCTCTAATAGGCTTTTCCATCTTTTAGCAGCGGCGAGTAAAAACCACGCAGCACTGATTTGTGTTTCCATCACCAGTTTGAAGTTGCACCCGATATCTGGTCCGTCTCAGGGGTCTGGTCTACCTGGGGGGAATTATTTGATATACCTCACCTGTTTAACCTTCCTCTTGTGTTAGCTTTCTGTTGCATCTCTTGTGTTAGCTTTCTGTTAGCATCTCTTGTGTTAGCTTTCTGTTAGCATCTCTTGTGTTAGCGTTCTGTTAGCATCTCTTGTGTTAACTTTCTGTTAGCATCTCTTGTGTTAGCTTTCTGTTAGCATCTCTTGTGTTAGCTTTCTGTTAGCATCTCTTGTGTTAACGGGTCGGTTTTGACCCGTGTCTTAAATCAGCTGTAAAATACACTAAAAACAATTATCTATCATCCAATTTGTTTCTCATCTCTTGGTTACCTTGTTAGGCTTCCTTATCCATGAACATATTGTTGTATGTTTTAATATTTTTGGTGTGGGCCTCTGGACCTTTTCTTTGTCAGGATACCTCCATTTCAATGAAAGAAATGGTAAAATGAACCTCAAGAGAATCATATAAATAAATAAAAGGTTGTTGTGTTACCTGACTATTACTGAGGGGTATTAGAACACATCTCTTAAATAGATTTGTTTTATTTATTTGTTCATTTTGATATAATTAACTATAGTAACATCTATGGTGTTATGGGTCAATTTCGACCCATATATATTTACTTCAAGAAAAAGGTTAAAAAGTTTTTTTTTCAGCAATAGAACTTTAATACAAACACAAAATGAAAAGCAGAACAAGTCATATAGAACAACAACATATAGATTTGCAAGGTCAAACAAACAACAACCAATCAAGCAAATCTTACTTTTATAACTGGGTGGAAACCGTGAGGCATAATTGAGGGCGTGGCTTTGAGAGACAGCCTGTCACCTGTTCAGAGTCGGGCTGTCGTCACTGCCGGACAGACGCTCCGTCTGGCTCATTGGTCGCTCCGACCAATGAGCCTTACGTATTTTATTTTACAGTCCATGGTTCAAGACATGTTCAGCTTCATACTGAATGTTTCTGTTTGGACTCTCAGATATCTGCTTTTTTTTTTACTGTTCGCTTATAGGACATGACTGCTGATGAAAACCTAACATTTCTTGATTTTGCTGCTTCATAATAAAAACTTTTACTATTAACAATAAATTAGCAGTAACAATTTTTACGCTCAGGAATCTATAGGTAATTAAATGTGTTTATCACCTAAATAACAGAGCTTTGTTTGCCACTGTTCTTCAATAAAAACAGTCTAATAATACGGCAGGGATGAAGAGTACAAGCAGCAAAAATACAGTGGACTTTTATTATGAAGAATATAGAACATGAAATGTGTTTATCCGCTGTTTTAAAGCCACTTCTTTGACCACAGTGGTTGTAAATTTGTTTTATCTCAGCTTTTAGGCTGAAAACACGATTTTTTATTTGTATGTACGTCAAGCGACCCCACATTCCATATCGTAATTTGATCCACTGTGAAAATGAAAATATGGATTAGCGCAGCTTGAATTCAAGATTTCGGGTAGAGGTCGGACCGCTTGACCTTTGACACCACATCAGTTATCTCACCCTCCAATCTGGCCAGAGTCCGATAGTGCCGTGTCTTTAGGGAACGCCTTGTCCCACAGACACACACACACATACACACACACACACACACACACACACACACACACACACACACACACACACACACACACACACACACACACACACACACACACACACACACACACACACACACACACACACACACACACACACATTTATCTATCTCAACACATCTTTCGGTGTGTGTCAACAGCCACTTAGTTTCATCTCATCCACAAAGTGAAGTTGTGAATCCAACTGTTTCCAAGTCTTTGAGCATGAGTGGATGTGAACAAGGGTAAGGATGAAAGGGGAAGGTTACATGGGGGGATGCTGCTAGCAAAGCCTCTTTGAGGATGGAGGCTGACGCACACACACACACACACACACACACACACACACACACACACACACACACACACACACACACACACACACACACACACACACACACACACACACACACGGATGCATGCAAGCAAACACACATGCACGTACCCCTCCAGCAAGCAGATATGCGAGGAGATTTAGTTCCCTTTTGAATATGTAATGAGTTTAGCATGCATGATGAGCCGGTGGTTGATTCCCGGCGAAGCAGCTGTGATTCAAGCACATTCAGGATTATCTGCCGCCGAAGATAACGTGCAGAACAAAGCCGGGGAGGGCGCCGCGGGCAGAGGAAGCCGGCGCGGCTCGGCAGCGAGCCCCTCGCGGCTGAGGGATTGGGGATCCCCCACATTACCTTTGCATGCCTCCAGGCGTCACTCCTCTCTTGGGGCTCGGCGGCCTGAGGCCGTTTGGCTCTGTGGCGACAAAGCTTTACAAACATTGTGTTTGGAAAGAGTCTTTGGAGCACGGGACTTACATTCTGTGAAAGCTCGGCGTTCCATCCACTCAGTCAGGTAGATGATGAACAGACTAGTAGCTTTGATTCAATTCAACTTATTTTGTATCGCCCAAAATCACAGATCACAAATTGGTGAATAATGATACGTGATGTGTACATCACGATAAAGACATTTTTAGATATTTACTTTATGGATACCATATTGCGATGTATAACTGTATAATATATGCCATGTGGGCTCTGATTTAAAAATCTGCAAAATGGGGTGACTGTGGCTCAGTACAGCAGAGTCCTGGGTTGTCTTTCAATCAAATGATCGGCAGTTCGATATCTGGCTCCGCTCATCCATGTTGATGTGTCCTTTGCCCCCAAATGGCTCCCTATGAATGGGTAAGAATGGTTAGTTAGAGTCTGGATGGGCAGGTGAGACCTCACTCTCCTCCCATCAGTGCATGAATGGGTGTGAACGGGTGAATGGTGACGTCTAGTGTTACAAGCGCTTTGCTAGAAAAGACAACCACATGACTAGTAAACTAACCTTCATGAGCAAAATTGTGAAAATTGGGTTCAACTTTAACTTTAACTCTGAATTATTTGTTTTAGAGATTCCTGAAAAATCTCTCCATTACTTTGCAGTGATCAATATTAAAAGTGACCAAATATATGTAGCATTAATACAGTTCAATCAAGAGACGAGTTAGATGAAGAAAAGATCATTGTTTATTATTTACAGGTGATATGTGATGATAAAGTCTTTGGCGCTTGGACTCAAGATATAAGTAGATGACTCTACTTCTCTCTTGATGTATTCCCTCAGTAAACATTGTAAACATGAGTTTATGTCTCAATCTCTAGTTTCAAGTCTTCTTCAATACAGCATGATGTTCATTTAGTAAATTATGGTCATTTAGAGTCAAACAGACCATAAAGCAGGGGACGCTTTAGGGCGGGGTTTACTGGGATTGACAGGTCGCTGCTGCTACCACAGACATACTGTATATGGCGTCTCTACGTCACGACGACGAAAATCACCAAACTAGAGGCTTCAAAATGGCGGTTCACAAACAAACGGGTGACGTCACGATGACTACGTCCACCTTTTATACTGTCTATTGTCTGCCTACAGAAGGGATTGGAGTAGATGGACCGGTACAAAGACAGGACTTTCACCCAGGAGGCCGTTGTTCGTGTCCCGTGTAAAACCCAAACTTATGTCAAGTCCCGTACTGTACATAAGATAAATACGTTGTTAGGTTGCGGCACATAACACAGAATACCAAACTGCACAACAAAGATCTAAACCCAAACCACGATATTTTAAGTTATTTTCTGTGAACACATTTTGAGAAGACAGTGCATGCATCCAAGGAGTGGAAATTGACACATGCAAAACAGACTAGAAGGTCGTAGTTTGAAGCGTAAGGCCACTGACCAAGCTGACGTGTTCTAATAACTCATATTGTAAAAGTGCATACATGTGCACGTAGTTCTTCTTCAGCTTTATGAAAATAAAAAAGCCAATTGTTAAACAGACATTTGGAACATTCTCCAATAGTAGTAAACTGTCTTGTACGACGAACACGACCGACTGAAACACAATGTGAGTAGTGGAAGGTGATGTTTAACACGTATTGAAGCGTTAATGCTGGAGCCATACCATCAGAGTAAATATTTCACATGGACAATTGAAATTCTGTGTCAAGTCTGTGGAAAAATGTAGATCCTGTGTTATTGAATGCATGGGCAGCGTTACGGGGGCGAAGCCGATGAAAGATCGATGCCACGAAGTAACAAACAGCTTTTTCTCTTCACTGCCCTTGTGCTTCTTAGCGGAATCATTTTTGTGAAAGTTTAATGACACCCATTTTCAGCTGGCGTCGCTCATTTTAACCTCGAAGACGATCGCTGCATTGAGAGTCCCGCTGCTTAACTCAAGGGGTACCTTGTTACGGGCGATTCAGCGCTTCTTTTCAGAGTGCGGCGGCACCTCGAGCGGCAGGCACTGACTGAGGCCGCCCGACGTCGAGTCAGCTGCTTCATGAAGAGGTGCATTTTCTGTCGGGAACGTTTAAAACCCCCAAAAAAGAATCGAGGGCTCCTTGACTGGCATGTCGGCGGCCGCTAAGAGTAACGATTTGGCTTTTGGCTCCCGACTCGACGGGACAACCACCACATTTTGTGTTAAATGATCCTCAGCTTGACGGCAGCGTGTCAAGAGAGTGCTAACTTTCAAAAAGCTACAAAGGGCCCGAGCAGCATTAGTCCTTCACATATTTGTAGAACGGTGAAATTGACAGTTGCTGTTATTCCTGTTATCCATACTGGGTCCATTACAGAACACGATCCAGTGGATAAACGCATACTCAGGTGAAATAGGAAAAGTGTTAAAACCAGTCAAGGTTTTCTTGTGTGCTACGCTTGCTTGTTCTCGAAATGAAATTAGGGTCGCTCGGTTTTTCCTCTCTTCGTTTTCTCTGCCGTCTTTTAACAAGATCTCCAGCGGCGGGTGAGGGGGAGTTTAAAACACCCCGCCTTCTGTTGCTTCCAGTCTCCTGCTGGACTTGAATAACACAGTGACCTAGTTAAGGAGGAAGCCGATGATCCCCCCCCACCCCCACCTTGTCATCAGTGGCACCAAGACTAGTGTATGAGATAAAAAAAATAGAGCAAAGAGTAGAGTAAGGCCGAGCAAGGCGGCTTCTGTGACACGTCACGGGTCCCTAATCACGCCGAATGCAAAGGACCCGAATGCAGGACCCGAATGCAAAGGACCCGAATGCAGGACCCGAATGCAAAGGACCCGAATGCAGGACCCGAATGCAGGACCCGAATGCAGGACCTGAATGCAAAGGACCCGAATGCAGGACCCGAATGCAAAGGACCCGAATGCAGGACCCGAATGCAAAGGACCCGAATGCAGGACCCGAATGCAGGACCCGAATGCAGGACCTGAATGCAAAGGACCCGAATGCAGGACCCGAATGCAAAGGACCCGAATGCAAAGGACCCGAATGCAGGACCCGAATGCAAAGGACCCGAATGCAGGACCCGAATGCAAAGGACCCGGCTCTCTCTGGACCGAGCTAGAGACCTGCCGAGAGGGAGACTTCAACTCGCTACAGTCAAGTGCTGTTGGCAAGCAATTAATGTTCGCAAAAAAGGAGAAGAGAAGGGTCGGAGAAAGCACCTTGCACAAGGCTTTTCTCAGGCTCCTGTTTCCATGGGCACGGGCTCTGCTCTGAGGCGGGCGGGGAGGGGGGGGAGGGGAGTGATCTCAGATCCTAACAGGTAGACCTCCTCACAGACCTCCTCACAGCTCAATTACGTCTTTGTAGGATTTTTTTTTTCAGCTGCGAAATTTGCAATCCGGAGCCTTCTGAAATGTGTGAAGGTGCACTCTGTTTGAGAACTCTATTCCTTTCTCTCGCCCCTCAGAGGGAGAGAGACGAGGAGGGGGTTCTCTGCCACCGGATCATCTGCCAGCAGAACCTTTCCCAGCGCCAACTCCTTTTTCATTCAGACAGAACAAGCGCCTGCATTATTCAGGCTGCCATCTTCGCCGGAATGGATGGGCTGTCGCTCTGCCAGGCCGCTGGGCCGCACACTTACCAGCAGACATGTTTACTGGCCGCGTTAGAAGACGCGTCCTTTCACCAGCAGTCCGGTTCCAGAGGGACCTGCCAGACCGCGTGCCAGGAGAGCGGGATGTTTTTCTGCTGATTGTACTCCACGGCGATGAGCCGGAGCGATATCCGAGTGCTGCTGTGAAGTGTTGATGCACTTTACCACCAACAGCAAAGCATGTCTACACATACCCGGGATGAATGTGATGACATAGCACGCCGGGCTCCACGCTGCACTCTCGCTAAGTGGCTGTTAAAACATCGCCCTTTTCCTACCCCATCCCACTGGTTAATGGCCAAGCGATGATGCGCCAAAGGTCAGGCGGTGGGCCTCCGCGCCCGATGTGTCACGCCAGCCACTGGTGCGCCGCAATCGGCACTCGTGTTGAAGGAAGCGCCGCACTCCAAGATGTAACCGGGCAGTCCGGTCCGCTCCATAATCGAGTTTTGCCTTATTTCTGCTCCTAGTCGATGAGCTCACTTCCTCCAGAGCTGGTCACGTGGTTATGACCATAACAGACAACCAGCTACTGGATTCAGACATCATTTCAGTGTCTGCGAATCCGCACTTCACCTCTTGGCGGGCATCTCCTTGAAAAGTGTGTATTTTATTAATCAAACTGGTCCAGTGAGCTAAATCCGGGCTTTGACAATGACATCGCTGCGGTCTCGCCAGACGACGTGCAGATGTGTCTGTCTGCAGTCGCGTGACATCATCTCCTTGAGTCAAAATCTTAAAGCTGCTATTAAATCCTCTGATGTCACCATTAAACGTGGAGAGATTCTCCTCGGCGGACGGAGCAGCTGCCACATGTTTAAACCTTGCGGTCATGTAATGTAATACATGTAGGATGTGATGGTGGCAGGAAGAGCCTCTGCATACGCTCAGCATCAAGTCATTGTTCTATTTGTAATGTACAGCTCCCCGTCACGCAGACCTCTTAACACAACTCAGTGAGTTCAGAGACCGGTCTGGCCTTAAGAAGCTGTTCGTGATCACTGTAGTACATCTACAAAAATAATACCAATGAATTAATGCTGCGATAAAAATTGTTGTTTCTTACCATCAGATTTTGTCCGTTTTAATAAACAACTGTAACAAAAATAAAGAAGCTTAAGCATATATTCTGTCATTCCTCTGGAATCGAACCTTGCAGCAGTGCGATATTAACATAACCAAACCCATAACCAAACCCATAACCTCCATCCACCCTGAGCTCCATGAATGAGCACACGACAAGTCAAAATGTCTGCTGGGGAAAAAGAAGATCATGGCACTGAAATGTGTGAGCATTTCTCATTAGTTTTGATAGCGTGGAAGAGAAACTTCAAATAAAAGAAAATGTGCTATGTGAACACATACTTTATAAATAAGAGCAGGGAGGATGATGTTCTCCAGTTACTGGGAGCGTTGGTTCCCTCCCATCAGGTTGCTCACGTCCCGACCACATTGGAACAAGGCTGCTCTCTAACACTCTCTTCTCTCTGCTTCAAGCTTTTAATATACATCACAGCTATGTGATATGGGACGGATCACTGCTTTTCATACCATATATCCTTTCACCTTTTATACCAAGAAGAAGATTATGTAAATCAAGTTGGTATTAAATACCGGATATACATTCCACAGGCTTATATACGTATTCATTTATTTTCTTCCATATGCTCGAAGGGGTTTAAATGTATAGTTTAGTCTGACATGTTTTTTTCAGGTGTAATACAAAATGCTATGACTACATATATTAACAGCAAACACAAAACTAAAACAGTTGAGGCACTCAGGTTTGATTTGACTTGGATAAATGCTCAGACAATAATAGCTTCAGGGATCCAACAGCTCCATGTGTCCACAAACGCTCCAGACAGGCGCTATATTACACAAGTCCAGAGGGACGTCCTCTGGAATGTGTCTGGGAGGAGGGAGGAGGGAGGGAGGGAGGCTGTCTCCTCTCCTCCGTACGATGAGGGAGAAGATGAGTGGAAGGAGGAGAAGCGTGATATTGCTCTAATCAGATTGCTAACTCTTATAAACGCTTCCACTCCACTTGCTTCCATGAGGTGACGGATGGCCGTTCCCTCTGCGTTGACATGTCATCACAGAGGGAACGGCCCTTCGCTTCGTGGGTGAAGAGCCCCTCAATCAGGCTGCAGTTCAGCTGCTGTGAGGTCCGAGCTGGGACTTTCGCTCTCGTTCCCTGAGGAACCAATAACCAACGCTGAGGGAAGTGACAGGTTAGTCACTGAGGGACTTAACTTACGGGACATAGCCTACTTAGCTAATGTTCTTTTTTCTACCCAAACCACAATCTTTTCATGAACCTAACCGAGTTGTTTCTTGTGAACATGGAGCATGGAATATGCGCCACGAGCAGTAACCGTCCCGTCCAAAATTACTAGAGTGTTCGTAGAGCGGCAGCGTTCTGACATATTGGACGAGTTGGGAGTGAGAATGTGTCGGGCGAACGCGATGGAGCTCCAAAGAGTTGCCAGATCTGTAACCTTAAAACATTAGGATATAATATATTGAACGTTGTGTTTACAGCTTTGATTCAGTTAAATTAAAGTTGTATATATATATTTTAGCTGTAAGCTCGAAACACGACATCAACCTTTCGTCACCTCATTAATTTTGTTATGTTTAACCGGTGAGGAAACAGTATTTTTACACATCCAGTAGACATGGAGATACGTTAGTCATGTTTCCATCACTCACCAGTTCATCAGCTGGTCTCTGACTGTCCGTCTGCTGTTTACAGCCGAGCAGGGAGTGTTCACAGAGTTTATCATTTTCGATGATAGTGATGAACCAAACCTTTTTGTATTGGCATTAAATGCCCAAACTTTACAACCCAGTCGCCAGAAGAAACATTTTTGGTGTTGAACGTTTCCGCAAACCCCGATGAGCGCTTTGAACCAAAGATACGTTCTTAACGGTGTTTTTCCTATCCGCTTCGTATCCGCTACAGAAACTCTCAATGACACGTGGCTAACGTTAAGGTTAGAACATTAATTAATAATGTAACGACGTAGTTTATCAACCGTAACAACGTAACTATCGTACATGAATAACAACATCCCTTTGAGGACTTACGTAACGATGCGTAGTGATACAACGCATTAAATCAACGTTGAGTTCCGGTTTCACCCGGGACATGAACAGCTGAGTCCTGGGTGAAGGTCCTGTGTTGGTCTGACCTCTCGCCTGGCTCCAGGGGAATGTCTCACATCTTCTACTCGTTATCATACCACGATACTTCCTACAAAGGTTGCTGTCAAAGATGTACTACATCTGTGACAGAATGCAAAAAGAATGGACATTAGACGTAGCCTTGCCACCTCACTTCATGCGACGCCTTTCACATCACATACCTGATCCATCCTTAAAATAGAGGTATTAACTAGAATATAGTATTTAGAGCCGGGGCTCCGTTTTAACCAACATCAGATCCTTGAGATCACATTCAGTGGACAGAAGTATTTCCTTTGAGGTTCAGGTCTCGCATCTCTTCCTTTCCCAATCCAGCTGAGACCAATGCATTTACTTCACACGTGTGCGTGTGTCTCACAAGTCGTCTCGCTATCTCTATCTGCAAGAAGCCGGCCGCAGACTGAAATCGGTTTGTTTTGGGTTGGTTAAGCGTCAAGAGATTTGCAGGTTGCGCGGGTCAGAATTTATGTAATCCTCAAGTGTGTGTGTGTGTGTGTGTGTGTGTGTGTGTGTGTGCTCCCTAAATCCAACAACTTTGAAATCCAACGCTGAAACATGACAAACATCTCCAAATCTCTCGCTCTTTAAAAAGAAAGGATGGAGTGTGTAGTGGAGTGCTACGTCTCTTCCCCATCTGTTCAGTGATGTGTCCTCGCGGTTAGAGTGTCTTTGTCTGTGTACACACAGAGATCCTCCCTCTCTTCTCCACTAGACAATCACACACTGAAGTCTTTGTGTCGCTCCCCGTCAGACACTAGCGAGGCTGGAATGGGTCCATTCAGCCTGGCTAGTATAATAAGGCCTTCGCATTGACATGCTAGGAGAGCATCCTAGCATGTCAATGTGAAGGCCTTATTCTGTTTGACGCCGCCGATCGCGCCAGTCAGCCGTGCAATGAGATTACAGAGGCGGCGGCGCTGTCAATCACGCAACAGGACCCGCGGTGATACCCAACCCTCCTGGCTCTCAGGGATGAAACGGCAAAAACATGTTTCTCCACATGCCAATGACAAATACAAGGACCTGTCAAAGTGTGCAAGACCGACCACACACACACACACACACACACACACACGGTGCTCTCAGGCGGCCGGTTTGGGCTCGACGTGCTTGCCCTGTGCCGTCTGTAATGTGCTGAGCTTGAGGTAAAGGTTGTGTTGAGCCTCTGCTGCTGTTGCAGAAGTTCTCTCAAGATCTTCCTGCTTTCAACCCGGCGGGCTGCGATCTCGCCGCGAGGCTCCGGAGCCCAGCGCAGACTCCAGTTCACCGAACTGAACCGAACATGTATGGATTGAACACATCCCTGCTGGTTGCACTCTGCATACGTGCTGCAATGATCTGTTCTCTGAGCCCTCGCGGCCCCAGCGCTCGCTGTCGTCATTGTGATTGATGGATCGCTGCGGAGCTTCACCAAAGAGAGAAAGAAGCCAAATGTATCCTGAAGTGCCTTATGGAGGGCGCAAATGCAAACACACGTGAGTCTGTGGATGCCGGCTGACTCCGCCTTCTCTTGAAGCAACAGATCAATGTCGACCCTCCTGATACTGGAGTCAGGGAGTCGTCTGCAGCTGGGCTCGAGCTGAAAACCGAGACGGCGATTTACATTCACATCAGTGTCTCCCATAAATCCCTCATACACGCGCTGATCCCGATCTCCTTCATCCTCCACAAAGCCCTGGCCCAACCAGAGTGCATTTTTCTTTCAGAGCAGTAGATTTCCTGCCGTACGTACAGAGGACCCTGATGAGCAGCTCTGTGGAGGTCACTGTCTGCTTCATGAACACGGCTCAGAAGCATCCGCTTGTAACTCAAGACAAAGTCAGCCGAGTGGTTGTGTGTCGGCGCAAATGAACACCTGTGAGGGGTTTCCCCAAGGTGTGTGTGTGTGCGTGTGTGTATGTGTGTGTGTTCACATGTGTTCTCTACATGTTTTATGGGACGTGTCCTATAGACGGCTCTCATAGATACTCACATACAGACCATAAATCAGTTTGAGGAATACATGAAGTGTTTACATTTTATTTTATTGTATTTTTTCTGTCCGGACATGAGATTCATTAGTTTAGACACATGTTTTTGTGTCAGTTTTTAGAAGATTTAGGAGACATTATGAAGCATAGCATATACTTTGAATAATGGGACGTGTATTTTTATTATGCATCTAAATAAGAATCCATTCTACATATTACATAAATTGATAAATATGACTGTGAAATAAATCCTGAAATAAATAAATGAGGTTCTAGATATATACATAAATGTAATTATATAAATAACTCATTATAGTTCCATCAATATATACAGTATAGTCCTCATAAATAAATGTGAATATATAGTCCTGAAATGAATAGTCCTTTAAAAAAAACTTAAAAAAATATACATTTGAACTATACTGACTCATTTATGTTTTGTATTTACATTTATTTGTATATGTTTTGCCCCACAATGCATTCCAGAACTCAACTTCCACATGTCAAAGTGTCGAGCAACACATTGAACCCCAAATCTCTCCAATGGTCTGCCAGCTCCTCGCATGGTAGCTTTCTGTTGTTGATTCTGTTGGTGTTGGTGTGTGTGTGTGTGTGTGTGTGTGTGTGTGTGTGTGTGTGTGTGTGTGTTTGTGTGTGTGTGAGAGAGAGAGAGAGAGAGAGAGAGAGAGAGGCACAATGTAAAGTGCTTAATGGATAAAAGGCTGTGTAAATGCAGTTCATTAATGGTGTCTGTCAAGTCTGAGGAAATAACCCTGATGATGTCATCGTCTTGGAGACGACGGTGAACAGAAAGGCCTGTGTTAAAGACGGGGGGTTGGAAAGAGTTCAGCAGGAAGTATTCACATCACCGATACAACATGTCAAAGAAACCTTTAGAAGGTAAAGTGCTGCGTTCAAATTTGTACAAGTACATTTTATCAGTAAAATGTAATTAAAATAGCAAAGTTAAAATACTCAACTTGTATAAAAATGGCATGTATAGTATTATAGGACATTAAAATATTATATACTGAAGCGTTTAACTGTGGCAACAGGAGCTTAAGGTTCCTGTACAACCTCCAGAGCCTGAGATGATTAATAAACAAAGTATTTATTAGGCCTCACACAAGAACATTTTATTTATTTTTTATCCTAAATATCCTTCTTTCTTACTTTGATACGTGTGTTTGGATTCACAAAACCCTCTTTACTGCACATCACTTGCTTCAGCTCGATCCACTGGAGTCCAGCAGAGGCAGTAGGTAATCCGGGGGGCGGGCCGGAGAACGGCCCGCCCCCCGGATTACCCAGATTAACAACTTCTTATCAATAAAGCTGGATTTGAATGCACCGTTCAGTCAACGAGCAATTACAAGGTTTTCATCGCACCATTTAGAAATGAAGATATAATAAGTACAAGACTTTTCTGACGTGTCAGAGACGACGAGGCATTAGGCTCATTCGTTAGAGCTGCGCCTCGCCTGGAATCCAGACGAGAGCGGCCAGCTCTGCTCTGCCAGCCTCAGATGTGTCGCAGCGGGCCGTTAGAGCTGCTTGTATCTGTGAGAAAGAAGGCTGGGCTTGCAGTAAATTGTCAGCTCCCCGAGACAACGGATCCTTAGGGATGTCTCAGATTTTACCGGCTCGCCAGGGCAGGCACGCGCATGTGTGTGTGTGTGTGTGTGTGTGTGTGTGTGTGTGCGCGCGCTTATTCTCAGCCCCGTGCTGTAATTAACTGTCCTGGAAGCTTTGAAGAGCGAGGCCTCACCAGACGGACGAGGCAGACAGATCTGCTGACACAAAAGGGAAGTCAAACAATAGTAAAAATGTCACTTTTCATTCATCCGCGTTCGTGTTCCATTTGAAGGGCCCCCATCAGGAACTATAAGGGAGTCATGTGTTGTGTATTTAACAGTACTTTTACTTTTGTTTCTGCAAATATACCTTCGTTCAACTCATTTGCATCAAAGAGTAGACTTATTCTGATGATCATACTTTAACTCAAAATATTGGATTCCAACCCTTTTGTATCTATATCACTGGATGTTGTTTTGACAATGCAGTCTCTTGAACAACCCCACGTCCAACTGGGGCCGACTGTGGCTCAGTGGAAGAGCAGGGTCGTCCTTTAACCAGAGGGTTCGGCGGTTCGAGGCCCGGCTCTGCTAGTCCATGTCGATGTGTCTTTGGGCAAGACACTTAACCCCCCACATAGCTCCTCCTATCAGTGTGTGAATGTTAGTTAGTCCTGATGGACAGGTGGTACCTTCATGGTAGCTCCTCCCATCAGTGTGAATGTTAGTTAGTCCTGATGGACAGGTGGTACCTTCATGGTAGCTCCTCCCATCAGTGTATGAATGTTAGTTAGTCCTGATGGACAGGTGGTAGTGTTACAGTGCTTTTATTGGTCGGAAGACTCGAGCAGATCTATAAAATAGGGCCAATGTAGTGTATTATATCGTAGTGTAGTGTCCATTGAGTTACTATAAAGGTGACTGTTGCTGTCTTACTTCAATGCATCAGTCGTTTATTATTATTTTTTCGGTCCTGCTCAATTTCTGGAATGGCTCTGGTTGATCCATTCCAATAAGTGCTGGACGTAAAGGATCCTTCCCCCGGTGCTCTTAGTGGCAATTACCCAGCAGGCTTTTCTGCTCTCACACTGGAGCTGCTGCTGTAATTATAGGCTGCCGGTACCGAGGTTATAGCTTCGCCTCGCAGCAGACCAGATTTGTGTGAACACATACAGATGTCCATGCGCACGCGCACACACACACACACACACACACACACACACACACACACACACACACACACACACACACACACACACACACACACACACACACACAGAGCGGAGGAATGTGAAGCAAAGTGTGAACGTAAAGGAGGAAAAAACATGGCTGAGACTTGTGATGTTCAGTGTGTTCAAGCAGCAGCAGCCTTATCAGCAGCAGCAGCAGTAGTAGCAGCAGCAGCAGTAGTAGCAGTAGCAGCAGCATTAGCAGCAGCAGTAACAGTAGTAGCAGCAGCAGCAGTAGTAGCAACGGCAGGACGGCAGGACGGCGGTGATGACGGCAGAGCTTCTCAACGCTGATTGGCTTTCGCAACTCGGTTGAAATATTTCAACTCGTGTGAATGAGGCTAATTTTTCGCAACGCGCCATTCGCGTCATTCGCATTATTAGAGTGTCAAACTAAGACAGCACCGTAACCCAGGAAACCGCTGTTTATGACTTATTTTACCGTACTTTTGTTCTGTAACTTACGTACTGAACGTAGGTGTCATGTAACAAATGGAATTATTTCAAGTAACCACATCACAATCGTTTCCTAAACTTAACTATGTAGTTGTGTTGCCTTAACCTATCAAAGGAGTTTTGTTGCATGAGTAAAGTTGGAAGTACACTGGCATTTGACAAGTGTAGTTGTGTTGCATTTGCAGGCAGCACGACTGTTTGCTTGTCACCGAATCACTTTGTGTGTATCCTTGAGGTCTGACAAACCTGTTGAATGCATTTCACTTTTCATAAATCATGTTCATTTTCAATGAAGATGTTTGCTAGCTTACAGTCTTGGTGGTCACTGCCTGTGGTTGGTTTAGGCAACTAAAACTACTTTTATAGTATATATACACTACTATTAGTATCTTAACAATAGATCAAATGACTATACACAATACACATTGTTTGGGTTTTACGGCCCCATATTTGCTATTTCGGTTCACTCCTTGTTTTCATCTCAAAGTATTTTTTGGGTCTGCCGGATGTGTAAAAAGGGAATATTAATATTAAATATATATATGTGTATGTGTGTATGTGTGTGTATATATATATATATATATATATATATATATATATATATCCCCCTATATCGGCTCTCCCGGCCTCGAACATCCGCCTGCCAGGCGAACGTTCTCGGACGGACGAGCCGGCGACCCTTCGGCTTACCCCGACGTGCTGGAGCGAGGGCCCAGTCACAGCTGCGAGCAGCTTTAATTTAGAGAGAGGGATATATATATATATATATATATATATATATATATATACACACATACACACATACACATATATATATATATATATATATATATATATATATATATATATATATATATATATATATATATATACACATATATATATATACACATATATATCAGGGGTGTCCAAACTTTTTTTTTTTTTGAATCAAATGAGGTCAATTATGCATATATATATATATATATATATATATATATATATATATATGTATGTATTTGGCCTTTTCCAAGCTCCAGTAGAAGTCGGCAGGGAGAGAAACTGAAGCTGTTTCTTTAGAGAATCATCACTGCATCTCCATCAGTTCAGACTCTCTTCACTTCTTCTGCATCATCAGGAAGGGAGTCGAGAACAGCTTGAATTCTTTCTCAATGGCAGAAAGAACTTGGAAGCGCTTACAGAGTTCTGTCATTTGATGTGATGACAGACACATATTTCCTCTTTTTCGCAGAAAGGTTGACCTCTGAAAAAAGCTGATTGATTTCAGACGTGGGGGAAGAGCAGCGGTGACGTTAGTAGTTGTGTCTCAAAGAGACGAAGCTTCACACAGAACAGGTTCATGTGTGCGTGAGGTTTGGTACCTGGACTTTGCCTTGCAGGCTCTTGTTCAGTGTGAGATGATGATAAGATCAACTAGAGGCCAGGTCTGCCAACCATAGTGTGTCACTCAGCTCATGAAGAGGTCAAAACTGTTCCAAAGTTAACATGCTTTATGAGATTCATGGCTTGAAGACTTCTGCATGCCAATATTAACTCATAGTCAAAGTGCCACTTACTGGAAAACTATGGCAATTTTAACTAGAAATGAAAAAGACAATGAAATTTGCCGACTTCCGGTGCGGTTTAGAGCATTGTCCCAAGACAGTTATTTTTAAGTGTATATGTGGTACATACGCCTATGAAATGTTGTATATCTATGTTGAACGTACTGCGAGGGCTGCTTTGTTGAATTTTGTTGAATTTTCTCCTTAGAAGTTCATTGGTCCTTTTCAGTGGTATATAGTAACGAAGTAGAAATACTTCGTTACTGTACTTAAGTAGTTTTTGGGGATATCTGTACTCTACTTTACTATTTATATTTCTGTTTACTTTTACTTTTACTTCACTACATTTTGCAAAGAAAACTGATACTTTTACTCCGATACATTTCTCCTGAAACCTTCGTTACTCGCTACAAAATCAAATCTATCTTTAGAAAAAAACAAAAACATCGGGGACTGTGGTGGAACACAGACTCCACCAAGCAGGTTTTGCGAATCACAATGTTTTGCATTTTCCCTCTACATCCTCTCGTCCAGCACTCCCAAACCTTTATGCGTCACGGACCGGTTACGTGAAGACAATATTTTCACAGACCGGGTCCGACCTCGGAGAGACGGGAGACAACGACACCCAACGTGTGTCGTTATGTCCAGTCTACTCCTAACTAAACCTTTAGTCCAGTCTACTGCTTAACTTATAACGCGCTGCACAAAGACAGGATGTTGGAATGGAAGCAGGTTTTCATGCTTTTTTTGGCGATCTCAGGATACTCTGCCTTGGTTTCCAGATCACCGACAGAGTTGTAACAGACTTACGTTTCATTTTTAGAGTAACGTAACATCTTGACATGTGTCAAGAGATTCCGTCTGAGGTTACCACAGACGGATGTATGCGGTCATTTTTCACAATAAAACATCTTTCCGGCCTTGATTTTTTTTTATTTAATTGAAATGTTTCATTCATTCTTTCTGTGGCCCGGTACCAAGAGACCCACAGACCGGTACCAAGAGACCCACAGACCGGTACCAAGAGACCCACAGACCGGTACCAAGAGACCCACAGACCGGTACCAAGAGACCCACAGACCGGTACCAAGAGACCCACAGACCGGTACCAAGAGACCCACGGCGGGCGGAATGAGCATACTTATAACCACACTGTTACAAGTCCTTCATAGTGTCATATTGCTTTTTGGAGAATTATGATGATAAGTTCATAGTAGATGCAAAAGTATACTTAGGTACAATATATTATGTTGAACATAATATATATGGATGGATCACAGCCAACCCAGTTATTGTATCAACACAACTCCTGGTCCTTGGTCACGGTGACCACAGCACTTAAAAGAATAAACTTCATAATTCTCAAAATTCTGACCCTTTGCTTTTTTATTAAAAGCATGTACTTGTACTTTTACTTTCAATACTTAAGTACATTTTATATCAGAAAAATACTTTTGATACTTAAGTACAGAAAATATCAGATACTTTAAGACTTTTACTCAAGTAGTATTTTAATAGGTGACTTTTACTTTTACTGGAGTAATTTTCCAGTAAGGTATCTTTACTTTTACTCAAGTACGGCTTTTGGGTACTTTATACACCACTGGTCCTTTTCTTCTGAACACAATGAGATATAAACAAGTTTTTTATACATTGTGATGAAATTGAACCCGTAATGATCCACAGAGGATTTTGTAAAAATCGAAGCCAGCATTTAGGAAGATTTGAGGAAAAGATTGTTTTTCACAAAATGCAAAATGGCGGAAATTCTAAGTAGGCGGAGCTTAATGCGGCAATGTACTTTTTTGTAGAGCAGGCACAACCGGACATGTGTGCCAAATTTCAGGTCAATTGGTGATAGGGGGCAAAAACTGTGGCCGTTCACAACTCACAGGTTGTCAAAAAAAAGGGGGCGCTATCTGACTTCCTGTTTGGTTTAGAGCATGGTCCCAAGAGGGTTATTTTTAAGTTGACATGTGTTACATATGGCTACCAGGTTTCATACATGTAGGTCAACCGTAGCGCTGGGGCTGCTTAATTGAATATTTAATATATTAATATTAAATATGACACATAAAGCATTCAACTCAAAGTCTATTTCTCGATGGTAAAACAACGCCGTGCCTTTACTACCTAGAGACAACAGTAATGATCACATGAGCTCACATGAACATGGACACATTCTTGTTTCAGTCCCTAAAAGTTGAGCGTCGTTACTCAGGATCAGTTAACGTCAGTCTCCTGCTGCTCCTCATTGTTGATGTAATCAAGAGCTGATTCATGCTTGAGATGTAATTAATAACCTGGTGGGACAGAACATCTGAGGTTCCTGAGAACCAGGCTTCTGTGGATGATGCTGGTATTCAATGTACTGAGAACACAGTTCCCAAGAAATCTGTGTATTTCTGCAAGCGGTCTTATAACCGAGACATCGTCTTCCTCTCACTGTGTTTCCAGCCATAATTGGAATCCATTAGAATTCAAACCGACCTGTCATCATTAAAGTAAAGCTCTGGGGCAAATTTGGATGTAATTCATGTTTGCGAGACATTTGCAGGGCTCCGTAAGTGAGCGCAGCAGGGCTCCAGATATATTTTCCCTTTGTTTCAAATGGCTGACAGGTTGTAGGAATAAATAGAGCAGACTCTGCGCCTCAGGAGATCACGAGCCCTCTGGAGTCTCTGGAGCTAGTTTATCATTAATAAACACTTAGTAGTTCCCATTTCCCTGCGTCTGTACCTCCATCCCTGCCCAGGAGAAGATGAATCATTAACAGATGCATACAAGCTGAGAGAGAAAAGAAAAGTGCGATACACTTCTATCAACATTGGTTTCACGCATTGAACAATAGGAACAATGGTGATTGTAATCTGCAAAAATCAATTTGTACACATCTCATATATACAAAGGCAATTCATAGTGTTTTACATAATGTGTGCAGCTACAGCAGAAAAAGCTAATCACAAGATTATAAAAGATAGGATAAAGATAAAAAACACCGAAATGTAAAATATGTGTGTGCAGTGTTGATGATCATGATCCAAATCTCTGACCTGGATTTAAAGTTATATACTTATGTGTTCTAAAAGTCAGTTTCATCTCTGTGTATAGTTTGGATCTTTAGAAAAAATAGCTACCTGATGAGGTGAGAGGTAAAGGACTGACTAAACGTAACTTATGTAATTTAAAATAAATTTACAAACTCCTTATGCTGCGTTCACACCAAAAGCGTTGCACATTTTCCGCGTGAGTAGATTGCATGCAAAGTCAATGCACAGACGCAAATAACGCAAATTTCCGCGGGACGACGCGTTGCGAAAATTTTTCGTGACGCTGAGTTACGTAAACCAATCAGCATTGAGAAGCTCCGCCCGTCATCACTCGTCCTGCCGTTGCTGAATCAAACTGCTGCTGAAGTAGCGCTGGTAGCGGCTTCATTCAGACGCTGTTGTGGGACTACGGATAATATTATGAACACAGACACCATGGAGTTTGATGTTCCCACGTATGTGGAGTTTACACAACAAGTATAAAGCAGAACTAGTGGTTATTTCCATGGTGGATGAAGGAAACGGTAACTGTTTTTAGGGAGAAAAGACACAGAGATAAGCCACGCCCCCTTTCTGCCACGAAAAAGCGAATAAAGCGAATTACCACACCATTATCAGTCAAAACAAAAATGACCACCTGCTGCAGAACGATGCTGAAATAATCAAACTGAAATGTATTCTTTTAGGTTCTTTTAAATAGCACACAGGAATATACATTAAACACTCATGCCTTAGCAAACACACATTTTACTGTAACTTGCAAAGCCAACATGTTCTAACGGACAAAGATGGCAGAACGTGTCATTTAGAGGCTCATGAGAGGCCAATTACCGCAATGTTCCACCTCAGGAGCACAAAGATGACACGTGGACCAGCACCCTAATGGCTCATCCTCCAGGCTGGTTGAGAACACGTATAATGGACTCGGGGAGCAGAGCGCCACTCCAACCTCTTCACAGCTGCTTCATGTGATTGGTCCAAAGCCCCGCTCTATTGTCCGGCGGGCCTTCTGCTCTCGGCTGACCCGCCTGCCCTCACCTCTCACCTTCCACGCATCACAGCTGCCGCCACGCTTCGACGGACGGGTGTTTTCTTTCTCCAGAGGTGCCGGCTCCCTTTCAAAATGCTCGCAGGTGCTTGGCGTGAGCTGACTAGCGCTAAATAGTGGCGCTTTGAAACATCCTGAAGTCTGGGTCGCGCTGGGTTTCGCCGCTTGACGAGAGCAAAGAGAGAAAAGATGCTGGTGTAAAGGTAAGAAAGCCTCCAGCTCTGCTGCTGGGTAAACCGTGGAGATAAGCTATAACAGTTAACATCCCCATGTTCCATTAGAAACACCTCTTTCATTGTGTTTCTAAGAGAAGGCTTCTCATTAAAATTCATTGCGCCGCAGTCTCTCTTGACAGCTATCCTCGCACAGCTTAAATAGATTTCCAAAACATGTCTTTTTTTTTATGGCTTTGTGAACGACAGCAAATGAAGATATTGCGGGCGCCGTGACAGGACTGAGAGAAAAGCTACATTTGGTTGACATTCGGGGACCACCAACAGCCAACCGGAGCCCGGTCCCGATGGCATTCGGAGCACGGAGGCTTCCTCTTTTCCACAGCAGAGGCTTTTACAAAGGCCCATTATTCAGCAGCTCATCTCCTGTCGCTTCACACATCACCTGTCAGGCGTCGGCCGGCCTCGTGCCCAGAGGTCGCCGCCGGTCATCAGTCACTTCGCCGACATCAGAAATCCCATCGCTGCAGCTCTCATCTGCTTAACAAGGTGCTGCTAGATGTCACTCAGGAAGAGAGAACCAATCAACAGCAATTCAATTCAATTCAATTCAGTTTATTTTATATAGCCCAACATCACAAATACAATTTTGTAAAGAGGGCTTTACAATCTGTACACATAACATCACTGTCCCGGGACCTCACATCGGATCAGGAAAAACTCCCCAAACAAAGATAGTAAAAACCCTTTCACAGGGAAAAAAAGGGAAGAAACCTTCAGGAGAGCAACAGCGGCTTTTACCGGCCTAAGAGAACTGTCAATGGGACATTTGATAGTATTTCTTCTAAATAAAAGTGTCCAACACGTGACTTCTGGTGAATTACAAATTAACAAATATAATGGAACATAATGCAGTCAGGGCGTTTTAATATTTTGTACGTTGAGTTTGTCCCCATCTCCGCTCAGCTGTCACATCGTTCCGAGTTCATCGTCTAGGTGTAGAAAGCTTCTCCATTAGCACTTTCAACTGTAAAAGATATAATCTAACTCAAATCAAAATTCTGCTCACCGTCTCATCGCCTCCTCAAGGTGCTGTGCTGGACGCCACTGGTCATCACCATTGGTTGTCGGAATCCAAGATGACATCACATGACATTAAATAGCTGCATATTAGTATATTAGGTCAGGGCCTGAAGACTCTGATCCCTTCTGTACGGATATTTATTGTTATCTCTCTAGTCAGCACATGGAGGCAGGCTTTACTCCTCTGTTCTCTGTTGTATTCTTTGTTTGGGGAAGTAACTTTTTAAAATGTGCACGAGGCAGCCATTCACCTCAACGATACATGAATAGCACACCTAATTAATTTGGCCTAATTGATACCTCAGGACATTATTATTATTATTATTATTATTATTATTATTATTATTATTATTATTATTATTATTATTATTATAGCTCTAATGTGTTTCAGCAAGATTTCTGCTGAATGTTCTCAAGGGTCTGCACATTCAACACATTGTCCACATACAGTATATGTGTCCTACAGATGTCCAACATAAAGTTAGAATATTACCAGAAAAAAGTGGTAATTTAATGAGAAAAAAGTCATGATATTTCAAGAAGAAGAAAAAAGTCGTAGTATTACGAGATTACATCATTATGAGGAAAGAAGTTGAGATTTCAATACTTGCAGCAGTCAACAGACGACAGCAGTCATCAATGAGTGTTGATGACAAATAAGCATCGTACCAATGCATTTGTTCTCAATATTAAGGGCAAAACGGATGTGTAGTGTAGATATATGTTGAGGAGTGTGTGTATGAGTATACCTGTGTAGAGCGGGATCGGTTCAGTGTGAAAGAAAACAGGACTGAAACGTCGCGAGAGCTTTCGCAGTTCTTTATCAACAAATAGCTATTTTCTTTTGTCGCATCAATTTATTTGAAGCACTTGAACCAACGTCTCAACACGTTCACTCAAATGAACAGATCAGATGTACTTATTTAACATGCTCAGGTTAAAGGCTGCCTATTGAGAAGGCGGAGTCATGTAGATCCCAGTGATCAATCAAACCGCGTCATCATGGACCGCGTTAACGTTCCGGTCGCTGACGTGTGAATGGACCTGCAGATGCAGGAACGCGCTCCTGCACACAACCGGCTCTGTGAGGCGTCGGCAGGATTAGTAAACAACAGCAGACGAGGAAAACCACAAGGGAGTGTGTGTGTGTGTGTGTGTGTGTGTGTGCACAAATAAATGTTTTTTACAGAAAAGAAAGTGTGAAGCAGCACAGGCGGAATTCAAATGGCATTTGTGATAAGGTGACATTTAGAGAAATCTCAACTCCATCTGTATTTTAAAGCAAAGGTCTTATCTTGATCCCAGAATAAACGGCCTGGCTACTGCTCACATGTTGTTGCCCTCAAGGGATATACAGAGGCATATGTGGCATTTTTCATATATATTTAATATTGAATATATATATTAATGGCAAAAGAAACTATTGTATAGATGTAGGGCTTTAGGCTGTAATAAAGGCGAAACATTTTACTACTTTTTAAGTTGAACAAACTCTTCTAAGCCGTGATCACATGGTAGTGATTAGACCACGGATAGAAAAGACAGGAATAAGTAATAGAGGGAGTGATGATCACCAGCCAGAGGTCAGAGTTCAGCCTCCTTTTTATTAGGATGACATTACTGATCAGAGTGAACAGTTACCATGGAGACACATGCAATCAGCTGGTGATTCTCTCCCTTTCACCCCCCATTGTTGTTGTTGTTGTTGTTGTTGTCGTCGTCCGATAGTGACACAGCATGTGCATTGTGGGAAGGAGGATCTCAGCTGTTCTTGCTGGAGAACTCCTCTCCCATTCCGGTCCTAGGTGAGCCTCACTACTTCCCCAGACCTCCCTTTCCTTTTGGCTGCTATTACCCACACTAAGCCCATTTGTCCCCCCATGGACCCTGATCTGCCTTTTGTCCGGGCCCCAACCTCCATTCATGTCCCCCAGGAGCGCAGACAAAAGAGGTGAAAGACACAGGCCTGAACCCTTTGCCCAGACAGACTGTGGTAAAGCGCCCATAAAGAGATGCTGGGCTTGAATGGAGCTGCGATGGGGAGCTTTGACTATGGGCTTGTCTGTGAGGATGTCCTGTGTCCATGTCTGCCATGTGTGTTGGGTGAGCTTCAGTTAGTGCAGCGGTATCTTTCACTGAGAGCAGCACTAGCCCTGAGAGCTCAACGCACTGCAACTACAGAAGACACACGAAGAAGACAACACACCCAAATACAGCAATGTGCTACAAATACTGACGACACACAAACAATTAACCATTTTCCAACACTGACGAGCATTCGCTATAGATGCGTTTCTGTTTTGTGTTTCTACTTAGTTGTGTTTCTTGTGTTTGGTTGTATTTCCTGTATTTGGTTGTGTTTCCTGTGTTTGATTGTGTTTCCTGTTTTTGGTTGCCTTTCCTGTGTTTGGTTGTGTTTCCTGTTTTTGGTTGTGTTTCCTGTTTTTGGTTGTGTTTCCTGTGTTTGGTTGTGTTTCTTGTGTTTGGTTGTATTTCCTGTATTTGGTTGTGTTTCCTGTGTTTGGTTGTGTTATCTATACTTGGTTGCCTTTCCTGTGTTTGGTTGTGTTTCTTGTGTTTGGTTGTATTTCCTGTATTTGGTTGTGTTTCCTGAGTTTGGTTGTGGTGTCTATACTTGGTTGCCTTTCCTGTGTTTGGTTGTGTTTCTTGTGTTTGGTTGTATTTCCTGTATTTGGTTGTGTTTCCTGTGTTTGGTTGTGTTGTCTATACTTGGTTGCCTTTCCTGTGTTTGGTTGTGTTTCCTGTGTTTGGTTGTGTTTCTTGTGTTTGGTTGTATTTCCTGTATTTGGTTGTGTTTCCTGTGTTTGGTTGTGTTGTCTATACTTGGTTGCCTTTCCTGTGTTTGGTTGTGTTTCCTGTGTTTGGTTGTGTTTCTTGTGGTTGGTTGTATTTCCTGTATTTGGTTGTGTTTCCTGTGTTTGGTTGTGTTGTCTATACTTGGTTGCCTTTCCTGTGTTTGGTTGTGTTTCCTGTTTTTGGTTGTGTTTCCTGTGTTTGGTTGTGTTTCTTGTGTTTGGTTGTATTTCCTGTATTTGGTTGTGTTTCCTGAGTTTGGTTGTGGTGTCTATACTTGGTTGTATTTCCTGTATTTGATTGTGTTTCCTGTATTTGGTTGTGTTTCCTGTATTTGGTTGTGTTTCCTGTATTTGCTTGTGTCGTCTGGTTTTGTGTTCAGATGTTTTATTCCATAGCCAACAGTAACGAGTGTGTGAGCCCTGTGTTTCATGCTGAGGAAGCAGGATGCAGTACAGGAATTTAAATTGCCTCTGATAGTAAAATATCAGCTCTGGATCCTTGTTGTCAGATTGAATCCTGCAGCTTACGCCTCTGTTATGGTTTGCGGCACAAATCACATCATATTTAAACCATAAGCTATTTTACTGTAGCTCAGGCTTCATAGGCTTGTTGGAATAGTCTGAACTCCCCGACATGCTAATCTACAAAGCAATACAGTCTGACATGCTGTAGCTGTCGTCTGTCTCCACCTGTGTGATGTTAAATATGAGCTTGGGTTCAGCCAGGAGACAACGGGTGGGATCTGCCATACTGTTCTATAGGGGCTGCACGGCTTAAAATAGAAGAGATAAGGACCAAGTCTCAGGAGGCATCCATGCTGTTAGATATTATAAAAAATAAAAAATGTGCTGTGTGCTGATATGTGCTCCACGAAGAAATGAGGCGTGCACAAATGAGAGAATTAAAAAATGTCATTTTTCTATTATCTCTGCTCGTACAAAGTAATGTTGGCATTGAAAACCAACAACAGGTAAATAAGATCCCGGTGATATCCTATTTTACACCAAAGTAATGTGGAGGAGAAAGTACCAATTAGCAGTGTATTCTATGAACTCCCAGTGCCGTCAGCCGTGACAAGGGGAGGAACGTTCGCCCACAGGAAATATTGAATTTGTGAGTAAAACAATAAGTTGTTTCATAAACTAGTGAAGTAACGCCAAACATTGGCTCCTTTTACTCATTACCATTCTCACTTCATCAGCAGACTACATCCCCAGCCTCTTTCTAACGACATGGCATTACATTGGTGGATTCCTGCAGTTCGCTGCTTGTGCTGACTGGAAGTTTTTTTCCCCCAGCTTTCGGTTTTGTGACGTGAGATAAATATGGCATGGGAAGAAGACGTTTATCTATTTAATGTAACCGTGAGGACTTTTGAGCTGATTACGGAGCGTCTCAATGTAATACTGATGTCTCTTTACGCCCTACATCAGTGAACAAGACCATCAGAGAGAAGACTGTCTGTTTTTATATAGTTATTCTTAATGCTGGTCGTTGGTGCCATCGATCAGATCCAGCACCTCGGACAGATCCGGATCTGCCTTCGACCTGCAGTCGTGGATCCGATGCAGACTGCCGTCCTTCCTGAGGCCAGGATACTCTTGAAAGAACCCGTTTAACGGACTGTTGTCAGTTGTCTGAAGACAGAAGCGTTCAAAGACTGTTTGAACGGCCACATTCGGACCAATCACTGCATACGGTGGGAACTCGTTGGGTCGTTTATATTAGAAACTTACATAAACTGTCCTCTCAGTCGTTAGGTCCTCCAGACAGAGCACGGTGTCGTGCCGTGAACGAACTTCTCCACCCCTTATGCGTTCAACCCAGTCTTCTGCAAAAGGACTTTCCCTTTTAACAATACGGCATTCGAGGGAAACATGTTTTCTCCTGCATCACAATAATGGTAATTGAAATAAAACAGTTTTGAAATCTGTAAATTTAAATTTAAATACGTCAACGTTGCCTTGTGGTTTCAGACGGGGGAACGGACAGCGGCATGCTGGTTTAACCATTCTTCCTGTCAGCCGGTCCACAGATTATGCTCAGAAACGAATTTGTGATACGTCAAAAGCAAACGTAATCCTGGAGAAAACAGAACTGACAATGCATCTAGGTTGCGTGTGGGTTTTAGGAGACGAGTCGGCTCCAACAGGAGGACGGACGAGTGGAAAGACGATAGTCTTGTAACCTGGCCTCACTTGGGTGTCCCAGTGGGTTTGTGTGGCATTGCTTTCTCCCTGTCACTCCTGGGTGAGGTCAGGTCTCAGAGGGGTCGATTCACCCAGGAGGTCCCAGGTCTCAAACACATTCTGCCTGGGAATGAACAGGATGCCACATTCCACTTTCCAAACAGATCCCAGATCATCTCTCTTACAAATCAAAGCACTCAGTTGATTTGAAGACTTATTTTTCATTGGTAGTAGAACAGCCGACTGTTCAAACTAAACAGGACTTGCATCTTCAGCATGTGGATGATGTCAACATTCAACATTGGCTTCCCACAGCGAACTCTGGTCCCGGTAATACATTTCTTTTTTGGTCTTTTTGTCAGGAGGAAACCGCTGACTTGTCTTGACATGTTCTGTCAGACCTCTGTTTGTTTATAGAAGGATGTTGGTGTTCAGTGGTTAAAAGGGGCCATTTATTACAGAAAAAGACAAATATACATAATTGTGCTAGAGTGGAGGGTTGGTGTTTATTGCGTAACATGTGGCCTGTAAATCAGTCTGCGGTCTGAAAGGGTTGCTTATATTCTCTGTCATCTTGTTGCATTGCATTCCTTGTGTATCGAACAAACCCCGAGAGTAAAAGTCTGTGTGCTCTGTCAGCGCGGACGACTCAATCAGTTGTCACCTGCAGGCGGCAGTCAGCTGGAAACAGGGTGCCAACTGTAGCAACACAAAAGGTGAATGGTTATAAGGTCAAAGGTCAGGGACCACACCACAGATACAAGCTCCCGACACTGTGTTGAAGACATTTATTGGTCATTTATACAAATGGGGTCAGCAGTAGTGACTGTGTGTGGCCTCTCAACAACTCCTGGGCCTTGGCTTACGGTCTGCACTGAGACCTGAATACTCAATATGTGTTATGGCCACAGTGGGCAAGGGATCTCACACACACACCATTTATGTCAGGCATTCTTAATCCTTAAAGGAACAACACAGTGATTTTCTCTCTTTCTGAGCTGGAGTCAGGAAGTGTTTTGTGAAGCTTATCATAAAGACTGGAGACGGATGGGGAAACTACACCTAGTTTGTTGTTTATCCAGTTCATCTTTCCACAGTATGTCTCTGCAGCGTTCCTTTGGGCTTTGGCGGGATTTACAATACACGGAAAGTCCAATGTGTTTCCATCCCAACTCGTCAACACTGACGCTTGGTCTCTTGGCGTCACTTTCTAACGCCCCGGGTCACCCAGCGCGTCAAATGGTGACGCCCTACTACAGTTGCAGTAAACACTGGGTTAACGCTGGGAATGTCAACAAAAACACTTATAGGTTTAGGAAAAATATCAGTGTTGGTGGGATCTTTACGGGGATCTGGGCCAGGACTTCTCTGCACCACCACAATTTATAAATTAAGATGGCCTATAACAAATACTGCAACTCCTAATGTTCAATAAATACACATGATTTTCAGCCCTATTTAGTTTTTTAATCATTTATTTTGTATTTTTTGAAGCGCACAATTAAAAGTAGTTGCACCACAGCCTATTTGCATCTGTTGTCCTGTTGTCTGTTGCATTGACGTCTTCTTACTGCCAGCAATCAAATTGGAAGCATTACAACCTCAAACAGTGTTACAAACTCACTGCAGCACTGTGCGACTAAGATTAGCTTGTTTCAGTCCAGATGGTCACTGGCTGACCCCCTCAGGGCGTACCGGAGCTGTGTTCACCGCGGAGCTCTTTCCGTGCTGCAGACCTGTACGCTGCATTTGATCTGACTCGGCTGCTGATGCTGATACCGGCTCTCGTATACTTTACGTCGGCAAGACCCGCCGAGAAAAGCATTTTCGAGCGCTATGATTGGCCGAGGTACCGCTAACCCGACTTGTTCAGGTCCTATGCCATGACCAATTGGCTCTGCCGACCCGAACCACTTGAGGTCAATGCCTTACCTCAACCAATCGTCTTTGCCTCAACCCGCTACGCGGGGCGGGTCCGTTTCCCCTTTCATCCGTTTTGTTATGCTAAGTTAAGCTAAACCTAACTCTTTTCTCATCTCAAAATAATAGCTTTGTGAAATATTAACATGTCCCTTTAATCATAGGATTCTTTGACTTCTTCCTCTTTCAAGTTTCAGATCATCAGAGATTCTAACCGGCGACCTTCAGATCTCAGGCCGGTTTCCCCTGACCTCTAAACTACAATCCCTCTCTAGATTAGACAATTTCTTTTACAAATATAATGCAAATGGCTATGCAAACAGCGGCAGAAAAGCAAAACAGAAGCACTTGGTGTCTCTATGCCTGCATGTCTCATGAAAGCCATCCTTTCACCGCCCGCATTATGAATTATGGATCACCGCTAATAGGCTGTTTCTCCCTTGTTTAACTTATTGTGGCCACAGGCTTGCCACTGACGGCTGCTTCCACTTGGACTCCCCACCTCGGCGCTCATCACTTACATTACGCCTCCCACCACAGTGTTATTGTCTCATTTTTACAGAGGCAGGGGCTTCGGCAGCTCGGGGACCTGCAGGCAGACCGGGTCCCGGTCTGAGTGACCCTCCCTGAGGACTTAACCCGCACCGTCCCACCTCGCTGTTGCATAATGGATGAAGGACAGACATTGGGAGGGCAGGGGAAGGAATGGGAGCGGGGTCCCTTATTACCTTGTGATTAATTTTTAATGAGGTAAACAGGTCTTTCCAGGTCACCTGCGAGCTCACACAAACCCGTTGGCGTGTGTCCTCCCCGCCGCTGCCTTATTGCTGCCCGCATTGACATCCTCCATGGCTGCAGGGGCTCCATAGTATAATTAGGTCTCACTGTCATTGACAGAACGTGTCTCACTTCCCACAGAGTCCCTCTCCTTCCCTTCAAGTTCGATGCCACCAATTATACAGTGGCAAGAAGACCTTATTATAAGTGCTCCAGGCAACCTTTGCCTCGCTTCTCCTCTTGCTGCCACGAGATTAAGTTTCCCAGCAGTGAGTTATACACACAACGCAAGCGCCACAATTAAGTTACAATATATTCTGTCATAATTGATTCCATTGCACCTCGCAGCTCATGAATTGAATTTGAAATAGGTTGTGTAGGGGAAACCTGTTCTTTGAAAATGGCCCTTCCTTTTGCAGTCAACTGGCAACATCAACGCTGTAACATGCGGCCGCTCTCTCTCTCTCTCTTTGCTCGGCACGTTATCGTAGCACTTTGCCGTCTGTGTGCATGTCAAATGACAGCCGATGAAAGTGAACATCGTTGTGCTCTAATGGAAATAAAAATGGGCTCCTTCATGCAGGCTTTCAGGAGTTGGATGACAGGCGAGGATGCACGTACGAGGTGTCATCTAGGGAAATCAAACTCCCGCTCAGTTCACTTGCTCTGGAGCCGGTGAACAGGTACGCCTTCGCAAACAGGGAGGCGGAGAACTCCCACAGCAATTCTCTGAGAAATGCCTGGCGAGGCTGTGAAGGAAGGAAGAAGGGCGAGAGAGAGAGAGAGAGAGAGAGAGAGAGAGAGAGAGAGAGAGAGAGAGGAAGGTGAGAACAGGAACAGATGGAGAGACGCAGGGAATCTACATTTACAGTCATTTAAAACAGGTGCTATACATAGCCAAGCATTCAGCCCATCATCTCATCTAAATGATGATCATTACAGCCAGAATCATTAAAAAAGGATCCATGCCCCCAGACTGTATAGATTTCCTCCCTCTCTCTTGGGAGCCGGGGAGATGAAAATGAATTTAAGGCCCCTCGAGTCATTGAATTTGCTTTTTATCGCCCGATAGCCGTGCTACATATGTGCCATTGTGCTGTATATGGGATTAGAGAGGATCATTTCTGCCTGACTGGCTACCGGCTCTCAGCAACAAGACGAGGATCATTTCCCCTGCTGGGAAAGAAAGCTCCACTCAGCACACACACCCCACCGCCATATGAATCCTCCCCACATACCACCGATCTTTATCAACACGTGGGGCGTTTGAGCTTTGATGAAGCATATTTCCCCTAAGGCTTCGTCATATAAGTTAGGAAAACATATATTTATTTAGCCTCCAAATAACCTGTTTCCCCTGGACCCGCATCATTAGCACTTTTGTAAAAGTTTGCTCAGGAAGTGATACATCAAGCAAAAAAAGAAAGGTTTGTGGAGGTCTTCATCATTCCCCACCATCATCAGCGGCAGTAGCCCGGTGCGATCAGTCCGCGGGGTCACATTCTGACTTAATGAGTGTCACGCCGTCCTCATGCCGTCCTCATGCCGTCCTCATGGAAGATCTTTTGATGCGTATTTCTCCGCTCTTTGAAGTCTGCATTTTTTCCCCTTTTTCCCCCCCCCCCAAGGAACAAGCGGTCGATAGGAGCTGAGCTGTGTGGCGCAGGATCTTCCCGAGTTCTTTGTTCCTGTGTTTATTCGAGACGGTTCTGCCTGTTTACATCACAGTCTCGAGCGCAGAACGGCTGGTAATTGCAACCAGCGAACAGTCGGTACCCCGAGCGAAGTCCAATCAAGAGACGGTTACTGCCGCGGCTGTTTGATCCGGTGGGTCAGGTTGGTGGTCGCCGCCTGAGCAGTTGAATGGACGTGTCGGTGGCCAAGAGAGCACCAGTCGGGCCGATGACAGAGTATAACTCAAACAAGGATACTAATCCATGAGCTTTCCATGGTATCAAACCCCATTTTTAAATTGCATGTAAGATCGACATTTTGTCAGCTAGCACCTTTCTACGCACTTTTCCTTGCAGTATTTTTCCTTGAAACTTGCAGAATACACTACAAGGGATCTCGACTAGTGCCGGACATTTGACTAAGGGTTTTGTCGTTGTTGACTGCCTTCTGTGTGACGGCATAAGAATATCGACCTGATGGTCGCACGAAGAGACAAGAGCGTCATAGTGGATGATTTACGATGACTCAAACTGAACCATGTTAACATTTATTTGGCGTAAAGCCCACCCCATGACACTCTTCTTAAGTTTAATACTGTTAACTCTGTCAGCAATGTCGACACTGTTAACAACGTTAGCTGGCAGCTGCCGGCTGAGCCGTACTCCCTGTTGAGGTCCGTGAGCAGGCAGGCCATGCCGGCTGTATGGGTTGTTGGTTGTGGGAAAAACCCTACAAATTGTTTTTGTAGGGTTGCAGGTGTCGTTTGACTGGAGAAGTTTTGATATCACTTGGTGCTGCATTTTTTCTGGAAATGCGTTACAGTTGTGGGGGAAACAGCCCGACCGGAAAGTTGTCAAGATATTGTCAAGCTTTCAGAACCAAATACTTGCTGGAGACAGATTTTTTCGTCTTTTGTAGAGAACAACCAAACATAGCAACATATTGATCATTGAATTATTCATTCAGTGTTTTCCTGCATCCTCATCAGTCTCACGAATGGAGCCGAGGCGGTCCCCCTTCACTCCCGGCTTTCAAGTTCTTAAACGCTATGTTAATGCGGGCCCTGCATTCACTCATATCTCGCCTTCCATTGGCTTGCCGGCTGCAATTTGCTGCTAATGGTCCAACCAGCTCCCAAACCCCCACCTCCCCCTTTCCTTTCCGACTCTCTTTCACTCTCAGTCACTCTTTCTCTCCCCATCCAGCCTTGAGGCGTCCCGTTTCAGCTCCTTCGCTTTCAGTCACAATGCTGTGGAGAGGGTGAATGGGTGGGGGGCATTTAAGAGAGCAGTAGGTGGGAGTGGAGTCTGACCGCAGAGGGTCTACTGTTTAAGAGAAAGGGAACTCACTCTCTCCCTCCCTCTCTCTCTCTCCCTCTCTCTCCCTCTCTCACTCTGCCACTCTCCGTCTCTCTCTTCTCACTGGCTGCACAACATCAGCCGGCTCTCTAGGTAGACTCGAGTAAACACTCTAAGAGAACAGAGGGAAGATGACAGAGCTGTCGGCGCTCTGAGAGATACACACCAGTGAGAGCTGATACGGCTTCAACGCCTGCTTCTGCTTACATTTCCTAATCAGTGGAGGAGCCGCGAGCATTGTGTGGGAGGTAAGTCACCTTCTTTACCTGCACGGAGATGGGAGCAGAATGAATGGGCTGAATGGACTTTAATTAGGATGATTGAGGAAAAATGAATTGCACAGCTGGAGAACTTTTTAACTTCAACCGCATTCTTAAAGCTTTTTTGTTGATAACAAAACTTTCTGGGGGAATTATTTTCTGTCATTTTTTTATGAAATTGACTGTTTAGTTAACAAAACATAAAACAAATGCTCTACACAGCAAGTGACATCAAATCAAGCATTTTGTAGAAAAGATTCAAATATTGAGTTTACAAACATCAGAAAAATTCTCCTATTTGAAAAAACTCAAAGTAATCATTTAACATTCTTGCTTGATAAATGACCCAAATTAATTGAATTTTGTCAATTAAATTTCAGTTAACTAATCAACTAATTATGTGTGGCTATTACATATCCTCACCTCCAGTGAAACAATCTGGAATTCCCATTCATCAGAGCAGCTTCTGAAAAGCATCCTCATGTTTTTACAAGGGAGGACTTCAGAGACCGGGTGAATTTCGCACTTCACTGAATGCAACTGGGTGCCAATTATGTTTTCCTGTGAAAGTTTTTCCTCTCACTTTCTGGCTATTTCCCATTTTATTATCAGAGCAGGTATAAAAAAAAAATGATATTCATCCTTCCATCTCTGAGTAATATCTTCAGAGATGGAAGTCTGTGATGTTCCACTGATTTGTTCTGCTCGCGTCGGGGTCGATGCTGATCGGAGAAATGGGTAGGGTCAGTGTGTGCGTGTGTGTGCGTGTGTGTGCGTGTGTGTCTGTGTGTGTGTGTGTCTCTGTGTGTGTCCGTATGTGCTGCTTTCCGGAATAGCTGCAGCTGTACACTTTATGGTTGCCAGCAGACAGTAGGCTTGTGTAACCCAGGAGACAGACAGCTGCTATGTATTAGATGCTGCTGGTTGGTTCCTCTCCCAGATCTCCAGCATTCACACTGCCGGCTGCAAACTGGCAGCCTCACTGACACACACACACACACACACACACACACACACACACACACACACACACACACACACACACACACACACACACACACACACACACACACACATGCTGGCAGTGGCTGTCCCCCTCCATGTGCTTCCCAGTCTCCTATCTTGAGGTCAGCTTCATTTGTTTGTCAGTTGCCCACACAGAGATTGCCGAAAGAGAAACAGACTGTATGAAATAGAGGATGTTTGATGGATCAGTAAATAAGAAGGCATTCTCTGATGTGGGTGTTTGACAGCTAAAGGGCTTACCATCTCTAGTGCCCATCGAGTCTGTCAAACAAATTTAAATAATTAAAGCAAACTGGTGTGACTTTTGCTACGCGGCGTCCTCTGTGGCCACATGTGTCGATTAAGGGTTAATAACTATATTAACCCTTAATCGACACTGTATTAACCCTTAATCGACACATGTGGCCACAGAGGACACCAATGACTCTTCTTCACTTGTGCTACTGTTACACTAGTAACAGTAGCACAAGTGAAGAAGAGTCATTGGTGTTCCTGACTCAGCGACCTGACTCACACAAGGCTGTATAAAGATTCCTCACATCACCCTCCATGAGCTACGTAAGAATGTTGAATTGAGAAAGGGTGCGTTTAACTGCTCATGATTTCCAGTTTTTAGTTTTTGTCAAATGACTGCTGTTTCTGCATTCAAGATTTACATTTCCTCACTTAAGAGTCTTTAAGCATCAAAAGCCTCCAAACCTGCCTGGAGTTCTTTGAGTAGGTTAGCAGTTCTTTAAGGCAGGATTTATTGCAGGGCTCACAGATTCACACTGTATACCCCTGGAGCTGTTTGCGGAAAAATCCTATCCTCCCGGTGCCACATATGGGGAGCCCTATGTAAAGCTTACCGAGAGCGGGTTAGAGTGGAGGGAGAGAGGTACACGGGTGAGTCGGGAAGAGGAGAGCCAGGAGGAGAGCGAGAAGTGGGCGTGTGCGGAGATATAAGGTGGGCTGTGATGGAGGAGACCCACAGGATACCAGGGCAGCGTCTGCCGGATGGTAATTGTGTGTGATGAGGAGATGCGGACACAATGAAGCAGCTGTGACTTTAGGTTCTCCGGCTCAGCTCAATCTATGTAAAAATACCTCTTCTTTTGTCTCATTGCGACTTATTTCAGACGTCACACACTATTTTACTGCTGTCCGACTGTCGGTGGCAGCGAAGGCTTGGTTGCATTAATGTTTCATGATGCTTTAGCTAGGCATATGAGTAGCCACTGACAGTGACACTCGGCATAACGATGAGTGGGAAACGGGCCTTTGTTTGGACAGCTGTTCGCTTCCTGACGCTCAATGCCCCACAAAGCTCTCTGAGAGGGTGACTGTCTTTAACCCCACTTAGCTCCTTCGCTGGTGATTGAAAGCAAACAGTAATCGTGGGTTTTTCAGATGACCCACGCTGGGCAAGGCTCAGGAGAGATGCCGAGATGTTTTGGGTTGGATTAAATGAACATCATCTTTAATTCAGGCTGATCTAGAGGCTCAATGTCGCCTCCTCTCTTGCCCTTCCCTTTGTCTCTCCTATTCTACATTGTCCCTGTTTTCTGCTGAAATGTCGTGCTGTCTTTAAATACCGTGGTGTTCGGTGAAATTTCCCTAGATTTCACATAATTTACGAGTACAAATTTGGATATTCTCACCTGGACTGTGCTGCTCCGTTTATATGACCACCTGTGGTCCAGATAGCTCTAAATACCTTGAATCTAGTAAACCAAAAGACACATTGAGCACAGTGAAACTAAAGGTCTAATGTTAAGAGAGGAGCGTCAGCAGTAAAACAGAAATCACTGCTTTAAGTAGAGACATTAAAGATAATGTCTGCAGAGATTCGTGGTTTGGACGAACCTCAGACTTGTACTCTAGCGCCACCGGCGAAAATCAGTCACGGAAGAAGAATCCTGTCTTCTCAAATTCTAACATCCTCTACTGAACTTCAAGGATTGCATCAAAGGGTAGTGTGCCTTTGTTGTTCAAATAAATGTTTGTAAGGCACGACAGTTGGATTTTTCTGTGACCCACTCAGTCCCAGTCTGATTAGTCATCACCACAATACAGATACCCCCCTCGAAGGATTCCAGTGTTTAAAGCATTCCAGATGGTTTTTAATGTTCCTCGGATGCTAATATGCCACGGCAATGGAGTGGAAGTCTTGGAGCTGTGGGATCCGCGATGCCTTTGTATTGCCCATTGCCCATATGTGACCATCCATTGGATGGATCCAATGGATGGTCACATGCGGTAGACTCTTCGTACTGACACTTCACCTCCACCAGTGACCTCACACATTGGAATGCATGAGCCATAATGTTCTTGGAACAAGATGGGAGCCCTTTAGAGAGGGGCAGACAATTTAAATTGGGGAAAATGGTAAAAAAGCGGGGAAGCCAATGAAGAGCCGACCCCGGGGACCGGGGTCATTAGGCTCATACAAGTGTCTGAATGGAAGGCACTCCCAATTTGGACACGCAACACGCTTCAGGCTTTCATCACAGACAAGGACAAACAGATGTCCGGGTATCACAGCCAACATGCTCGTTTCCATTTATAGTGGAGAGAAAAAAAATCCTTTCCATCCTGTTTGAATGGAAGTAACCAATAAACCTCCAGTGTAAAGTGCTGAAATATGCAGTTTTTGAAAGGCCTTGCATAGTCCTCTTACATGTTTACTCATCATTCTTTGCCTCCAATGTCTGAATCCACTGTACAAATCGAACGTCAAAGATAATTCCACTTCGAAAGAGGTGATCGTCTGTTTTGTTTAGTGCCAAAAAAGCAAATAATGTTGGTTGGTATCTTTTAGTTGAAGTGATTCATGCTGTCTGACACATTTCCACACTATGATTATGCCACTTGAGAAAATACACTGATACCAATCCATGTTTTAAAGTTCACAAGTAGCAACTAGCCAAACGCTCTCTGGAGACTGGGGCTTTCACCTTGCAGCTGTTTGTTTACCTGAGAGGGAAGGTATTCGTTACATGGTAAGTTTAGACGAGTCCCAGAAGTCGACATCTATACCTCGACACAGGCAGCAGCCAGGTACGAGCCAGATTTTTATAGCAATTGCGGTGCAGTGTGAAAGCCGAGGGGAGGAAGTAGGTAGAACGGCTGGGCCACGCGATTACTGGTGTCTGGAGAAAACAGCAGGTGGATGTGCTGTAAAGGCTGCGCATGAGGCTGCCAAGTCTGCACACCACACGGGGGTTAGGCTAATAAACAGTAGGTCACCAGCACCCCGGCATGTTAAAAAGCTCACGAACAATGAACAAGCCTCCGACCTCTCCATCTGGCCCCATCGAGAACGGCAGCGCGAGATGGAGGCGCCGCAGGGGACGCGCCATAAAGAATATCGGTGGGCCTCAGGGCGAGCCGCGAGTCCAATCACAATGCAGTAAAAAAGTAAATTGAGATTTGACTGTCTGCTGTGCAATTGACCCAGTGAGCACACTCGTACGCTTAACATTCGTTTTCTCCGTATCTCAGTGTCAAAGTCGGAAATTGGTTTTGGTTGAAGAAATAGACTTTTTTGGGGCGGTATCAGTCAAACGTGTCAGCTCAGGCTCCAAAGCACTCTGCGAGCACGATAGGGCTCAGCCTTAGCAGAGCGCTCTCTCCGAGTACCCAGATAAGTGTTTTCTGCCGGTATCTCAGATCCAGCCTCCCCGTCTGCCTTATCAGCCGTGAACACACTAACCCCCACCACTCCCCCGCTATCTGTGTCATCAGATCCAATGGGGTCACAGTGGAGAGCCAATGAGCACAGCCTTTGGTTTGATGAAACCAGTCTTCTTTTCATCCATCAAAAAGAGTGTATTCCCCATTTCATATCTGTTTAGCAAGTCAAATCATCATAAATTGTTTACCATCTGGGAAATAATGATAGTGTGTTGTAGTGGAAATATTGATATGCTTTATTGATTTCACGTCAGTGCCTTCAGTCAGATTTGTAAGGCGTGAGGGGATAGAGATCTTTTATACTTCAAAGCAAAGGACTTTTGTCAGAAGTTGAATATAATTATGGTTCACACAGTACATTCACCAGTACAACCACGTTGGCCTGGATATCCTAAAGTGTCATCTGGACCTCAGTGAAAATAATCCTCTAATTATATTTTGGGTATCATTCACACTAAAGCATGAATATTCATTTTCAAAGTTTTCAAGTTCACTGTACATTTTTCAAGAAAATGTCTTTAAAGTCAATACTAGATGTTTTGGCCTCTGAGGGTTAACAGAACAATCTGTAAACACATCCCTGACATAGTCCCCTCATAAAGTACTGCACTGCAACAAATTATTCTTTTTAATGATTTAATTTCAAGGATTAATTTGCCCAATATATTGTCAATTATACATAATGTTCATGTTGGTCTGGTACCTACTGCACCTAACTTGCTTTTGAAATATGCATCTGTCAGACAAGACAGAAGAAGATTTTCCAGAGGAGGAGCAGACTGGGAGGAGGTTTGTCTTTACCCAATTAGCTGTGTCCTGATGTCATTGCCTCACCACATCACTGCCACATTCAAACCAAATCCTGCGCTCAGCCTCAATCATTTCCCTCACATGAAATGAGTCGAAACTGATTGCCTCTTCGTCTTGTCTTCTCCAGCCTCGACCATTAAGCGAGGAGTTTGCTTCTTTACTCTGCCGGAGGGGGATTTTGTGTAGTTCAGCACAACAACGACGGCCACATCGGTCATAAAAGGGCAGAGAAAGAAAGACAGTGTATTTCTTCCAGAGCGTGAGGTGATAAAAAATTGAAAAACCTTTTCTGCCATGCAACAACGGAACCATCGATCGCGTGTCGGGCAGTCAGCTCAAGCCATGCCTCTTCCTGGAAATTCATTTCTGTGTTTGACGATTATAACTCACAACCATAGTGCTGTCCTCAGCAACTCGCTATCTCTCTGCTATGACCTTGGAGCTGACACGGGATCCAAATCAATACTCACCTGCTCTAGCGCGGGACATATGTGGGACGTTTCTTTCACCTTGTAAGGCACGTTGATTGTGTTAAACGTGGTCATCAGCAGATTCCAATTCTAGTGTGTATATATGTGATTATTTGGGATATGAGCTCTTTATATGTGCAATGTAAATCATGTGAAGAGGTAACAGTGTTGATGTTACGTCAAAGACATCCATGTATTGCGGAGCTCTCTACTAGCATGTTAACCGGCCCGTCCTGTCTTGCAATACCACTCGTACCCAGAGAGGTGACAGTGAGTCAATGTAGCGTCTGTCCTCATGTTGAAGGGTCCGTGTATGTTTTGATAGTTTGAAAAAACGACGTACTTTAATTGTGTCCTCGGTGTCGCCAGCAGGCCACTTAGTTCACCTTCAGATAGCGGTTAGCTGTAGCAACTCGCTTTTTTCTGCAAGTACAAACCCCAGTGTCTGAACGCTGGGGGGATTTCCAAACTTTCTGTTAGCGCCGTTACACAGGTTAGACCCAGCGCCAGTCCGCTGTGACCTACGGGGCTGAGGTTTGCACTGGCTCAATGGAGTTGCTACAGCTAACCGCTAACTGAAGGTCCGTCCCCCGGAGCCACCGCCCACCCACCTTCATAAGGACTACAAGAAAATAGTTGTGGTGCCACTTTGGATTTATTTGAATAAACAAGCTATGAAAACATACACGGCCAGTTAGTGTCACAATAAACACATGATGTCTAACGGATGTCTAACGTAAACCAGCTCACTAGCGTATTCTTGACCTGCTGTTAGTTAGGAGTTCAGCTCTTTCTTTTTTTACTGCTTATATTACATTTTAATTGTATAGACTTATTAGTAGAGGGGGAATGCTGCCCCCATTTGTTTGGAGCATGTGGCTACATGTCACACATTGCAGCTTTCAGTTGGATTTCATGATTCTTGACATGGTGGTGAGTGTCCGTGACAGAGGCCCATTTCCTGGTCACGTTCCCTTGTTACAGTGAGACAGTGTCTCAAGGTGAAAAGACCCCAGACAATAACCCTTCATTCAGTCCTTATAGCAGCGACCCAGATTTGGATACTGTACCAAAGAAGGCAAGCTGAGTTTTTGTCATGGGTGACCTACAAAACAAGGCAAGCTTGAAAAATTCTTCAGAAATCAAAAGAAAGCATGTGCATCCTATCAGACCTGTTTAACAAACAGTCCTGGGACTTGAGTTGTAGTCGTTGAATATTTACAGCTTTTTGCGCGCCAAGGGGGGCACGCCGCTTCATTATCCAAATTGTTTGTTGTGGAGTTATCAGGCGGCTGCTGCGCTGTCTGTTCACACTCACTGCTGCCGGTATCAGTAATAGTTAGCAAATCTTTCTTTTCCTTCACTGGAAGGATTGTTTGGGGTTTTAAATGACCTACAACACATTGCTTGTCTTTCTTTTCTGCCAAAAATCTATTTCAATTTCAGTCGCACTTTAATGTCTATAACGCCATAAACACACACATACTTATAATGCGCAATAATCTGGCACTATATGTAGTTATAAACAGTCCATTTTACAACCATAATTATAACACATTATAAAGCATTTACAACGACTTATATTATTATAATTCCTATAGCTGTAATACATTTTAATGTTATAATATATTAGATAATTTTTTTTCCACCACAGAAAGAGAAGAGGTGATAGATGCTGCTGCCAGAGAAAGCTGCTAACTGACCGCTGATCTTTACTCAGCGAGCAGCAAGTCGCTTAAAGGGTCTGAAAAGTCTGTAGCTATTAACATTCTGTGCTGTCTTTTTGTTGGCCCGCATCTCTTCCCTGCATCCCTTGCGTTTTGTCTCATCCATTTTCCCTATCCTATCTTTGCAGATGCCCTGTTGTATGAAGGCACTGAGCCCAAAGGGCAAAGGATTTAAAGATGTGATTGGGCCAGCTAATTAAGACAAAATAACAATGAGATCAACCTGCTTTATGGAGCGATGAGACACAAATTGTTACACCAGAAAAATGCACGCTCTGCCAGATGGCCAGTCCCTCCCTGTTACCAATCTTTCTTTTCCTTTCATTAAAAGCAATGGCAGCACATACAGGTTTGCTTTTAATAAATGGCAGGCCACACATTGCAGTGGATAGCATTTGCCTTTCTTTTGTGCCAAAACAAATTGCATTTTCTCCTCAGAACGGCTGCACAGATAACCACTGCTTCCACAGCAATAGGAAGGCTGCCATTTAGTAATCTCAGCAAAGGTGAACCACAGTAACAACTGTGTTTGGCAGCATGGGGCCCTGGCTGAGTTGGAAAGAAAGTTATGTCTGCAGCCCTTCCCAGAAGAAAGCCCATCAACCAACTGAAAGTAAAACCTTTGCCTAAAAGGAGGAAAGGATCACGCTGCTAAAGTAATCATCCAACAGGCATTGATTTATTTCCATTGAAACAGCGCTGTTCAAATGCACTATCAATGCAATGTGATAATATAATCTTTGCAAGCCACATTGGGTTGGGGATATTTGGTAATTTGTGTGGATTTGTGCTGACAGGACTGCCCTTGTTTTACTCTTATCTGGATCCCCTTGGTCTGTCTTTGTGTAAAATGAATGTGTTCTCTTGATGGTTTAAGGTTCTGTATTTGCACATGGAAGCTAAAGACGGGGACATGCTGAAAACACATGTTCTTGTAAGGAAGGAGTGAGTTACTGCTGCTGTTTCTTTACTTTACATTAATGGAAAAATCAGGATGTATGAGAAGAGGCACCGCTCTGTGGATTGTCAATTCTGGACTCTTTGGATGTTCCTCTAGCAGTTACACAGGTTTGTGAATACCACTCTCATGCATGTTTTGGATCTGGATTGGTATCGGGCGTTCTGACATTTCTTCAATCCGGGACTGTGATCTTTCCCTAATTTATATGAATAGTTTTATTTACTTAAACTTGAGCAAAACTCAAACATAGAACAGCAGATCAGAAAATCATATGATTCAAATGGATTTTGTCAACACGGGCACCAGAGCGGAAAACGCTATTTTTATTTTTGGTTGCTGTATTTCAGCCTCTCTGCCTGTTTCAGTATGGGCTTTCCTCCAACAATCCAAAGACATGCAGGTTAGGTTAATTACTCTAACTTGCCTGTAGGTGTGAATGTGAGTGTGAGTGGCTGTCTATCTCTATGTGTCAGTACTGTGGTAGCCTGTCAGGGTGTACCCTGTTTTCGCGCATTGCCAGCTGGGATCGGCTCCAGCCCCACACAACCCTGACTTTTCTGCATTACGTTGAATGTGGACATTCTTTATGACATAGTACAAGGAGCGACTGTTACAAAAGTTACATGGTATAATATCAAGTATAAGAAGCAAGAAAGTCCACAAGTGCATTTGGCATTGGTGCTGGATGGGTCAAACAAACATAGGTCAATGTCACACTTAACCAAGGCGGCCAATGAATTACTACTTTACCGCTGACTTCCTGCTGTGATGCCGGTAGATGTGGTTGACATTGATATTAGCGATAGTTATTTACGATGAACTATATAATAACAGAGCAATAGAAAAGAGCTTGATGTCTGCATTGAATCATTGTGTTGCATGCACCCCTGCTCCAACTGCTCATCAGTTGTTTTGCCCAATTTGCCAAGGGGTGTTTTTGAACCCCCTGTTGCGACACGTCTTGGTGTGATCGGCCCCGAAGAAAGTCTGCTAAAGTCTGTTGTTATTTATTCACGTTATGGTTGTTGGATTCAGTTTTTCCCGGTGCATTGTTCCGTAGGTGTTGTCGTGTTACGTTGTCGTGTTACGTTGTCGTGTTACGTCGTTAAGTTACGTCGTTAAGTTACTTTGTTACATTATTTTACGTTGTTATGTTGTATTGTTACGATGCGTTACCTTGTTACGTTACCTTGTTACGTTACCTTGTTACGCTACCTTGTTACGCTACCTTGTTACCATGTTCCGTTAGCTTGTTACCTTGTTACGCTACCTTGTTACGCTACCTTGTTACGCTACCTTGTTACCTTGTTACGCTACCTTGTTACGCTACCTTGTTACGCTACCTTGTTACCATGTTACCATGTTACGTTACTTTGTTACCTTGTTACGTTACCTTGTTATATTGTTACATTGTTACATTGTTTTGTTGTCGCGTTACTATTTAACCTTTAATTCCAAAACAACACCATAACATGAATTCAACATTCCTGACAGCGAGAGACCTAATCACATTTGAAATCAACGGCAAATGGATCTTTCTAGCTCTCCACTGTGTGAGGTATAACACTTCAAGTGTTTCGCTCATTCACAACAGGATCATTTAGATCAGTTGCACCAAATGTGTGTGCCAGCAGGTTTCTCTTGGAAAAAAATTAAATCGCCTCACATTCGACCACAAGACGGGCAACAAGCTTTGTTGCTGTTTGAGAAGCTAACTATACAGCAAAACCAAATGAGGGAATAACAAAGCAGCAGCAGTCAGATTGTATCAAGTCTGTGTCTGCAGTGCCAGCAACCAGCAGCATTAGCATAGTGCCAGGGCCACATGGTGCTTATGAAGGAAGTCCAAACAGGGGGATCAGCTCTGTGTTTCTCAGCGTCACACTCAGATTCTCTTATTGTGATTGTTCTGCTTCATATTAAAGAGTGGTAGAATGCATCTAAGAGGAGAAAAGGTCAAATCTGATTTATTTTCCGAGTCCATGGAGCTCTCGTCTCTTCATCTATTTCTGAATAAAGCTGAGTTTTGCCAGAGCCACAGATTTTCGAACAAAGCGCGCTTTGGTCTCTCAGGGTTGCCTCGCTCAGAGGTCCATGTGGAGAGCAGCCAGCCTTCAAAGTGAGAAAGCCAACCATCCGCCCAGAACTAAAACCTTAGCAGCAACTCAAAGCAATTTTCTGGCTATTTTGTTGATTTAATCCCTAGTTTGTGATGCTTGGGCAAAGCGGTGTGACTGTATTGGTGTGCGCGTCGATGTGCATGTGTGACATGAGAGGCAGGGTGGCGGGGGTGGGATGGACCCCTGAGGGCCCAGATCCTCAGCGCTCCCATCAGCAAGCCACATTAGCACTTTACAGTTTACCCATCATGGAGGCGCTCATCCCTGCCTGTCTAATCAGGGCTGCGCTGGGGGGGGTGATGCAGGGTGCATGTGTGCGCGTTGAAGCGGTGGGATCCCTCCAAGCTGAGCTCATCTGTCAGCTTGCCTAATCACACGTCAGGCCGGGATAAAGAGGCCGAGCACCTCTTCCTGGAATATGACCTGCCGACTGCCAGCCTCCCTGTTTCTGCACATGTGAAGATGCAAAGACGCAAAGATGCGAAGGAAAAAAACTGCAGCCACATCAGTGCCACAAATTCAGGTGTCGCGAAAATGAAACCTGTTCATACACATTCCACCGCAGGGTTTGGAATATGCTATGTGGGCTTATCCAAATAATTTCATGTTGGCTGCTAACAGGTGATATTACCTTGAGAGCAGCCAAGGCACACATTGGTTTTATTAGAGGCAGGAAAAGATTGGTGTCAGCATCTCTGACAAGGTGGGCTAAAAAAGGAATTACATAAACTGAGGCTGAGCCAGACACTTTGCATGCATGGGATATTTTTTAAAATAATGTTTTTCTCCCTTTTGGTTCCAGTACTGACAGGCTAAGAATTGAACTTCTCTCTCAGCATCTTCTAGGATATAAAACTAATAGAAACAGGATTATAATAGGGAACGAAATGCTTTAATCAGTCTTCTTTTTCATGAATAACACCTAATGTAACAGCAAGAACATACCTGTAACAAACCTAAATGTATAAAAGAGCAAGAAAAAAACACCAGGTTGGTTTCCATGCCACGATCTTTTTTTCCAACGGACCGTAAATGAAGGAAAACCCAGTGGCTGTCAAGAGAGCAGTCTGTGAATGCTGACCTGGATGTTTGCAGGAAGCAGGGAAGCTTGTGCAGACCTCTGTGCTTTACAGGAAGCCTCAGATGGTCTAACCATACACCGGTATTAGTCTGTCAGCTTGGGTTGTGGCCTGGACTGCAGAGAAAAAAAGACGGAGGAGGCTCCCCACCATGCAGGTGTTGTCGGGGCTGTCCGTGGCAACCTGTCTCAACAAGGCCGGAAAAAAGAAAGCCTCAGATGGCCAAGGTCACACGCTGCCCCTGTGGCTGCTGCTCCCTGGCCCTCCAAGGAATTGTGAGAAGAATGTCATCCGCTAAGTGTGTGTCTCCTCCTCTAAGAGCAGAGGGGCCTAAAATGGGTCAGGGGCAGCAACAGGATGGGAAGTGGTCTTTTGTTGGGGGTAACAGAAGAAGGTTAATTGCTTTTCAGTGGCATACTACGATATCTCAGTCCAGCTTTGGCCCCCAGTGTGGATGCATGTGTGGTGGGAGTACGTTCATGAATGTATCCTGAATGGCAATTGCAAACCAGAAAGGGGAATATCCATCAGAATTCTGCGTAGATTGCTATATGGTGTACATGTAGAGACACAAAGACGAACTATGTGACCATTTTTATGTGCCTGAAAAGAAGTGCCCTTCTTAATTTTTCGCTTCTGTCTGTACCTTCTCTCACTCTAGGACTCAGGACAAGAGCACCTATTTGATCCCTGAACAGTCTGCACTCAGCTGCTACTTCCTCAGTGTCAGGGTGTCGTCATGGGGATGAAAGGCTTCCTCTTCGGCTGTGTGACCGTGGCCCTGCTTCTCGAGCTCTCCACCGCCGGCCTGGTCAAGAAGGTCATCCGCCACCGTAGGGACGCTCTGGCGCCGATGAAAACCCAGGAGAACCTCACCTTGCCCCACCCGGACCAGCCGGTGGTGTTCAACCACGTCTACAACATCAACGTCCCCACCACGTCCCTCTGCTCCGTGGACCTCGACTCTCCCGCCGACACCGAGCTCAAACACAAGAGCGCCCCGATGGAGATGCAGAACACCGAGCACATGGAGCACACGGTGGACGGCGACAATCAGATCGTCTTCACCCACCGCATCAATATCCCTAAGCAGGCGTGCGGCTGCGACAACCAGCTGGGTATCAAGGATATCCTGAACAGGCTGGAGATGCTGGAGTCAGAGCTGTCAAGTCTGAGAGAGCAGTGCAGCAGTGGGACGGGCTGCTGTGGATCTCAGGTTACAGGTAAGTCGAGACCTTTCACTTTATGTGCTGTTGTACTGTAGTAATGGCTGCGTGTGTCTAGTTTACAATACAAGTCAACATACGTGACATCTCTTTCTAAAGGTATAGATTTAAGTTAATTGAGGAAACAAATGCAACGCAACATTAAAAGCTGGCCAAGGCAGGCAATCATTCTGGAGAAAAAAAAGTAGTTTGGTCCTTTAACTAAGCATTGGCTATATAAATTGATGGATATGTTTAGAAATGTATCATCCTGCCCTGTAGTCATATTTTTCCCTTTGTTTTACAACAGTATGGAAATCAACGCGTAAAGACAACCAGTTCTCAATCCCAACACGTCAAATATCGACTCTTGGTCGGCGCCCTGAGGCACTCTATAGCATCTGCATGAGACTCTTTCAACTAACATCAATGTTAACCCTCGTCACTAGACGTCAGAACAACTGACGTAGAACAATAAGCGACAAAGTCTGCAGGAGACGGCTGTTTGTGTTCCGTGTGATACGAAGTTGACGTTGACCTATTATATTACTGATACTTAACTTAGCCAGTTAAGTAAAAAAACATGTACATTTTAACCCAAACCACAATCTTTTCCTAAACCTTACAGGGTAGTGTTGTTTATAAAGTAAACCTTTAAACTAAATACATTCCTTGGAGTTTTTTCAGTAGAACCTGATATGCCGCTCCTTACACTGCATTGTAGGATCTGAGGATTGATCACAATCCAATGATTGGATTGTACGCTTTAATGCAAACAAACAGATACTCATGATCTTTTTCAAGCTTACGGCTCATCTCCTGTCATGACTTGAACTTAAACATCATCGTCAATGCAAAGCCTCTTTGCATCCGACTGTCAGTTATGGGTTGTCAGAGCATCCTTGCGTGCATCATCAAGTTTGGAAACATTCACCCTGTCAAAAAGATGTCCAGTCCCTGTAAATACATTTTCATGGTTTGATGAAATGGACTGAATCCAAAGGCCACCTGAAAGTAAGGATGCAGTCAAAAATGTACTTTACATTTTTTTTAAAGGTGGGACATCAGCATAAATTACACACATATACTGTATATATATACTGACGTATTTCATACTGTAGAACAAAACGTTAAAATCTCTTGTGCTTATGTTAACCACTAACCTTCTTTCAGGCATCTAACCAAAAACACATTCAAAAAGCCCATTGACTTTGAGACGAGGGAATCCCCATGCTAAAATCCAGACAAATGTTTGGGTTCTAGGACTCATGACTGCAACACTCTATTGGACAAGTTTTCTTAGATATACGGAATAATTTGCGATCACACAGTTTAACAATACTTTTTGCTTGCCCTCCCCCAGGTGAAGTGTCCACAAAGCCCTACTGTAATGGCCGTGGCAACTGGAGCGCCGACACCTGCAGCTGCTTATGTGAACCTGGATGGAAGGGCCCCAACTGCACCGAACCAGAATGCCCCAACGACTGCCAGGACCAGGGCCGCTGCGTGGATGGCAAATGTGAGTGCTTTGAGGGCTTCGGTGGTGATGACTGCAGCATTGAGCTCTGTCTACTGGACTGCGGTGACTACGGCCACTGTGTCGAAGGGTCCTGCCTCTGCGAGGAGGGCTTCATCGGTGAGGACTGTGCCCAGACCAACTGCCTCAACAATTGCCTGGGACGCGGACACTGCGTGGACGATGAGTGTGTTTGCGACGAGCCGTGGACCGGCTTCGACTGCTCCGAACTCATCTGTCCGAACGACTGCTATGACCGCGGACGCTGCATCAACGGCACCTGCTACTGCGACGAGGGCTTCGCCGGAGAAGACTGCGGCGAGCTCACTTGCTCTGGCAACTGTAACAACCGTGGCATGTGTGTGAACGGCCAGTGTGTGTGCCAGAGCGGCTACAGTGGAGAGGATTGCTCAAAGCTCACCTGTCCCAAGAACTGCAACGAGAGAGGCCATTGTTTCAACGGGAAGTGCATCTGTGATCCAGGATTCGAGGGTGAAGATTGCTCCATCCTCTCATGCCCCGACAACTGCAGCAACAGGGGCCAGTGCATCAATGGAGAATGTGTATGTGATGTCGGATACCAAGGCGAAGACTGCAGCGAGCTCTCTTGCCCTAATAATTGCCAAGACCGTGGCCGCTGCGTCAACGGAAAGTGCGTGTGTGACAGAGGCTACGCCGGGGAGGACTGCAGCACCAAGACCTGTCCAAAAGCCTGCATGGGCCGCGGAGACTGCGTGGACGGCAATTGCGTCTGCTTCGTTGGCTTCACCGGGAAAGACTGCGGCGAGCTGACCTGCCCCAATAACTGCCTGGACCGCGGCCACTGCGTGAACGGACAATGTGTTTGCCACAAAGGTTTCACTGGTGAGGACTGCAGTGAGAAGACGTGTCCCAAGAACTGTCTTGATCAAGGCTACTGCGTCGATGGCGAATGCGTGTGTTATGAAGGTTTCACCGGGCCGGACTGCTCCATGCTGACCTGCCCGAATGACTGCCAGAACCAGGGACACTGTGAGAACGGAGTCTGTGTTTGCAACGAGGGCTTCATTGGAGAGGACTGTTCCAAAGGTAAGCAAGAACATGCATACATGCTGCGCTGCTTTCCAGGGGCTCAGTTAGAACTCATTCTCAGACTATTACCGGTATTATCGACTACCGGTAAGGCTTGTGTCTATTGCCGAACGGATCTATATCGACAATTGGAGAGATGATCGACGTATGGTTTTTACTGATTATCAGAACGAAAATGTTCTAAAAAAAATTCTCTGAATCTGATTTTGTGTATTGATAGAGGTGCATGACTCACTGCGGCAAGAGACAGTTGTGACCGCAATGATAATGTTGTTTTTCGAAAGGCTCAACACCAACAGTATGGATTCAAGCAAATGATTTAGTGAAAAAATCATGTTGTACATTTTGGAATTGATCACATTCATCTAATTTAAATACATGTTGACTTTAGGACTGAGAACAGAGACGAGGAGCTCGCTGAGATTGTGTTTGAAAGAGTGCCAGAGAGGGGAAGAGAGTTTCTCTAAATAATTTATAGTAAGATTGAATGTCAACATTGTGAATATAGTTTCGAAGCAATTCGGTACAGCCCTAGTTATGGATATGATTTTGATATCAAAGTTATCATCAAAGCTCATTGGATAAGCCTATCAGCGATTTTTATTTAATTTAGATTGAAATTTCAGGTATCAGTTGTTCTTTCCTATTAGACACACTTTGTTATATCATTGGATTACATAAAACAATATTTTCTAGGAAAATTTTTACTTGATGGTATGAATAAAATAAATAAGCTGGTTTCTTCTACATATGAATGAAATATGTTTCTATTTAATCCATTTTGATTTCCCATTAAAACTAACAGTAAAATGATGATTTGGTTTATATTGCTTATCATATTTCTGTATAATCACATGGGAAAAAAAATTATTGTGGTTTTAAAAACTGCTGATTGGAAAACTGCCCTTGGTGAGGGGTAAGGGGTGGATTTACAACGAGAGAAGGATGTGTTACGGCTGGAACAGATCATGTGCAACAGGCTGCATCACTATTGTGTTTCCTCATTCGGCCTCAACAGACATTTATTTAAATGAAAATCTTTGACATTATTACTTTAATAACTCATTTTATATAACATCAGCCTTCAGTGAGCTTTACGATTAAATGTCAAAATGGCTCTGAATCCTTTACTCATATATTATATTTATATATATTTTCTAGATAAAGTCATCCACTTTATGTTATCTTATCTCTTTTTTTTTCAACGTCTCAACATGTTCAGCAATATATGCCCATAGCCACATTTCTAAACCATACAGCACTTGGAGAAAACTTCCATGACTATGTTACTACCTCAAGACAAATCACTGATTTCCAGTGTCTCTCCATAGTCTCGCCACCTAAGGACCTGACAGTGGTGGAGCTCACCCCAGAGGCGGTGGACCTCTCCTGGGAGAATGAGATGCGTGTGACCGAGTACCTGATCACCTACGTCCCGACGGCCCCTGGAGGTCTGGAGCTGGACACGCGGGTGCCCGGGGACCAGAAGATGACCACTATTCGGGAGCTTGAGCCTGGCGTAGAGTACCTGATCAGCGTCTATGCTGTGCTCAACAACAAGAGGAGTCTTCCTGTCAGCGCGCGGGTGGCTATGCGTACGTCGATCTCCTCTGTGGCACTCAACAGAACGAGTGTATATCCCAATGAAATGTAGTGACAGTTCTGTTCTATGCGTCCCAGATCTGCCTGAGCCTGAGGGGCTCAAGTTCAAGTCGGTGCGGGAGACGTCAGTGGAGGTGCAGTGGGACCCGCTGGACGTCGCTTTCGATGGCTGGAACCTCATCTTCAGGAACACAGTGAGTCCTGCTTCCCCATACCGTAACGAGGCTTCTGTATTCCAGGAGGTGGTTGACCTTTAGAGCCTACCTCAGCCTCCACCATTATGCACATTTTCCTCTGGTAGAAACCATATACGACCCACTGCAGACCCCCTACTTCAAATTCAGTAATTGCCTACTGTGCATACATGAGGATCACGGTGGGTTTCCTGTGGAAAATGGTTCAGCCGAGCCAGCGTGCACAAACCGAGCTGTTAGCATGTCTTGACAGCTCCGATTGCCATACATTGTCTTTGTGTACCACTTTATTTTCCCATTTGAGTGCTCATGGAAACGTTTCCTAGCAGTGCTACTGTGATCTACTCAAAGTCACACTCTATTAACATAGTCCCCTGTCAGCACTTAAGTCCAAACACCACCCAGAGCGCCATTATGTATGATTTAGTAGTCCCCCCCCACACACACATTATGCCAGGACTAGTCTTTGTAGTGGTTGATGGTGTTTCTCGATGCTGGCAGAAAGAGGAAGATGGTGAGATTCTTAACTCCCTCGGTCGTCCAGAGACCACCTTTGAGCAGTCGGGCCTGGGCCCCGGCCAGGAGTACGAGGTCAAGCTGGAGGTGGTGAAGAACAACAAGCGTGGACCGCCTGCCTCCCAGAACGTCATCACAAGTGAGTATACAGTCACACTGCTAACTGGTTTATCATTCTTTTGTTTTAGACTTACTGGAATGGTTTCACTCCAGCAAGATGTACATCTTTCTTGATGGTATAAATGGTATGTTCTGGACTGCTGGTCTGCCATAGCTTATTAGTGTTGACGCATACATTAGTCATGACACGTATTCAGAAACATATTCATAGTATGGAGGGATGGATTCCAGAAATCAAGGTTTGAACCATCAAAATAAAATGAAAAAACAGGTTGTCACCTTCATACCTTTGCATGGGTTTATTGGTTTCAATATGTCTGGATTATCTATTTTGCAGCCCCCAATGGTGTATTGAAAACAGACGTGTCAACCCTGAGTGATTAGCTCATTAGATTTCATTGCATTGTTGTGATTTAGGCGGGGTAGTAAAAACAGATATGGATTTCCCGCCCTGTTGGCAAGCTGTGAGATGGCTCCATATCTGCATCGGGGCTATAAAGCCCAATGGCTTGTAACACTCCGAGGAACTCGAGGGCTGGGGATCAATATAAAGAGAGACAACTGGTTTAAATTTGTGGCTTCACTGGCCAGACTAACCACCAACCACCAGGCTATTTTTAGGTGTCTTTTAGGTGTTGAATAGGGGGGCAGGTCAAAACACTTCTCCATTTCTTGATGGAGTTGTTAAATGTGTCTGTTCCATACAAGTATAGTCTCGTGGCTTTAAGCCCCGGGAGACTTCTGTTTCAACAGAGCATAATCAACAGGCGCAGCAATGTTCAAAATTTAATAAATGGCAGCTACTTCTAGCAATGGGTCAGGCCACTTCATTGCTTATTTATGGTGCGAAAATGGTCTGCTCTTTGCCAGGATAAACAGAGGCATGCATGGTAGAGCCATTAGAGGCCTATCGTGACCGTTGCTTACAAATTCAGCACTAAGAGCAGGTCTGGTAAATTACAGCTGGAGCACATGAAGTGTTTCTTGTTACATTTGTTCAGTGTCATCTGGAACCACAAACAAGGAAGTGCAGTGATTATGCCTGTCGTATTGTATTTATGAGTAGCACACACTATTTTACACTCTAAAATCTCCATTGTATTAATTACAATTAATAATTGTAATTAATACAATTAATACTCTTTTCTCCCAAGGAAGCAACCCTGGAAGGTTGTTTCCTTGGGAGAAAAGTCATAGTGGGTGACTGTGGCTCAGTGGTGAGCAGGCTTGTCCTACAATCAGAGGATCGGCAGTTTGATCCCCGGCTCCGCTAGCCTGTGTCGATGTGTCCTTGAGCAAGACACTTAACCCTAAATGTCTCCCGTAGCTGCGTCTACGGTGTATGAATGGTTGATAATCTGATGTGGCTCCTTCATGGTAGCTCCTCTCATCAGTGTGGGTGAATGATGTCATGTAGTGTTAAAGCACTTTGAGTGGTCGGAAGACTAGAAAAGCACTGTACGTGTCCATTTACCATTTATTGAAGGTCAAAATGAAGATACAATCCTACAGCAGCATATCGCTGCCACGATGATAACAAGAAAATAGTGCCAACTTAATCCCTTTCCTTTTATCATGGAATATATAGCCTCAATATATAGCCTCAGTGAAGAAGAACGTGTTAAAAGGAGGGTAGTAGGGTCGTTTCTGCAGATAGAGAGGGATACTTGGTTGGGATGCTGATGAGAGAGAGGCTGCTGAGATGAATGTGAATTTAAATAAATAGATCAAAAACTCTCTCTCTCTGCCCATGTTTTAGTTGACAAGACTAACTCATATCTTTGTGATAAGCTATGCTAACCATCTCCTATGGTCTCCAGCCCAATATCAAACAGACACATAATTTGATTGATTTTCTCTCACTCAAAATGTCAAACTATTCCTGTAATCACATCGTCATGACGTGAGCTATATTTCTCATTTTAACAGCATATGGAAGTGTCTTGTTATAACTAGGTGCCAACTCGTTGATGCTTCTTGTTTTCAGGAGATATTGTGTCATGATGAGAATATAACAAGAAGAAGTGAGATGGTGTTATAACAAGAAACGTGTAAAAACTGCATCACTCGGTATGTCGTCAGACAACTGTCGTCATAACATGAAAAGTCTTATTATGTGATCATCTTTCATAACGTATAAAGGAAATAATAAAAATCTAATAAAAAGAGCCAATATATTTTTGTCATGGTGGCAGCAATAAACTGCCTTTTAAAAGTGTGTTGGTGGAAAATTATTGGGCCATTTTGCACTTTGACATTGATGGATGAATTGGAAAAGTTCTCTTTATTGGCCAAAAGGACTTCCGGATGCAAGAAACAGTCAAATTGGATGACCTTTTATCATATCCACGGTTTATGCCCACGTGTCAGCACTACTTGGATTATGAGGTTCAGAGTTCTCGTGTCACTCAGGCTCTCTTAATGTCTCCCATTACACCGGCTTGTGGACTCATACTGTGGGATTTGCATGCTGAGGGGCTAATTGTGTGGAGCGAGTCCCTCCGCTCTCTCCTCCCCCTCCAACCAACCCACCAAGTGTGGGAGGCACCAGTCCGTCAAGCCGTCAGGCTCAGAGGAACGGCGGCCTCCCAGGAGAATGGTATCGTGACACCCTCACGGCACCCTCACGGCGTCCTCAGAAGACAAATCTGTGTTAAGCTCAACAGCAGATTCTTCGCTTTATCAACCCCGCGCAGAAGGTTGACTTTCCTAAAGTTGCTTACGTGTGACAAATCAATTTCAGTGCCGGTGAAAAGACGCCCTTCATGGCGTGGGGGTTTGATCTGTAAATAGGCTGAATACCCTCATAAATGCAATAGGGCTGTCACATTTTCTGCACCTGCATTGCTGAAGTGACTGTATTCATGCATATAACGCTCCTCCCCACACCGACCCTCCATGTCCTTCCTACCTTCATCGTCCTTCGTGGGTCCAATCAATCAATCAATCAATCTAACCATCAATGGCAAAGCCTCAACACCAGATTAGAAAATGTCAACCCAGGAAAAGATGTTGGCTCTGTATAATTCTTCAAACCACAATTTCAATTCAATTCAGTCTATTTTGCATAGCCAAAATCACAAATTACAAGTTTGCCTCGGAGGGCTTTACAATCTGTACACATAACATCCTGTCCCGGGACCTCACATCGGATCAGGAAAAACTCCCCCAATAAAGATAGTAAAAACCCTTTCACAGGGAAAAAAGTGGAAGAAACCTGAGGGAGAGCAACAGAGGAGCATCCCTCTCCCCGGATGGACAGAAGCAATAGATGTCATGTGGCCAGAATGAACAATGTAACAGAGTTACAGCACATTACATGAATATGACAGAAATTATTCATATAATGAGTTGTAGGCATGGACCATGATCCAGATAACCACGATCCATGAAGCAGAAGGAGGGAGAGAGGAGGGCCATCAGCAGGGACATGGCAGGAGGCAGGAGACAGGATACGTTGAACATCGACATTTCTGAACCAAAAATATGTTAGTAACGCCACAACGTAACACGCCACAACGTAACACGCCACAACGTAACACGCCACAACATGTAACGCCACAACATGTAACGCCACAACATGTAACGCCACAACATGTAACGCCACAACGTAAGGCCTTCCTACAGTTACGGTCACAGTTTCTCGAGTCTCTCTTAAAGCAACAGTCAGGTGCCCAGCGCTGAAAACAGGGGTTTCTTATCGTCTTTCCACATGAAAATAAATCCAACATAAGAGATGGATGGCCAGTGATACAGTTTTATTTTTAGCAAAAATGTACACCAAAGTGTTGGACAATCTTTCATCAAACACCTGATGATACGTGTATCCACATGAAATGGCATTAACAGCCGTCCCTGTTTTGCCTCTCCAGTGATCGACGCCCCCAGCCAGGTGGACATGCGTGACGTGACGGACACCACGGCGCTGGTGACCTGGTTCCAGCCCGTGGCCGAGGTGGACGGGGTCAGCGTCTCCTACGGGCCCAGCTCCAACCCCGCTGACCGCACCGTGGTCGAGCTGTCCTCCTCCGACACCCAGTACCACCTGGGAGGCCTCATCCCCGACACCCAGTACGAGGTGACCCTGTCGGCTCGGAGAGGAGAGCGGACCAGCATTCCTGTCTACCAGTCTTTCCTCACAGGTGAGACCATGATTTGATGTGTGGACAGGCCAAAAAATAGATCTGTATACCTGGGAGAATCACGACCTTCTGGATGAAACCCACGGCCTCCACGGCTGTGCGGGTTTCATCCAGTGATTTTCCCAGGTTCTACAGATCTATTTTTAGCCTGATTTTCCCAGGTTAACATTGCCAAGTTTAATGGGCTGTGTCAGCTGGTGGGACCACACATACTTTACTTATGGCTGTACGTTAATGAGGGAGTATATCCTGCTGCTTTGTGTTCCTGGAGGAACGTCCTCCCAAGTATAGCATAATGAGGAAAATCGACCTCCCCCCACTGTCAGCCTTACAGTTTGATCCATCTCTGTGTTGTAGACCTGGACGCCCCCAGAGACCTGCAGACAGTGGAGCTGACAGACGAGAGCATCACTCTCCAGTGGAAGAACAGCCGCGCTCCGGTGGAAAACTACCGCATCAAGTATGGACCGCTGTCTGGAGGCGAGCACGGAGAGCTGCTCTTCCCACCGGGACCCAAGGACACCACCCAGGCCAAGATCACCGGTACTGGGACCCACACACACACCCCACCGTGTTGTACATCTGTGTCCAGTTACACACACAATGTAGAGTCTATAACAATAACCGGTCTGACCTTTTACGATGTCATTGAGGTGTTAACAGGTTGTAGTCAGTGATGCTGCATTGTATTCCTCACGTATGTAGACAGAGAGCACCTACACACAAACAGCGTTCAGTCTCGTATGATGTCGTCCAGTACAACAACACCTTTCATGATGAGCTTTCATTGAATTTACTCATTTTTGTCAATGCAACAGGCGAGGTAGAAAACAACCACGTCCAGCCAAGCAAAACCAGCACTTTCAGTGTTTTCCTTCTTTTGTCTGTCAGCCCGTTGTATCCAAATGACACAACTGAAAAGCATCTGTGTGAAAAAGAAAAGAAAGAAAATACAGATACAGTGTAAAGTGTTTATTCTCCTAATTGTTCGGGCAAGTGTTTGCGGTGCGCCTCGTTAAATGGTCGGTGTTATATTCAGCCCTCATTTCCAGAATGGGCTGCCTTTGTTTTGTGTTAAGAAATGTTTGCCCGTCTACAAAGAGGCTCACTTTATTAGAAAACCTCCCGGGGGGGGGTCTGGCATTCAGACTTTAAATGGAATAACACTGCCGCTTGTTTCCCTGTGCGGGCTTCGCTCAAACGGTTTCATCTATCTGCACCGCTGACATTATAAAGCCATGCTTTGAGGCGGATGTGTGTGTGTGTGTGTGTGTGTGTGTGTGTGTGTGTGTGTGTGTGTGTTTGTTTCTACGCTGTGTGCATGGCAGGATTAGACACCATGAGAAACACAATTTTAAAAAGCTATGAAAAACGGGCTAATAGTGTCTTTGTCTGGCCCAATTCTTTGTCCTTGGGAGGCCCGTCCCGTGGAAATAAAAGCACTGTGTCCATTCAGCCGACGTCCCACTCGGCTCCACACACACACGCATCAGCACTTCTTTCACACAGTTATTATCTGTAATTGCCTTCACGCTCGTGGTTTTATTGATAATGAGTTTCCTGGGCATTAGGTGTAATTTCATGCTGCAAGACTGTGCGTGTGATGACCTCTGTGGGAGTTAATAAAGGAATTAGAGGCGATCAGGCCTGGAGAGGGCTTAATTGTACAGACCAAAGGGCCTCCGGAGCCCGCTGTATCATAGCAAGTAGTGTTCCCGGCTCCGCCACAAGGGCCCTATAGATCCATCAATGCAAATGCACCGCTGATGTTCCGCAGCGAGCGCAGGCTTACCGTGAAAAGCAATTAGTCTGCAATCCATTGTGCAAGCCAGCCCCATGAGAGCGTTCATTTTGTGTGTGTTTGCCATCGGCACTGGAGCCATTAGCCAAAACAGCTGGCCACTTGACTGCGGGGCCTCCCCGTCGTTCGTTCGGTGACACCTCGGTGGATTTGAACAAACGAAAACATGACGTTGCTTTTTATTTCTGTATCAGTGTTTTTTTGTTTCTTTATTTTTTTATTTCGCCCCTCGTCATGTAGGCCTGAGACCCGGCACTGAGTACGGGATGGGCGTGACCGCGGTGACGGACGAGCGGGAGAGTCTGCCGACGACCACCAACGCAGTGACCGGTGAGAGATAACCACGTTCTACATGTGTCCTTCACTTGTTGCTGCATATTACTGCCATCTTGGGCTTTTAACATCAGGGTGTGGAGCCGCGGTATCAAGGTCCCGCCCACAGACCCGCCCGAACCAATCACGAGCCAAGCGTGGCCACACCTTATAAGAATTTAAAGATATGTATTGTAAAATTACAGACATTTTGAAGACACAACAGGTGAATAGGGTGAACAAATTTACGAATAGATATCACCATGACACTTTTTTTAGTTAATACTCACATTAAGACACATTGTATTGAAATGTACTGAAATGTTACGGTTAACTATGCAAATGATGCGTTATCTAATAGTAACATTTGGTGAATTTAGGAAACGCAAACAGACAAAGATGTCAAATAAACACCTTATTTTTTTCTTTTTCTCCACTACACTGCAGTTTATTTTGTAAAGCTGAACAATCACTAGTGTTTAGTTGTTTCATAATCTAATTATGTAATTTCTTTGGTGTTTTTTCACAATATTTCACTTCAGCAGAATATTCCGTCAGTCAAATACGTTTTTCCAGTTCTTTGTCACCTTATTTCTAGTTATTCAGGATGTAAAGTGCACTAATGCTGTCTTTGACTATGTAGCCACGGTGGGTTTTGCTGCTCCAGCTATGCGTAGTTCTTCTTTATTTTAATTAAAACATGGAGATAATACTAACTACTGTGGCAGAGGAGACACAACCGTTTCCCCAGTGGCGGGAAGAAATATATATATATATATATAATACATGTAGTGCATTTGTGAAAAATAATTAAACTATAAAATAGCTCAAACTTTTAATTATATTTTTTTTATTTCAATTTCAATTTAAACTTTGTGATTCTATTTAGGCCAGCAGAGAAGGCTTAGCAGGCCCTGACGGCCCACCACTGCGTTTCACAAAGATGGCTATTGGTTGAATTCATATTGGGTTAATGTATTGATTGCAATTAAAAGTAGCAAAAGAGAAATCAAAATAAAAGCGTCTTAGATATTGGCTTCAAGTTTGGTCTTGGACAAGTTTTAAGATGCGTAGTATCAAAACTTCAACACCAATCACAGCCTCTCCTCTCCTTTACCTAATTAGCCCTGGACGCTCCCAAGGACCTGACCGTTGCAGAGGTGACGGAGACCACCATGATGCTGGAGTGGAAACGCCCCCTGGCCAAGCTGGACTCCTTCAGACTGGTGTACGTGTCTGCCGACGGCCACAGGGCTGAGGACGCGCTCCCAGGCAGCTCCGAGTCCCACACCCTGAGGGGCCTCACACCCGGCATGCTGTACACCATCAGCATCATCGCCGAGAGGGGCCGCAGGACCAGCGGTGCCACCACCATCTCAGCACCCACAGGTCAGCACCCTCAAAAGTATAATGTCCCTGACTGAGCGCTAGTAAGCAGTAGTGCAGTGATGTTATTGAGTTTCTGAAAGGTTTGGGAGGAAACAGTGAAGGACATTGGAAGAGTTTTTGGCACCAATGTCTGGTCGTTCATGGTTGGCATTTATTCCAACATGAAAACACTGACATTGCAGACACTTAACTCAGTAGTATACTCAGAATGGAATTCTGGTTTTAGTTTTTTTGTGCGAAATCTCAGCAAATTCCTAGTTTTATAACGGTGATTCACCCAAACTATTATTTTAGAAAAACTCAGGCTCTCCTTATTTTCTCTTTTACTTTAAGTGGTAGCCACACAGATAGTTTTGGCTTCCCAGAAAAAAATTATCTTTGATATTCAAACCCAATGATCTTGTCTTGGACGGTTTTCAGTGTGGATTATGTGTGGATTATCCAGAGTAACTAATATCTTTACTGTATTGGTCAAAGGACTACATATGATATGGAAGGAACCACTAATGATCTGAACTAATGATCACAGACTTTTCTGTTGGCATTGTACGTTTCTGCACGGATACGTCGATGCCGACGTGTTTGCCTTCGGGCCGAGCAACAAGTGACACGCCGAGCAAGGGACCTGGTATGTAGAGAGACGCTCTTGAAGGTATCGTGAGTAGAACCAGCGAGAAAGTCCACGAAGGATGGGTGGGTCAAACAAACAGGACTTTCCCGAAGGAGACCGCTGATGGAGTCCTGTGTGAAACCAAAACTAATTGTCGACTTAATGTTTGTTACGCAACAATTTTACTGGTTAGGTTCAATCCACAGGCTTAAAATGGAGCAACCCTAGTGTTTCCAGCAAAAACCTCTGATAAACCCGAATGTTAGCTACCTGCCCAGCACCAGCCGCTGAACAAAGTGGAGCGTTTAACAGCTAAAGAACCAGATGTTTGGCCCAAAAGGGCTAGAAGGAGAGTGAATAATGTACTTATATTTGTCAGGTTTTTAGAAACTGTGCATTCAGGCTATTGCTGCTTTCTGTCTGTTGGATCTATTGGCCGACAAGTTTGCCGTATCAACTTTATTAAGCCATAATATATCAAACATATTTTATTTTTAGCTTGTATGGAAGTCTGCCTCCATGTCATTAAGAGCTCATCATATCCAACATGTTTTAATGCTGGGTTGAGGTTAGGAGGAACTGGTCTTTCCTTCCTCCAAGACATGGCCAAACCCTGCCCTCCCTGTGCTCCCTTACCCTTGGACCTTTGCCTGCCCCGATACTCCTGCAACCCTCAAGGATCTCCCAGCTCTCACTCACACAAGTAAAAGTATCTGAAAATCTGGGAGGATTAACAACTAAATCTGATCTGCGTGGCGAGGCACCGGCAGAAGAAAGTGATTACCATTTGGGTAAGCTGACCGCCAAAAACAAAGCAGAGAGGTGGTAAAGTTTGGCCTTTATTAGTAGCTAGATTGAAATATCCAGTATGTGTGAAATGTGTCTGAGGCTCCTCTGAATGCAGCCCACTGTTTCCATGAGGCTTCTAGCTGGTGGCGCAGGGTTAGAGAATAACCATAGGTTGGTTTTGTTTTGTCCTTCAGTACTGCAGCCAAACTGAAGCAATGAATTGAATTCATTGTTAGCTCCTCGATGTAAGTCACTCTGTTTCTACCCCAACCACCCTCCCCTCCCGCCAAGGCTCATTTATAGCATGTGGGATTATTTTTCTTTTTTCCCCTGTTTTTAAAACCAAAACAAGAAGAGACAAACGAGGTGATTGTGGCATATTTTTTCAAGCGGTGGTCAGGTTGCCTCCGAGCCAAAGATTTCACAAGTAAATCTTCCAGTTATGCAACGAGTGCCCATTAAATTGCACGGCTACGGGCAAAAATCGATACGGCATGAGGGAAAAGTTGGTGAGTTTTGGAATAACTGCCTTTTGTTGCATATGTTTTTGGATTGCACGCTGCCAAGAAGAATACAGACTATTTGTGTGTGTGTGTCCACTCTTTATGTCCACAAGTCTGTGTGGCACATATGACATATGATTGAGAGGCTTGAGTGGCTAAAAAGACTAAGATAGAGTGAAACTGAGTGTGTATGTGTGTGTGTGTGGGTTTGTATGAACATGTGCGCAGCCAGCACAATGTTCATTCATGTGATAATTGTTGGCGTGAGCCCCACTCCCCTCTGGTTTTGTGCTATTTGACCACGATGAACTGCGGGTCTGTCAGATAAAAGGCCACATGCTGGGACTCCTGTTAAAACATTGTCTCCGAAATCAGCAGCCCGCTAATCCTCAGCCCGGACCGATCCCCAGCCTTTATCGTCTGCAGCGCACTCTATTTACAGGAGGGGAGGGGGAGGGGCTCTACTTGTGTCTGACGATCACAGGAAGGCTCACGAGTGTTTCAGAAGAGCTGTTCGGAATCAATACCAAGCCGAAATGTGCTCCTGAAAATGAAAATGAAGGCACAAACTCATGCGATTCAAACACGGAAATCTGGAGACAAAACCCCGGATTATCATAATTTACACTAATCAGCTGACTGGAAGAGTTCTGCTCGGGGAACAATGACAACAGACACGTGGAAATGATAACAATTTATAGTCCCAACATTCAGTGCCCATCTTTGTACATATTAAGAAATTGAACAAACATGTTTGCCTGCTGTTGTTCATTTCCTTGATAAAAAACCTCCCAAAGGGGTCTTAAACTGGTATCAGCTGTGCACTGAGTCTTATAGACCCCTTTCACGGCCAATGTTATCAAAGAAATGCTCCAGCATGTTGGCAACGGAAGTGGCACTTTGACCCAGCCGTCCAGACCAGTGAGCAAGCTTTAAACACGGAATGAAATGAAATGTATTCTGCACAATAAAGAACATGGATCTGGAAAGTCAATTTGTTTAGATTGAACTTTACTTTATGCTGGTAAACACTCTTGTTTAGCTCGACAAGCTATTGCCGTCCGCCGTACTTCCGTTGCAAAAATGTGTACGTCATTGTTTGTAAAGGGGTCTTTATACGTTGTGTGACATCATTATGGGCACCATGTTGGGATGTCTTACTTCAAAGGACGAACGTGCATGAGCAACCGATTCTCTGCGGAGACAAACGGAGAACATGAAGCATGAAAAAAGGCGAGATCATTGTCCTGAATGCACGGACGGATTGAGTCTCATCTTGAAGATGATATGATTGAGTGTGGATCAAATGGCAGATATCAGCATGACAAGGTGATATCTCAGGGGACCATTTGATTTAGTCATGACGCACATCTTCAACCGCATGTGACAACCAGAACTGTAGCTGGGCTTCAAGGGTTGGCTCACTCAAAATACAAAAAAATAATATAAATAAAAATGATTCGCCATAATGGTTTCCAGCCACAGCTGCTTCCGAGAATCCCAGCCTTTACCACAGTAAAATGGAGATGGCTACAATTTAGTTTGTGGTACTCACAGTGTTGCAAAATGTCTTTTTGAAAATGTAACAGCAGCACCTCTTTCCAGAAACATAAAAACAGAACTTTTACTCTGGAACTTTAATTTGTATTTTCTACCGAAGAGAAGGTTTTTGGAACATGTCTGACAGCATGTTTCTGGAGAGAGAGGTTGATGTTTGATGTTTTAAAAGTAATTTCTAATGCTTATTGTAAGTGCCACAAATTAAATTCCATTCACTTCCATTGTACAGGTGCAGGAATCTCAGGCGGACCTGGGCTCAGTACATATCAACATACATAGATACCTCTATAAGAGGGAATATATGTTTTTGTAATTTGGGTGAACTGAGCCTTCAAAGTTAGGAAGTGGGGTGGGAAAGTAAGCCAAGGAAGTGAAATTGATTTCCTTAAATACTAAAGGGATATGTTGTCTTAATATAATAATTAATATAATATAATAATTTAGAAAGCAAGCTCAAAGGATATTTTCATGATTTTAGCTCGCTGCTTTAACAATATTGGTTCCTTTTACTCTCCCAAAGTACTTTCCCTTTCTTAAAAATTTTAGGGATCTCTTCAAAAGAATTGTAGCCAAATTATATTTTTGCTACCCTATTTAGAAGAGGTGTGTACTCGAGTCACATGACGTGTGGACTCGAGTCACATGACTTGGACTTAAGTCAGACTCAAGCCACAAACTTGATGACTTCAGACTCGACTTGATGAAATCTTGGACTTTAACACCACTGGACTTGAGCTTTTTGACTTGAAATGATATCATCAATAATATTTGATACCTCCCCTCAAACAATAAAAAGTATGTTCTTACGTTAGTGTTAGTATGTTAAGTGTGCGGAATACATGTATCTTCCTTCATTAACGCTATTCATTTCAACACTTGATTCCCCAAACCTTTTTTTAGGATTAAGTTCAGTTACACTTGTTTTTACAAAATAGTTTTAACGACTATATACAGGTTTCATTAAATGCATATATTGTTTTGTAAATGTAATATATTGATTCAAATGGCATTGCTCAGAGCTCATCATGCTTATTTAGGACTCAGGACTTGAATGATAAAACTTGAAACTTGGGAATTACCCAAAAATGACTGTCCCACCTCTGCTATCTAGTATTCATAAGCAGTATAAACATAATAAACATATGGTTTACAACACACTATAATGTAGTTATTTTTAAGTGGACTATACATTTTCATATGAAGACACATTTTATATCATTCCAACGTCTTCCCACGTTGTCATTCATTTTCTGTTTCTACTTTAGGAGTTACTGCCATTGACAAATACATATACACTTATATCCGCTTACAATTCCCTGCAACTTTGTTGAAGAAAGGTTTGCAGCAGTGCACAGAACGCTGACTCAAACCCTCTCCACGCTACAGGGCCACACACTCACCACACATCATACAGCAAATGCATTTTCCATGTCCATCTGAGCTCTCACAACCGATGACCAGCCCATTCCAGCAACGCCCTCCACCCCCAATCCTTTTCCCATTGTCTACCACCCCATGTGCGCTCCACTCTGCAACACAGTGAAAAGAGGATAATGGGAGCCTTGATGTTTACCTGCAACATCTATCTCCGTCTCTTTCTAATCTACTCCCTGAATGCTCGCACACTCAATGGACTCCAATTACAGGCTGCTGCGCGTGGCTCTGCATGGCCTCCCCGTGGGTTTTGAAGTGGACGGCGTACTCCTGCCATACCGGTCAGGCTACGCCGCACCTTCAAATGTTAATGGCTCATTCACAGCCATTAATGCGCACAAGCTGCATCAGCATGTCTGTCTGCTGCTTTCTATCTCGAAGTCTTTCCACTTATATGGTAATATAGAGGAGATGGCTATAGGCGGTCGTTGATAATGAGGCTTTTTGTGGTGGAAATAAGGGAATATTTCCACTCTTGACAGCAAAATGAATTGATTGAAATACAAATGAGAGATCCTCTTCTTTTTTTTGCAGCAGCAGATATTGCCAAGGAGGACTCATCGAATGTTGTTTTATATCTTTCTTTTTTTATCTCATTTTTGTCAAGAATTTCGGTTCAAATGGAACCCAACAATTTGTGTGCTTGTCTATCGTAAGGTTAGACCGATATATACGCAGCCAATTCTGGAATAATTCTGAAATCAAGCTGTCCACAGCTGAGTTTCAGTCCAGAAGATTCCAGTATCGGCTACGAAGGACCTGTATCGCTCTAACCTTTTGTCTTCATTCTGTGTGTCTGTCCTGTAACTCCCGTGTTGATGTGTTTGTCGCCACCCAGAGGAAGAGAAGCCTTTGGTGACCAACGTCACCGTCAGCGACGTATCGTGGGACAGCTTCCTCCTGTCCTGGTCCGCTGAGGACGGGGCGTTCGAGGGCTTTCTGATCGAGGTTACCGATGCGGAGACGGGCGCAGAGTGGCAAAACCACACGGTGCCCGCCAATGCTCGCTACCTCGCCATCTCTGGCCTGTCCTCCACCACCTGGTACAGGGCCAATCTGTACGGGGTGTACAGGGGGGCGCTCTTAGACCCCGTCTTTGCAGACACCATCACAGGTATCGACGCTGTCAACGCCGGGGCCTCTCTCTTTCCTTTGCTTCCTTCTTCTGCTGAATCAACCACTGTCTTTCCACTTGGACTTTCTTAGTTACAGTTACTTGTGGTTGTCAAATGGTGTTTGACGATTTCGCTTTGATGTGTTAAATTGACTCTGACAGGCGTTCTTGTTTGTTTGTGCTCTCTGACCTTTCCCAGGTCTTTAAAAAAATTGGCACAAAATGGCCACTTTCAATTGTTTTTGAGACCTTAATTGGACACATATTTGTGACTGATCACATGATCCTGTACTTGTAGGGATGGAGGCTTGTTTTGTCCGTTCGCAACTCAGCTCCCATCTTCTGAGCACAAACGGTGTATCTTCAGCGTTGGAGGTACATTTAAAAAAGGTGTGCGAAGACAATCTACCAGCCACTGAGCTGGAAGTTGTTCTTCTCAGGGTAAACAAAATCTCCTTTCCATCCAACGGAGTGCTCAATCCAAATCCCCAAAACAACACCCCCTCATCAGCCATCCATCATGCACGTATCCCTGCCTTTGATGCGGGGATTGTGAAATGGGCTAACACTCTTAACACCCCACAGCAACCACACAAAAAACATTCAATCCGTATTAGCCCAGCCACAGATACGCGTTTGATCCACCTTTGAGCTGTCAGTCTGCCTGTTGGTACGAGTCCAGCCTGGAACAGCACCTGGTCTGTTGTGTGAACAGGCAGAAACACATAAAAAAGGTCAGTGTGCTGTTTAACTGGGGCACAACAGGTGCGCTGGTTTCCCCACCCACTACACCAAACACAGTCATTACCCGGGATTAACGTGCTGAGAATTACTATGTGTGCCTAATAAGTGGGCCGTTAACAGTGAAACCAAAATCGTCTAATGGTGCCTTTTAATAATGGCACCTTCACACATAAATCATAACAAAATACCTTCTGAGGGTTTACACCTCCTCCGTCACCCTGTTTAGACGAGACTATAATGTCAAAAATAACCATTTTATAACCATGTTTTTTTATTTTTTATGTCAGACTCTATTCGACATTATCATTCAGCATTTCACTGATGAGGATCAGTCAGCTGGAAGAAAGATGGGAGGACTGACAGAGGACAAAAAAAAGGCGCTTTTGTCACTTTGTGTGAGGCCTCTCTTCTGTATGCATCCCCAGTTCCCCCAAGCCGGGACCGCTCTTCATTCTCATGCTGCCATTGCCCCTGGGCTCTGGTGCTCGGGGTGCCAGGGGCTTCTGGGGCCACGCAGAATATGGCATGCGCTCAACACAGCCCATTGTCTGCATGCTAATGGCTGGGGAAACCATCTTAACATTTTTTCATTAGCATCACTTAATCCATAAAACATTCCAACTTGTGAACACAAGCGCAGACTAATTTGATTATGCTATGCACGGTGGTCATCGTTGGCCCACTGGAGGAAGACGCTGTGGGGGAAGCAAAGTCCTCCTCTAAAAGGGGAGTGAGGAAACGTTTGAGTTGTTTTTTTTACCCCAACAAATGAGCGATGGGATCACAAAGAGATGTGGATAGCACCCAGAAACAAGCTTGACTCAGTTGTGATTCATATCACCACAAGCTGCTCTGGACTGGACTCTGGGCTTCTGCTCGCAGAGCGCCTTTTCAGCAGGTTAGCTGGCGCCGGCGCGCACCTCCTCCAATAACAGGCTCCCTTTTGTGAGCGGGGATTGTGTTCCCTCAGGTCTTGGGGGGTTGGAGCGGTGGTGGTGGTGAAGGGAGGGTGAAATCAGTAGCAAGCTAGCACATGTTAGCTGACGGATGTGGCCCTCCCTCTCTTCCACTGACCAGCTCAAGCTGCCCGGCGGCTAATGAAGAGTGACAGCTCCCTGGGATTTGTCTGCTCCGCTTCTTATTTGCACCACTTCTTCTCACAACAATTCTCATGCGTTTTCCCTAACAATAAAAAAAGGGCTAGTTCAAGGACCCCTGAGACCCTCACATTTGGTGTAGTGTTTTAATGAGCAGTGGCACTGGGCTTTATTGAGGCTTTCCTGAGCCCACTTATATCTGCTTCTATCCCGACTGCTTTAAAAGCTCTGTCCGGTCCATGTATCCATCTGTGCTGCTGCCGGAAGTTTCTCCTGCTAATTAGCTTCAGCGGACTCGTCCGCTGGAGAAACGGAGCTTTTTTCTCCAGCAGCTGTAGACTCCTGCTGTCTCTCGGCCTCTCTTCCTATCACTTCCATTATTAGCTGCTGCTAATGACTGCCTAACTACCAGCTTTTACTGCACCACATGCGCACACTCCCATCTGCAGTGATCTGTTCCATGTCTGCACCACACCGTTGTGAGCAACGTTCTAGAAGGAGCTGCTTGACTCAGCCTCTTTTACTTTTGCTCACTTTTTAAAAGTTTTAATGAATTTTGAGGAGTCATAACATTTGTTTGATTAGAATTATTAAGTGCAATCGCACGCCGCCTAGCCTGAAATGTGTTGCAGAAATAAGGACACACCAACAGACAACATGGCAAAGTTTCCAAAGGAATCGTTGCAATATGGATTCACTTGAAGGTGCCGTCAGGGTGTAAACTGCTCCACAAAATAGGAATGGTTTGCAGACAGAGATGGGAGTCCATTGTTACCCAGTGAACTCATCGCCTGGTTCAACCGAGCACGGCAGCAGTTAGCTAGCAAGCAGTTAGCAAGGAGTAAACAGCACATCATAGAGAAAATAAAGAGAAGGCCAGAGCTTCCTCAAGCTTGTAACTGACTGCCGCTACCTCGGCTGGTTAGCGGTTAGCCTAGCTGCAGCAGTACAGCTGCTAGCTCTATGACCGGTAGTAATAGTAGATCTTTGAGAGCCAATTATTTGACAAAGACATCAATATTAATTTGGCCACTTTCAGGTCTGACCAGGCATTTCAAGTTGTTACCTTTATTTATGGAGCCTCCAGTGCCTCCACCAAGCTAATGTCAATGCAGAGACGCAGCCGAACCTTTACTCACAATTTTCCAATCAATGGCATTTTGCGACGCAATCTCACAGAACTGGTAACGACCTCGTGACAGATTATTACATGGTGGAGGCACATCATGTGTGAAGATGGAAACAGACATATAAACACACACGCATCTTTTTATTCAAAGAAGTCATTACAGATATAGAATTTCCCCCTTAAATTCAAACAATAGTTTAGTATTCCAGGCCAGATGACTATATTGTTTTACAAAAATGTCCTGGGAAAAATTGCGGTCACAAGCTTAACTGCATCCGTTTTCCATCTTACTAACCACAGTGGCTTTGATGGGTCAGCCTTCTGTGTTTTTCACCAGATATGTGGTGAAACTATTCTCTTTCCGTTCTCTATTTCTAGACTGATGCTGAGTTTCCGTATAACCAATGCTGGCATTTACACAAAGTAAACACACTTTTTGGCAACCATGTCAAAGCACTCTTAAGTTCCACAGAGGAGCAAAACTGACTTTCCCCTGTCACTCAGAGACCGAACCAGAGATGGAGGCTCTCCTAGTCTCCGACGTCACCCCTGAGAGCTTTAGGCTGGCCTGGACGGCTGAAGAGGACGCCTTCGACACCTTTGTCGTGATGGTCAGCGAGGCCGATGGCCCGGGCCAGCCGAGCGAGCTGGTGCTGGGCGGCGAGGAGCGCGACGCCGCCATCATCGATCTCACCGAAGACACCGAGTACAGAGTCAAAATCTTTGGTCTCGTTTTGGGGAGACGCTCCAAGTCTTTAGAGGAGTGGGTGAGAACAGGTACACGGTGAACGGGTGGAGAACAAAGAAAGCAGGGAAACTTGTCCGCGTGGTCAATGTGCATTCACGTCCTCTCTTGTCAAACTCGTCCTTTTGTGGTAACGGCATGAAAACATGGTCATTAATCCCTGTGTTTGTCTTTTTGTCTTCTAACCCGGTATCACAGCGTCATGGCGCTGTACTCGTCCAAGAAACTCAAAAACTGCAATTTGACGCAAATCAAAAAGGTTATCTTGAGAAGTGAATCACTTTTAATGACGACGACCAGCTCTGGTTGCGTCTTGTCAGAACCTGTCTGTCAGCGCTCCAGACTGGTTCCAGCAGACCAGCAATGTCCAAGAACACAGTCTGGGATCCAAAGGACCACATGGCGGCTTCGGGTCGCTGATCTCAGGGCCCCCTGACTGCTGCTGGATCAGAACTAGACCACGATATGTGATTGCTGAAATCAACCTGGTTTAAAAAATGTGTCCTGGCCGATCTATTATGATGGACATGAAGCAGCTATATTGATATTATTCTTGTAGTATTGAATAGGTTCTAGTGGGGAATATAGGATCCTGTGGTGTTCACAATACTTTCGGAACCTTTAATGATTCTGGGTATTAAAAATGACCTGATTTTAAAGTTGCTGAATATCTGCAGGAATATGCATAGCAGCTTCAGTCCAGAACTATCAGAAAATGCCTTGAAAGCTAATAATAAGTCGACCCCCACTCAAGACATTTACTCAGCTCTTTACTCCTTCCATTGTGTCGTCTCCGTCCGGGCGTCCTCCCGAATGTTGTCTTTGACTGCCTGGCCCCATGTGCCGGAGTCGCTCTTTGTAAAGTGTGTGTGTGTGTGTGTGTGTGTGTGTGTGTGTGTGTGTGTGTGTGTGTGTGTGTGTGTGTGTGTGCGTGGGAGGGGAGCAGTTGTCTGTGTCACACAGAACGGGTGTCTCTGGCTGTGTCTCCTGTCCTCCCTGGGGGTGAGGCTTTACTCTTGGGTTTCAAGGCGCATGTTTCACTTTTGTGTTGCCATGAAATGGGGGCAAGTTAATCTCCTCGGGTCTGTCACGCAAGATACTGCGGCTCGCTGGGTAGCCAGGAAGTCTCTCTCTCTCTCTCTCTCTCTCTCTCTCTCTCTCTCTCTCTCTCTTTTGTCTGCTGCACCTTGCTCTCTCTCTCCTATATGCACTCTCTCTGTCGCTTTATTCTTTCAAAGAACAGTGGTGGATCTGCCTACAATACGATGTAAATAATACACGTGTGTCTTCTCCTGTCTGCTGTTAACTGTGAAGCAGAACATATATGTAAATGGCAATACTTCCAGTCCTCACCCGTTTAAGAAGGCGATGCACGTATGAACTAAACCGCATTGTGTCTCTGTTTGCCCCCCCGCTGTGTGCCAGACCTGGGCTCGCCCAAGGGCCTCCGCTTCTCCGACGTCTCCGACACGTCCGCCACCGTGCACTGGATGGTTCCAAAGGCTCGGGTGGACAGCAACAGGGTCACTTATGTGCCTGCTCATGGAGGTCAGTGTGCTTACGTTTGAACCCGGACACTTATTGAAGCACTGTCACGAAACTAAAACTAAACCGTTAAAGGAATAAGAAGAAAGCAAGCCTTTGTAACACAAAGATGCCGTCAGAACCTTCTTCCAGCCAGAGATGTATAGTCCAGGTCATGAGTGGCTTCATAGCCGTATGGACATTCTCACTGCTGACCCGTTTAATCCTCCATCATCTGCTGGGAGAGCTCTTTTCTCTAATGATGGACTACTTCTGCCCCCTAGTGACTACTTATAGGTACTTCTACCAAAGGAGGGAGTGAGTGGTCCAGATAAAATAGAAATAACCATAAAAAAGTATTAAAGAAGAACTATCATCTTCTGTTTTTAGTTTTAAGTGGAAAAGTAAAGTTTATCAGAACCATTATAATTTGATTGCTGCAAAGCTCCGTCACATCCAACAGCCGCTGTAATGAAAATGTAATGTTTTAAGATTTTAATTTGCACCCGTGACTAAGAAGATTAGATTAATAAATACATAAATGTCAAGTTCCCTCATATGTTGCCAGGTAACAGGGAGAGATGTGAGACAAAACTGACTTTCTAACGATAGTCGTCATCTTGAAAGTCAACTGTTCCATAAAAAGGCAGCTGAGTTTGTCCTTTCAGATATTAACACATGTTTGTAACACAACCAATGATCATTAAATATGATATCAAGTCCATATTCAGTTGATGTTTCAGAATAGAAAGCTATAAAGAGCTTAGTTGAGTCTACATCCAGATGAAGTCCCTTAACGTCCAACATATCTGCTCTGTGGGTCTCAAGAAACTCTGCTTGGAGGGTCTCAGAACCCTGATGGGCCTGAAGGCAACACTTCACCCACAAAAGGCCCATTTGCTGATCAGTATGTGTTACCTTGGAAAGAGAACTTGCCTCGCATGTGTCCACGGGGAACAAACAATCAGTGAACGGAGAAAAGGTCTTGATGAAGTGAAGTCAACGGGCGCCAGCGTTGAACAAGGTTTTACTGGAGATGCATGCACTTGTGAAGAAGTGACTGGATGAATGACACCTGGATTAAACAACAGGATGTGAGAGTTTGTCAACGGAGGTCTTGACTCAGTTTGGCTTTTTAAACGTGGCCCCCTTTTACTTTCATTCATCACGACTTTTCACTTTTTATTTTGATTCTCTGTTTGTCGTGGAGGAATTCCTCCAGAAAAGTTGTATTCAAGAATTCAAGGTAACATACAAATAATATACAGATAAAGTATTCCTTTAAAACAACTCTAAACTGCAAATAGAGACAAAACTGCTAAAACGTCAACAAGAACAATACATTGTAGGCCCAAATAAATCCATTATGATGTTTAAGTTTGATTTTGTCTCCTTTGACTGTAAAGAAGTTTTACTTTTTGTTTCCACTCCCAGGTAATGCTAAGACGCTGACGGTGGTCGGCTCTGAGTCTCAGACTGTTCTGCCCAACCTGACCCCCGGGGTCACCTATGAGGTCACCGTTGTCGCTGTCAAGGGTCAAAGGGAGAGTGAGCCTGGATCCGACAGCGTCACCACAGGTAGGACCGATGTGGAACACACATTCATTATCTTAAGACTAGATACTTCAAAAACAGCACATTAGCCTGGATTTGTCAGTTTTGTAATCCTGTCAAAGTTTGCTTGTATCGCTTGTTAAAGGTGAATCATATGTGAACAAACCCCTCTGTACTAGTCTTCAGAATGTAGAGAAGAATGAGAGTGTAAAGTTGGGTGGCTGTAAGAGCTGCCAAAGTGGAGATGTATGACTCACTGAGAGAAAACAGCCTTCAAAGAGATGTTTTGTTAAATTACACACATTTTAAAGACTCTACAGTGAATAGGGTGAAAATATTAACTAATATATGTCACCATGAAACTTCACCAGTTGATTACTGAGGCAATGTTGGTGAATTTAGGAGAAATCTATGGACGCAAACAGACAAAGTAGTAAAATAAACAAATGTATTTTGGATGTTTTCCTTCCACTCGTCTAAAGAAGACGCGTCTTGCCTTAATAAATGTAATACACAACAATCAATAAGTACAATTCCAGCAACACGTGCAGCACTGATTAGCCAAAACAATGAATGGAAGACAAATGTGTCAAGAAAAAACTGTACAACGTGAATGTAATTTATCCAACATATTTATAGCAGCAGCATGTCTAATGGTGTGTGTGTGTGTGTGTGTGTGTGTGTGTGTGTGTGTGTGTGTGTGTGTGTGTGTGTGTGTTTACAGCCCTGGATAAGCCCCGTGGTCTGACTGCGATCAACATCACAGACACCGAAGCTCTGCTGCTCTGGCAGCCAGCCATCGCTACCGTAGACGGCTACGTCATCACCTACAGCGCAGACTCAGGTACCCACACATGCATGTACAACACATCAATACATGTATGAATAATCACACATGCATGTACAACGCATCAATACATGTATGAATAATCACACATGCATGATTGAGGTTCCGAACTGATGAGGAATTTCTTATCTGAGTGAGACAACATGACCAATATCCAAATATTCCGTTTGAAATGAAAGCGTCCTATGAGTCAGGAACACGTCTGCTTCCTCTTTTACATTCAGCATGCCGGTCCTTGAGTGCTCCTTACGGGCTGTTTGTGTCCTTGCAGTGGCTCCAGTGATGGAGCGCGTGTCGGGTAACGTGGTGGACTTTGACATGAGCTCTCTGACGCCGGCGACACACTACACCGTGAAGGTGTACGCGGTGAGGGACTCGGCCAAGAGCGCGGCCACGACGACCGAGTTCACCACCGGTGAGCATTCCTGCCTCCTTGGAGCCGAGCGGAGCTTTACGGACTACGGCCATTTACCAAGCAGCCAAGTGGCCTTTTCATTGTAGATAGAAACTATATTTTAAACAGAAACTAAAGTGCATGATGAGTGTGAGGTGACCTCCAGTCGACTCGAGCAGACACGTGCACCAGCACAGCAGCAAAGCAATGCATTTTATATAAATAAATACTAATCTATTTCAGTTTTAATATATATTGTATTTAGAATATTAGACAGCTAAACAGTCGATGTTTCCGCCGTAAACTGAGGCCGTTATCTATGTTCAAAAGCCACCAGAATACAAACTAAACTAAGTCACAATAAAACTAACAAGCGTGTCCATCGAGCCGGCGGTAGAGCGGCAGCCCGTGTGGAGTTTGAACTGAAGATAGTCTAAATAAAGGGCACACTGAAACTGATATAGATTGTTTTACTCAGCCTTGGTTTTCGTCCATTGCTTTGCTGCAATAGCGGTACTCATGCAATAGCGGTACTCATGTCTGCTTCTTCTACCTCTAGGTAATACACTGATTATGGATAAATACGTAGGACTAGAAAACACCCTAACTATCCCTTTAAGACATGTTCTAAACTCTGCAGTCTGAAATCCTGACTCTCTAACCCGCCCAACACTTGATATTTATGCTTAATTGTCACCGCTGGTCTAACGTTGCCTCGACTGGTAGTTTGTGTTCATATATGTGAATGAAAGATTGATAAAAACATGAATGACATCACAAAAGGGGCTGTAAGAGCTGACACTAAGAGACATAAAAAGTCTGAAATGATTTAACGGCTGTTGTTTGTAGATGTGGACGCTCCTCAGGACCTGGCAGCCAGTAACATCCAGACAGAGAACGGCATGCTGACCTGGAAGCCGCCTCGCGCCGACATCACCGGCTACATCCTCAGCTTCCAGGCTGCAGACGGCACCATCCGCGTGAGTGGAGAGCCAGAACTCCACAGATTCAGAACTACAGACAATGCTTACAATGTTCTTCTGAATCCAATGCCTGAGCGTGCTTCTCTTTCAGGAGGTGGTCCTGAGTCCCACGGCGGTCTCCTATAACATGGCTCAGCTCAGCGCCTCCACAGAGTACTCGGTCCGGCTGCAGGCCATCGCTGGTCCCAAGAGAAGCAGAGTCATCACGACTGTCTTCACCACCAGTGAGTGGACTCCTTTAGATATCTGCTCTTCACGGGTTGAGACCATTTGTGACATTTTATACACATTTATTTTAAAAATGTTTACCACTTGAGAATTGATACAAATGATAATAAATCCCTCCAAAACACCACACAAAGACACCTTAACGAACACCATGAAAAAAATATCCATTCTGTGTTTTGGTATAACTTTTTTACTTTAGTTGGATGTCGAGCACTTTTATTGTGGAAACTGTCCAGAAACCCCCTTATTGTCAATATACCTAGAACGTGATTATCCTTTAAGTCACAACAGGATATTTTAAACAGTGAAGCTTCAAAGAATGGCCTCACTGTGTGAAATGGCTACTGACATCGTCACACAAGAGTCTCAGCTTTTTATCATAACAAGACTGTTTCGGGACCTCAGCATGCAGAAAATATTCAAATACACTATTTCTAGAATTGGCAAAGAAATGCCCAAAACTGCATGGGATTAGCTTTAAGTGAGCATTTATTCATTATTTGTTTAAAGGGGAGGCTCGTGGATACCATGGAACCATTTCCATTCACATATCTTGAGGTCAGCGGTCAAGGGACCCTTTGAGAGATGGCCATAGCAATCTTTCTTGAGAGGGTAATTTAACCTCCCTCCCTAAGCTAGCATGAGGTGCTACCGATGGACTCTAGGGTCTAGTTCCATATGATACCAATATCTTCAGAGAAGGGGCATTTGTCTGACTTTGGTTTCAAAGACCAGACTTATATCAGCAGGATGAGGTCCCATCCACTACACCGGGTTCCAGATTGTGTCTAGTCCACTTTGTGGGGTTTTCATTGGCATCCTGTGTTGGGTGCGTTCGCAGCTGGCGTGCTGTACCGGTTCCCCAGGGACTGCTCCCAGGCCCTGCTGAACGGGGACACCGCCTCAGACCTGTACACCATCTACCTGGGTGGAGACGAGAGCCAGCCGGTCCAGGTCTACTGCGACATGAGCATGGATGGAGGCGGATGGATCGTAAGTCACCGCTTATCAAGGACACATGTGCCCAGTATATGGAGATGTTTAAAGCTGCGCTGATCAATACTTCTATATTATCAATCCCTCAAAGTCTCAACTAATTCTCATTTTGTTTTCAAATAAAACTCTTCATTATCAGAATGTCTGTTGTCTTTCTCTGTCAGGTGTTCCTCAGACGACAGAGTGGGAGACTGGAGTTTTTCCGCAACTGGAAGAATTACACAGCTGGCTTTGGTGACATGAATGATGAATTCTGGCTGGGTAATTAAAAAATTAATAATAATAATCAGAGCACAACACCGTATTCCACAACACAAGGATATGGTGAGATCATCAATATGTTTTGCTCGTAATTAAGGTGATTCATCCAAAATAAAGAGCATCCAGTGTTTCAGTGGCATCCATATTGTGTGGTTATATATTCATTGCATTCCCTGGATTGATTTTGAGCATTGATTCATTTAATTACACTAATTATCTCCGCCAGGTGTGAGCCTGTGGGGAGAGTGCACTTTTCTACTTGTTGTGGTTTTAATTTAACATATTGAATGAGTAGACACACTTTGCAGCTAGAATCAAACTATAGTTATCCCCCTGCAGATATTATTTAACCCTATTTATGATATATATTTTGACTTATAATGTATTATCTGATAATAATCTCTTACATGTTACACTCTCACTCAGGTCTTTCCAACCTGCATAAGATCACAGCTGGAGGTCAGTACGAGCTGCGAGTGGACCTGAGAGATAAGGGAGAAACCGCCTACGCTCAGTACGACAAGTTCTCCATCTCTGAACCTCGGACCCGGTACAAGGTCCACGTAGGAGGATACAGTGGAACGGCAGGTAAAGTCGACCACTGCGGCCTGCAGCCTGTTTTGTTAATCAAATGTTAGTGAGAAGTAGGGACTATTTTTTTGCAGCAGATTAATCCACATTTAGTGCCTGCCATGTTTCTACAGTACCCAGAACGAACAAACAGTGGCTCTAGAGAGGGCTTTTCATGTGTGTATGTTCCCTGAAGGCCACCATACTTCTCCGGCACGTTTTAGAAAGGGAGGAGTGAGCAGAGGGGTGTTCAGTTGGCTGCAATCTGCAACCTCACCACTAGAGGCCACTATATCTCACACACTATTTATTTATACAAATTCTCTTTCAAACATCAAAGGATTAAAATATGATTTTACTCTTCCAATTATTTCTATAGTTAAGGCTGTTTGAGAGACATTCATACGTATTTTTTCTTGTGAGTATGTTATGTATATATAATATAATATGTCTGTTCATGAATGACCGTTTACAGGTGTAATTAGATGTAATGATGCAATGTGTGTTTGCCAAAATGCGTCTAAGTGTAAACAAATTAAACCAAAGTATGTATATGTAGTATACTGTTATCTTACTTAATAGATGATTTTAATATACTTTCGTTCCTGAGCTAAACACCTCTGTTGCGTATCTTTGCAGGTGACTCTATGACCTACCACCACGGTCGTCCCTTCTCCACTTACGACCACGACAACGACATCGCTGTCACCAACTGTGCCCTGTCCTATAAGGGAGCCTTCTGGTATAAGAACTGCCACCGCGTCAACCTCATGGGACGATATGGAGATAACAGCCACAGCAAGGTACAGTATGTCCACAGTTACTGCAAGAACTGGGCTCCCTGAGGGCCTTCCTGGGGTCACTGACAGTCCTTGATAGAGTTACATTACTCTTTGAGATGAGAGTTCCAGGATTCCTGACGAGGGTTCAGCTGAATTTGAAGAGGATTCCAGGGTTCCTTAAAAGGGTTTTACTAGTCTTTGAATAGGCTCCCAGAGTCCTTCACAGGGTTTAGAGAGTCTTTGATGTTTGAGTTTCATTAGTCCTTGAGCAGACTGAGGATCTTTCATTGGGTTGTACGGCTCTCTGAGGGAGTTCCACTGGTTTCATTTCACCGTTCCCCCAGGCGTGATGTGGAGCGATCATGGGTTCAGTCACGTGTTTGTGTGCATCTGTCAGATACTACTGGATCCATCAGCCTAATATTATGTGTGCTGATTTATGACTGTTTGCACAACGACCTTTCGTGGTTGATAATGTTGATTCACTTTTTTGTTGCAAAAGGCATTTACGGCAAGATAAAAACCAGCCTTACCTAGTCTGTTACAGGCCAAAATGTATCTGCGAATGAATTCCATCCCTGATATGTTGTGATCCACATTCGTTAGGCACAAGAGGAGATACATAAGTCCTTGTTATTGTCATATTTGTAAGGGAGCGTCTAACACTGACGTGGATTGGTTTTCATTGGAGATCGTTGAAAGATCGTTGAAAGCGCGGTGCGTCTCATACAGAGTGCTTCTGTGGTATTAGAAGCCACAGGCCACTGAACAAGCATCAGTATATGAAGAGTTGGGAGTGAAAACTTTAAAAAATTGTTTACAAAAATAGAAACAACTATTCTTTTTTCCTGAGCTTATCCATACCCTAGTGGCCAAGTGCAGATATGGCAGAAAGCAGGTGTTGGCATTGGACATACAGTATATGTATGGCATATTGTCCAACATGGCTGTTCCTGTGTGGCGATAGGGTGGCTTTGGCTGTATTGGGAGTCGAGTCATGACCCACATTTCTAACTTCTACTTTGACCAACATCCTTTGTCCGTCTCCTCCCCTGTAGGGTGTGAACTGGTTCCACTGGAAAGGCCACGAGCACTCGATCGAGTTCGCTGAGATGAAGATCAGGCCGTCCAACTTCAGGAACCTGGAGGGAAGGAGGAAACGGTCATAGACGATCTACCGACACCACCAACACCACCAACAACAACAACACTGCTACTACTCCGTCTGGACTCCCCCGTAAACCACCTCGGCTCCCACACCCAACACACCCTGCAGCGACCAAAGCCACTGCCAAGAGCCCTGCTGCCTCCACGCAAAAAACCCACAACAACACACCCTCATTCGCTCACAGATCATAACCCCTCCCCCTGTGATACGGCTGTGGAAATGCTGCCGGTGCGGAAAATCGATGTGCATGTTACGAACCGGACTTAAATCAAGCCCAGCGGATCCTCCTCACGCACCAAAGAGAGCAAGAACAACTCCATCTCCCCCGATTCAGATCCTTTCTCTTGTGTTGTGGCATTTGTGGGGAGGCGACTGTGCAGCTTGGGCATTATGTTGTGTACAGATTAATACAGTTCCCTACTTCACATCTGGGGTTTTACAGAAAGGACAGACTGTTTACAGTACAATGTGGTCTTGTTTAGGTTCAGGGCCGAAAATACAATGATAATTCAACTGGATTGTCATAGAAATTGTATTCCTTGTACAGCACTGTACACGTATGCGTCAGATTTAAACATTTGAAAAGGGATGTTCCTCAGACGGCACTGCTCAGATGTCCGATATCTCCGTCTAACTTGTCATTTGTTTGTCTTTGTGCTTAACTCGTCTCAGTGTCACTTTATCCTCCCCAACTTCCCTCATCTCCCGCAAACATCTAACGCGATAGAGATGGATATGAACAGAGAAAAAAATAGAAATTCGTATGGAAAAGTATTTTACCCGCCACATCCCACGTCCACGCGGATTGCAATGTTTCCATTCATTGAGTAAGCCCCTGAAGGCATCATGCTACAGCCACAGTATTGTAGAAAACAGAGAAAATAACAGCTGATGTGTTTCCATTTGTTTCGTTTCTCTTGTGAATCCGAGGCAGGACCTGTTATTCAGTATAAAATGAAACAAGGTGTTGATGTTTTTTTGTTTTTTTTAAATGTGAATACAGTACATATATGTGGAACAAGAGACCGTTCTGTGTGGTTGACACTAAAGATGGTGATGCTCAAAACATAAAAAAAAACGGCCAATTCCAATTGAACTTCTATTGGTCTCTACACTTATGTTTATGAGAAAAGTGTTTGAACAGGCCCAAACTGAAGAACTAGTTTCTGTTTCTACCCTCCCTCTCCCAGCCCCTGTACAGCGGCATACTAACTAAACCACTGACCTTCTAAAGAATGCCTGTGTAAATTAAGTTTTGTTTTTATTGTTTTGTTTGTTTATAACCGGGTGAACAACAGGTGTTTCTCTGTAAGCTGTATGACAATAAAACAGTTTGTTTAAAAGAAAGAAGTTCCGGCACTTTAGTTTTTCACGTCTTGACTCACTTTCTAGCTATTTCCCCTCCAGAGCTTTCGATCACATCTCATGGTCTTCCTCACTGGAAAGAGTGGAAGGAGTCCTGGGGTTGAGCATTAGTTACCCTGTAAAGTAAGTCAGCCCTGGCAGTAGCTACTGACTTCTTACTGAGGAGTTATACATTTACAAAAACAGAAACTGCAGGATTCTCTTCTAAACGTAATGAGTTATGTGAACACTCAGGTATATTCATGCAACGCATCATTTAACTTTCATTGTGGAAAGGCAATACCTCCAAACACAAAACACATTGAGTTTTTACAAAAATGTCTCTCAACATATAGAAAAATAAGAGTTGGAAGGGGCAACAAAAAGTAAGTAATGTTTATATATTATATATATATATATATATATATATATATATATACACATATACATATAGAGGCGTGTCGGAACCCAGCGCAGCGATTGGTCCACACGGTTTGCTGCTCAACTGATTGGTGGACTTCATAATAAACGTGTGGCGTGTCATCCGGGTGAAGTTCTGCCCTGCCACTCTGCACCGGTGTGGCCCGACCCCAGAGTGGGCCGGAGCCGTCGGGGCGATGAGGAGACTCGTCTCTGGAGGTCAGTGACGTTACTCTTCGTCACGGCCGCGCTCGCGCTGTCTGCTCACGTCGTCCTGAGCAGAGCGAGGCCAAAGCCGAGTCCCATTCCCACGGAGGAATACCGCCTCATCGCACCTGAAACGTACGAGTACGTCCTCAACCAGCCCACTGCGTGCGGGGGCAGAGCCAGAGCCCCCTTCCTGATCTTCATGGTCCCAGTTGCCCTTCTGGAGGCTTTCCGGACAACATGGGGCGCTCCGGGTCAGGACACCCTCACTCTGTTCTACGTCCAGGCCGCGCTGGAGGAGAGCAGGGCGCTCGCAGACATCATCCAGGTGAGCTTCCAGGACAGTTACCAGAACCTGACGATCAAGACCATGATGATGATGAGTTGGCTGGCAACCCGCTGCCCCAATGCCTCCTACGCCATGAAGGTGGATGCCGACGCCCTCGTGGACGCCTCCTACCTCCTCGGAAGACTCGGGAGCTCCCCCGGGCGAGGCCTCATCACGGGGTCCGTGATCAGCAACGGCCGGCCGAGGAGGGAGAGCCACAGCAAGTGGCGCGTGTTGGAGGATCTGTACCCGGAGGATGTGTCCGGGGCCGGGTACGTCCTCTTCGCCGACCTGGCCCCCGGGATCTCCTGGGCGTCCCGGTTGGTGAGGGCGATCACCCTGGAGGACGTCTACGTGGGGCTGTGTCTGCGGGTGCTGGGCATCCGGCCGGTGTACTCCCTCGGCCTGCCGACCTTCAGGAACCTGTTAGAAGTCTGAAAGCGGGAGTACGACCGGTGCACCTTCGCCGATCTGGCCCTCGCCAGGACGGGAAGCCATACGACACTTACACTGTTATAACTAACAGTGTAAGTGTCGTATGGCTTCCCATCCTTTACAGCATTTATAGATATAATATTAGTTTCATAATTGCTAGTATTAGCTGTGAAGCCTAATTCATGCTTCTCCGTCAGGTCGACGGCGTACCTACGCCGTAGCTTACGCGTCGACGCAGACCCCTACGCCGTAGCCTGACGCGCACCTCCAAAAAATCCTAACTACGCGTCGCGTTGACGCGGACTGCAACGCTGTGATTGGTCCGCTCAGAACGTGGCGGCATGGCGGTTAATTGCAGAGCAACGCGGACCCTCGACGCAGAACTTCGAATGCTCAATGACTGCGTCAGGTCGACGGCGTAGGTACGCCGTCGACCTGACGGAGAAGCATGAATTAGGCTTGAGGCAGCCAGTGCATCATGGTCTCCGTCAGCAGCTGCTGTGGCCCGTGCAGCAGCTGGGGGCCCTTGAACCCGTTGGCGAGGGCCACATCGGCGAAGGTGCACTCATGGAGTTAACATATTAACAGGGGTGTTAAAGAATGTTCTGAAACAATTAGTCAAACATTGGTAATCAGATAGTTCTCAGCCATCCTGGACTTCTTCAAATGTCTTCTTTTGTGTGACCCACATCTTCCTTTGCACTCGTCAGACAAAGAAAAGCAGCAGCTGGAGACCTGCAGATGCACTTTCTGTTGGTTCCACAGATCCAGGTTCACCCAGATGGTAAAGAATGTGGCTCTTAAATAGTTAGCGGACCGACAGACCAGAACATGCAGAATCCGTTCCAAATATCTTCTCAAATAGGACGATTTGCTGCCTTTCTCGGTTTTGATTCACTTCTTTTAAAATATATTTACTTCTAGCATTTAAAAAAAAGATAAACAAGTCAGAAATTAGAATTAGAGCGACGATGAGCTGACTAAAACTAAACTGTTCATACTGATGTCTATGAAATGCCAGGAGGTTTGAAACCTGACCACCGCGTCCGTATTTTAAAGACCTCGTACCTCCTGCAACTGAATACTGATGAGTACCTGATGAGTTTTGGGAATTGGTCTGATAATCATGATAGTCGTTTTCTTCTGTTGTCGCTGGACTAATCGATCAGGTGTTTCAGCTCTAATTGATCATGAAGGAGCTGTTAGAGTGCAGATTTTGCAATTTACACCAAAGACTTAAAAAAACAAAAAAACGTCCATATTGCTGTATGTGCCCGAACCTTAAATGACATGGAGCCATATGACCCTTCAAACACTGTTTGTCTATACATATATGAGTGTGTATATATATATATATATATATATATATATATATATATATATATATATATATATATATATATATATATATATATATGATGTAAGAGAGAGAGAGAGCTTCACAGAATGTTGCCTTTATGATGATCAGTGCTCCGGTTGCTTCTGTGCCTTCTCTATTTACTGTCTTCTGACTCGCTGCCTATTTATGTAGTTGCACGTGACGGCCAGCTGGTGGCAGTGTGTGCCAGCAGGTGATGGAAAAGGACTTTGATTTAGTTCTTGGTGCAGATAGACTCTATGACCTTTAAATACAGGATAATTGTGAAGAAAAAAATTCTCCCAGAAGAGCATTTAATTATGCATTTAGTTGCTTATTTTTCTCTTTTAAGTTCCAACAGTTTGATCCTGCATATTGAAGCAACTTTGGATTTTTACTATTCAGTTTCTATTCAGTTTATTTTATAAATATCACATCACAACATCACAAATACAAGTTTGCCTCGGAGGGCTTTACAATCTGTACACATAACATCCCTATCCCGGGACCTCACATCGGATCAGGAAAAACTCCCCTAAAAAGATAGTAAAAACCCTTTCACAGGGAAAAAAGGGAAGAAACCTGAGGGAGAGTGTAATGGGAAAATATAGTGTTGTCATGTTGGAGAAGAAGAAGGGCCTGAATCGAACCTTTAAATGACCCTCAGAGATAAAGACCAAATGGGAAGAGAAACAGATGTACTGAGATGGGTACTGGGATCAAAGGACTGTTGATCTTCCTTCATTTGTATATGGGGGGGTCGTAAACCGATAAGGGATTGACTTCTCAGGACAAAGGGTAATGTTTTCTTCTCCAATGACGAGAACCGTGGGTGTTCATGGTTCTCGAACAGACTAACTACTCTGTTTTCTTCCATGGGGGGTTTGGGGGCGGAGACCTGATTGTGTTAAAAGGGGCCTGATGACGGTGCTTCTTTGAATCTTGTGTCACAGGCTGCTCTGACCAGTGACAGACTTTTCCTTCCTGCAGGAATAAACGGACTTAAGACAACTTTGATTAAGAGAGACATCATTCCTTTTTAACAGATCTAGTAGGAAAAACTTCCATTACAAGAGCAACAGAGGAGGATCCCTCTCCCCGGATGGACAGAAGCAATAGATGTTATGTGGCCAGAATGAATAGCGTAGTTACAGCACATTCAATGAATATGACAGAAATTATTCATATAATGAGTAGTAGGCATGGTCCATGATCCAGATAATCCACGATCCATGAAGCAGAAGGCGGTAGAGAGGAGGGGGCATCAGCAGGGCCATGGCAGCAGGCAGGACTGGTTCCAGGCCGGCTCCATCAGCAGGGCCATGGCAGCAGGCAGGACCGGTTCCAGGCCGGTTCCATCAGCAGGGCCATGGAAGCAGGCAGGACCGGTTACAGATTCATGGCAGGCGGCAGGACCCGGGGCAGGACCCGGGGCAGGACCCGGGGCAGGACCCGGGGCAGGACCGGTTCCAGGCAGCCATGAATCCAGGGAAAGAGAAAGTAGAGTTAGTAATGTGCATTGAAGAGACAATAGTTTATCCAGATGGAGAGAAAGAAGAGGAGAGGAGGAGTGAAAGAGGAAGAGAAGAGGAGCAAAAGAGGAAGAGAAGAGGAGCTCAGTGTATCCTAAGATGTCCCCCAGCAGTCTAGGCCTATAGCAGCATATCTAGGGGCTGGACCAGGGCAAACCTGAGCCAGCCCTAACTATAAGCCTGAAACAGCCCTAACTATAAGCGCTATCAAAGAGGAAAGTCTTAAGTCTAGCTCGATAACTGAAAGCTCTAGCCCCCAACCTACCTTTTAAGACTCTGGGAACCACAAGTAACCCTGCATTCAGTGAGCGTAACGCTCTAGTGGGGTAATATGGCACTATAAGCTCTTTAATATATGATGGTGCATCACCAGTTAAGGCTTTATAGGTGAGGAGAAGGATTTTAAATATGATTCTCGATCTTACAGGAAGCCAGTGGAGTGCAGCTAGTACAGGAGTAATGTGATCTCTCTTCCGAGTCCTTGTTAGTACACGAGCTGCAGCATTCTGGATCAGCTGGAGAGACCCAAGGGACTTTCCGGAGCAGCCTGGTAATACGGAGTTACAGTAATCCAGTCTTGGAGTAACAAATGCGTGGATCAATGTTTCTGCATCGCTTTGAGACAGGATGTGCCGGATCTTTGAGATGTTCCGTAGGTGAAAAAAGGCAGTCCTTGAGATCTGTTTCACGTGGGAGCCAAAGGATAGGTCCTGGTCAAAAATAACTCAGAGATTCCTTACGGTGGTGGTGGATGCCAGAGTGATGCCATCCAGAGAAACCATATCGTCAGATAATTGATTTCTGAGGTGTTCTGGGCCGAGTAGAATAACTTCAGTCTTGTCCGAGTTCAGCAGCAGGAAGTTGCAGGTCATCCAGGTCTTGATGTCTTTAAGACACGCTTGAAGCTTAGCGACCTGGTGGATTTCATCTGGCTTGATTGACAAATATAGTTGAGTATCATCGGCATAACAGAGAGTGTTTTTTGATAATATTGCCTAAAGGAAGCATATATAAGGTGAATAAAATTGGTCCAAGCACAGAACCTTGTGGAACTCCATGACGAACACCGGTGGTCGTCGAGGCCTCATCGTTTACAAATACAAACTGAGATCTATCTGATAAATACGACTTATACCAGCTTAATGCTGTACCTTTAATACCAATTGACTGGTCTAGTCTCTGTAATAAGATGTCATGGTTAATGGTGTCGAATGCTGCACTAAGGTCTAACAAGACAAGTACAGAGACAAGTCCCCTATCTGATGCAACTAGAAGGTCATTAGTAATTGTCACTAGTGCTGTCTCTGTGCTATGATGCTTTCTAAATCCTGACTGAAACTCCTCAAATAAACTATTGTTATGTAAAAAGTCACACAACTGATTTGCGACTACCTTCTCCAGTATCTTAGAGAGGAAGGGAAGGTTAGAGATAGGTCTGTAGTTAGCCAACACCTCTGGATCCAGGGTGGGCTTTTTAAGAAGAGGTTTAATTACATCTACTTTAAAAGACTGTGGTACATGACCCATTAGTAAAGACCCATTGATAATATCTAGTAGAGAGGTGCTAATTAAAGGTAAAACTTCCTTAAACAGCTTAGTCGGAACAGGGTCTAGGAGACTGGTAGAAGATTTAGAAGTAGAAACCATTGAAGACAGTTGGTCGAGGTTGATGGTAAAAAATCCATCCAGACGCACAACAGGGCCCACAGCCTCCTCCATGGTCATCCCACCTGAGGATGGACCGGCAGTAGTCGAGGGCAGGAGATTACCGATCCTGTCTCTAATAGCCAGAATCTTACCATTGAAGAAGTTCATAAAGTCATTACTACTGAGGTCTATAGGAATACATGGATCCACCGAGCTATGACTCTCAGCCAGCCTGGCTACAGTGCTAAAGAGAAACCTAGGGTTGCTCTTGTTTTTCTCTATTAGTGATGAGTAATAGGCTCCTTTGGCATTACGGAGGGCCTTCTTATATGTTCTCAGACTATCCCACCAAACCAACCGGGACTCCTCCAGACCATTGGAACGCCATATGCCCTCAAGCTTCCGTGATGCTTGCTTCAATATGCGGGTCTGAGGGTTGTACCATGGAGCGAGCCTCCTTTGCTTAATGATCCTCTTTTTTAGAGGGGCTATCGAGTCCAGTGTCACTCTCAGTGAGCCAGTAGCACCATCGACGAGCTGATCAATCTGGGAGGGAGTAAAGTTAGCACAGGAGTCCTCTGTTATATTGAGACATGGTAATGAATCAAATACAGAAGGAATCGCTTCCTTAAATCTAGCAATAGCACCGTCAGTTAGACATCTGGTGTAAAAACTCTTGACTAACGCTGTACAATCTGGTAGCATAAACACAAAAGTTATAAGGCAATGGTCTGATAAAAGAGGGTTCTGTGTAAACACTACTAAATGCTTCACATCAATGCCATATGTAAGAACAAGGTCGAGGGTGTGGTTAAAGCAGTGAGTCGGTTCCTGTACTCTCTGACAGAAGCCAATTGAATCCAACAATGAGCTGAATGCAACACTAAGGCTATCATTGCTAACATCCACATGAATCTTAAAACACAGTCTCTATAGAGTTAAAAGTGGGCAGCTGCATATTAATGAGAACATATGTACTTGTTTGTTCGTGCATTCTCATTTATTTCATGTATGTGAGTTTTCTTCGTGCTGCTATTGTTGTATTATTATTATTATTATTATTATTATTGCTGCTGCTGCTTTTGGTATCACTTTTTAATGTTTCATGCTGGAATAAATGCTGTTCCTTAGACAAAATAAAAGTCTAGGGTAAATATTGAACACATTGTTTTGTTTATATCATGTGTTAACAACCGGGTGTGTGGAAGTCCTGGTGCCGTGTGGGGAGCTTCCTAAAGACGTGTTGTCCCTTGAAGGGGACACATGCATGGTGGCTGGTTGCTGCAACGCTTTTGGTGTGAACGCAGCATCAGTCTGTGTCGTGCTCATCCACAAAGGAAAGTAGCTCCACATGTTCCCCTTATTTGAACTCTTTACGTTCGTTGTGTCCCCTGAAGGAGAGCTCCTGTTTACCCAAAATGAGGACACAGTCTATCAGTCTTTTCAGTATTTCCCTGTTCTTCGTAACTTTTTCGTTGTGGAGCTCCGTTTCCCTGCGAACTTGTTTGTTGATCTGAAAATCCACTCGGTCTCTCCAAACGTTTAAGGCTGGAAGTGTCCTGCCGTTCTTTGGCGTCGTGTTGCAGCCACGCCCACTAACAATCACTACAACACACAACTACAACACACAACCTACAACACACAACCAGTGGTGAGACGACTGTGACTAAATACAGCTATATTGTGTAAAACTTTTTTTAAATTTCTATTTCACTTACACCATGGTGGAGAGGAAAAGATAAATTACTGCACTGGTGTTCTGAAAAAAAAAACAAGAATTGGTATAAAAATGCGGTGCAATAAATATACAGAAATTTAAATTTTGAGGAATGAGCATTTAAAAACACTTTACAGAAGTTAGTATTTGGACATCATACTGGCCTGCTGTTGAAGCCCAGGCTCCAGGATGAAGACGTGCGTCTCGAGGACACCGCAGACTTTTCAATACGAAGTCATTCGTACTTGTGCCGAAAGAAAGCAGCATACATCATACATCATACACACATATATATATATATATATATATATATATATATATATATATATATATATATATATATATATAAAAAAATATATATATATATATATATATATATATATATATATACACACACACATATATATATGTTAGGCCACTTTCCTCCAATTGTTTAAATAATAAAAAATAAAAAAATACGCCCGGCTCTCGAGAGGACAAAACAAATAAAAAGAGTTTCAACACAGTTATAATTCCGACGTTACTACAAGAAGAGAACACTTGTAAACACTTGTCTTGTGTTCTTTTAATACACGTCTGCATGTGTATGATCTAGCTAAGTGGAAAAGTGCTTTTTCTGGAAAGGTTTGGCAAAAAGAAAGAAGCGGTCACAGTACTGAACCGGACTGCAGTCAAACTTAATCAACAATACTTTAAGACAGCACCAGTGATCACAAGCTGAGCTCCTCGTCTACAACACAAAGAACAGCGATAGTAATTGGAGGAAATGTGGAAACAGAACTTTAAAAAAAAAGAAAGAAAATAGTTTCCTTCTTCCAGGAACGACCAAAGATCTTCACATACTTTACAATATCATGATTATGTACACAACGGCGAGTGAGACATGGCATCATGAAAGATCACGAGTACTTCTGTAATGTCATGAAGAAGGGGTTGAAGGGGAGAGGAGCAATGGGAGGACAGGAAAGGGCGATGGTTTGAGAGTTCAGAGGAAAGTGGGAGAAAAGAGACGTGCAGGAAGGAACAGGAGAAGAAAGCGTCATATCGAGACTTCATCTGGACTCACTGAACATGCTACACAAAGAGGAAACATGGTACCGGCACATAGTGGAACATGTTGTTGTACACTGTCAGACATACGAGAAAGAAAGAAGACAGCTAATTGGAAACCTCTGGAAGGAAAAGGTACAGTTTAATATAACAGATATTCTGCAAGTAAGAATATCTTATAGTACATATATAAGTACTATTTCAGTATCTTAGAATGCTCTTGTATTATTGACAATTATTTGTTTGGTTTGTTTGTGTTATATTTATTCTAATGTATTTTTATTTACTGGACAGCCTGATCCACACCAGACCAGTTGGTGGCGGTAATGCAATACTTTTTTTTTGCCGACCGCCAATAAATCTCAAAGAAGAAGAAGAAGAAGAAGAAGAAGAAGAAGAAGAAGAAGAAGAGGAAGCGTGTTTCTTTCCGGAAGAAATATCCGTGGCACCATCCGGCGTAGCATTAAACGGTGTTGTAGGTCCGCCTGCTTGTTTCTCATTCCCGGTAGCGGAGCGGGAGTTGTCTCTGAGTGCGATAGAAGTATCACTCAGTACTTCTACTTCTACTTATCACGCTGCAGGTGAGTCCTCCTGTTGTGTATCACCTACCGGACGTTTTGATCAGGTAACAGGTTGTCTTTTAGGATGTAATAACTCCGCGTCTATATATATTGTGTACAACACATGCTGCTGATGACCTGAGGCTTAATGTAACGGTCCTGACCCCCTAAGAGGACTTGTGATGATGGAGGGTCTGACCCCCTGAGAGGACTTGTGATGATGGAGGGTCTGACCCCCTGAGAGGACTTGTGATGATGGAGGGTCTGACCCCCTGAGAGGACTTGTGATGATGGAGGTCTTGTACTCTAACTGTTCTTCTATCTGGCAGACATCATGGATGAAGAACCAGAGAGGACCAAGCGCTGGGAGGGGGGCTACGAGAGGACCTGGTAAGACCTGTAGACCTGTAACATCTGTGTGTGTGCATACATACATACATACATACATACATACATACAATTCTGTTTCTGAACTTACACTTATATTTTATTGAATATGTATTAAATAAAACATTTTTAATGGATGCTAATTTTAAATATTTATTGTTTAAATCTCACGTCCCCCGTTTGAGAACCACTGCATTAGGATACATGCTGCAGTCAGTCAGAGAGAGCAGGACTAGTTATCTAACATGGGACTTTGTGACTGGACTGAGACTCTCATTGAGGATCAGTGAAGAGGTTTTATTCAGGGCTTTGAATAGCCAAGCCAATCAGACAAAGGCATTGAATAAACAACCAAACTGAATAAGAAGTTAAGATGGAGCTTTATTAATCCCAAAGAGAGAAAAGAAAGAACATTAGAGTATTTTATAAACATCTATGAACACTAGAATAATGTGTGTTCTCCTGCAGGGAGGTGCTGAAGGAGGACGAGTCTGGCTCACTAAAAGCCACAGTGGAAGAGATCCTGTTCCAGTCCAAGAGGAAAAGGTTTGTGTGACGCATACAAAGTGAAAATGATTGATTTGATAATTAGTTATTTTTAAGACTCCATTGTATTTTTTTTTTTTACATGTAAAGGAGACATGTTTTCTTCTGCTGGCACTCTTGAAATGCATTTGTCTTCTCGTGCTCGTCCTTCTTTGATCAAGACGTGCACGACTAGATGTGTGGAAGGTTTCCCTCTGAGTATTTCTGTGTGTATCATCTCTGTGCTGCTGAGTCCTGAGATGAAGTGAGTTACATGCCTGCTGCCATGTCCCTGCTGATGCCCCTCCTCTCTACCGCCTTCTGCTTCATGGATCGTGGTTATCTGGATCGTGGTCCATGCCTACTACTCATTATATGAATAATTTCTGTCATATTCATGTCATGTGCTGTAACTACGTTATTCATTCTGGTCACATGACATCTATTGCTTCTGTCCATCCGGGGAGAGGGATCCTCCTCTGTTGCTCTCCCTCAGGTTTCTTCCCCTTTTTCCCTGTGAAAGGGTTTTTACTATCTTTATTGGGGGAGTTTTTCCTGATCCGATGTGAGGTCCCGGGACAGGGATGTTATGTGTACAGATTGTAAAGCCCTGCGAGGCAAACTTGTATTTGTGATGTTGGGCTATACAAAATAAACTGAATTGAATTGAAACCTCTCTGTTGACTCGTAGGGTGATAGAGAGCCATGGACAAGTGAGGCTGGGCATGGTGAGTGAGTTCTCTATTGTTCTATAACTCAAAACAATAGACACTTACACGTTTGGTCATAATTGTTTTGATTAATTTGCGGTTATATCGTATCATAAAGATGAATAGTATTGAACAAATTATGATCTTGTTTCACATTATAACAGTTAATAAAAGTCATGAATGCAGCTGGCAATAACCTTTCTCGTGTTTATGGAACAAACAATGCACGGCCCATTGGAGTAGCTGGTTGTTGGTGTTAAGCTGGTCTGTTTAACACCATGATTTTGTTAAACATCATAAATCTGTACTTAGGACACACTCAGCACAACTTGGGATTAGTGTATTTTGCTATAAGGAAAATGAAATATAATGTTTCTAATGTTTCATTAGAAGATGTTAAAGCTGTTGTTCTCTAGATGCGACATCTCCATGTGGTGGTTGACTGTTCCAGAAGCATGGAAGACCAGGACCTGAAACCAAACCGCCTCACCTCTTCTCTGAAGGTAATGTGAGCAGACCAACCACCCTGCACAGCAGCCAGAGGGTCAGCTGTAACGCTTCTCTTCCTTTCCTCCTCAGCTGGTGGAAGCTTTTGTTGAGGAATACTTTGACCAAAACCCCATCAGTCAGGTATGTTTATACACTCCTGGGTTCTGTGCATGTTTTATACTGAACTGTATAAAGACTTTACACCAGCTCTTGTTTAACATGGCACGTTCTGATGAGTTTATTGGAGGTCTGCGCCATCATGTTGGTCATACACAGATATGAAGGGTTCCCCATCCTCATTGCTGCTCTGGCAAATACTTTTGGCCAAGGTTTAGTTGTCATTATTTTAGATCAGAGCTCCCACAGAAGCTTCAAGATTTGAAGACTGTGTGGAAGAATGAGCCAAAATCACAGTGGTACCTTCAGTGTGTGAATGTTGGTTAGTCCTGATGGACAGGTGGTACCTTCATGGTAGCTCCTCCCATCAGTGTGAATGTTAGTTAGTCCTGATGGACAGGTGGTACCTTCATGGTAGCTCCTCCCATCAGTGTGAATGTTAGTTAGTCCTGATGGACAGGTGGTAGCTTCATGGTAGCTCCTCCCATCAGTGTGAATGGGTCGGAAGACTAGAAAAGCGCGATACAGTACAGGTCCATAGCGCTGCTGCTGTCTAGCCCCAATCAGAAACACTTGTTCTGATGCAATGTTACAGTTTCTGCAAACAGAAAACATACTTTTGCAGTGGCTGACCAGCCAACATGTGTTTTCTACAGCTGGGCATCATCACCACGAAGAATAAAAGAGCCGAGAAGCTGACTGACCTGGGAGGTGAGGATCACATGAGCTGAACCCCTCAATGTCATGAAGGAGTGTAGTGAACATGTTTGTTATTAATTTTAGGGTTCCTCATTGAAACGGAGAAAAACATGTCACTTAAACCACGACTCTGTCTAGACAGAGCGACTCTCTTCTATGACTAGTGCTACTTTTAGCGTCCGTCATCTGTTCAAACGTTGCACGTGTCTTTCCCTGGACTGGAAACAACATGTTAAGTCATTGACTGTACATCTATTTAGCCAGTCAGGGAGTTAGAATCCACCTGGCTGCAGATCAGGAAATGGAACTCAGCTTTTTTCTGGGGCACTGCCAAGATGTTTCAGGACAGACGGTGATACAAGTAAACATGACGTATACATTGGGGCTTATACGGTTTTTATCTTATAAATCAAGCTCTGTTTTGCCTTCTTATGCACTCAAAGAATGTTACACGTCTTAAAAGTGCAAGATGAGAGATTGGCATGAGCATTGATGACCTCATCGGCTCGTAGCTAACCGCTAAAGGTCCAGCGCTGTGTGTGCATGGAAGCTAATATTCATTATGTTTTACTGGTCAGTCTTTGGGGACGAGAACTCATCAAGGCGGGCACAGGTCGCCTCGGTGGCCGGGCCCGGACCCCAATGCAGCTTTAATGTGCTGTGGTGTCTTTTGTTCACCAGGAAATCCAAAGAAACACATTGTTGCTCTGAAAAAAGCCGTGGACACCGTGTGTGTAGGCGAGCCGTCCCTATACAACTCTCTCAACCTGGCCATCCAGACCCTCAAGTAGGTTCTGCAGTGTTGCAGTCCTAACATTATTATTATTATCATCATCATCATCATCATCATCATCATCATCATCATCATCATTTCTGTCATATTACTGAATGTCGCTGAGCTTGCTCCTGTCTTTGTATGAAGGCACATGCCTGGACATACGAGTCGGGAGATCCTGGTAATCCTCAGCAGCCTCACCACATGTGACCCAGCCAACATCAGTGAGCTGATTAAGGTGAAGTCAAACCCTTACTCCATACCTGGCATTTCATCTGAACTTCATGTGAATGTTTCTAGTGTCTCTCATGCTGCAACACAAATACTGAGCTGTATAATGTGTTCCTCCTCTGTCAGACGCTGAAGTCTCTGAAGGTCAGGGTCTCGGTGATCGGCCTGTCGGCCGAGGTCAGGGTGTGCACGGTCTTGACCCGGGAGACGGGCGGCTCGTACCACGTCATCCTGGATGAGAGTCACTTCAAAGAGCTGCTGATGCTGCATGTCAAGCCGCCTCCAGCCAGCTCCTCGTCTGAATGCTCTTTAATACGCATGGGTCAGTATTCAGAGGCTGTTTCCTCCTTTGTGGCATCGTAAGACACAACAGTGTTAAATAACAGCTTTCTGCTGCCATCACAGAACAACAGTCACAGAGTTGTATCCTGTAGGATTTCCAAGTTGCTCTTTTCTAGGCATAAAGATCCCACTGTGAGGGCAAAGTGGTGCATTTGCCAATCCATTTTAATATGTAGGGATCCAAACACACGATCTCGCTGGTAACACGGTGAACGCCCCAGTTCTTCTTGAGTGAAAGGCTGGCAATACATTATTACTGTCAACAACTAGCAACAATTAGTAATGGTTGTTAAAAACTAGCACGACTAGCGTTTGGAGCATTACTCAGTCGGTTAGAATTTAAAATGTTTCATTTGAAGATTAAAGTGGCGAGTCTTGGCCAATCAGCGTTAAGATGTCTACAGCGGCTTCATTTCCCTCCTACCAGTTTTTTAATAGCAAGCTATCACGTTAGCTAACGTTGTTGGGAGAGACAGCGAGTGAGATTACTGGCAGCGGTGAGTCCGTGGCAGCGTCAATGGAGTCAATCGTCAATGGAGTCAATCCCCACCTTAGGCGACAGCAACCCAGGGTTGCTGTCGCCTAAGGTGGGGATTGACTCGATGGCCCACTGAGGAAAGTATTGTAATATTTATATTTTTGCAGCATTAGGAACTGGGTGTCTGAGGAATAAATGCTGTATGGCGTTTCTCTTGCATTCGTGCACACCACCAAATACGAGTCGACTGGTTTGTCTGGCATTGTGACATAAAACAGTGGTTTCCTGATTAAATGGTAATTGACAAATAAGCACAGCGAGAAGATCAGCCAATCAGGGCCAGGGGCGGGACTTAACCCATTGTCAAGTGTGGTCAGCTGTGCAGTGGAACCGAAGAGTAATAATAACAATTGTTCACGTAATGTCCTCTGTGTCACGGTTTGGCTGCTGAACATTCTCTTGTTGCGTAGAAAATGCACAGGGATGTACGTATTTTATGACATTTACACAACTCCCCCTGCCGTGCGCCCTCTTAGCTGTTCGGAGTGCACGCAGTGGAGGTCCACAAGGAAATCAGTCTCTGACCTCCAGCCTGCTGCTGCTTAAAAGGGTGAGGGGTCGTTGGTTCCAGGTGGTCGTTGGCACCAGGTTCCAGGTGGTCGTTGGCACCAGGTTCCAGGTGGTCGTTGGCACCAGGTTCCAGGTGGTCGTTGGCATCAGGTCTCACCTCTAAAATCAACCTTGTCCCATTGGTTCTTGCTCCTCCTCAAGATATTACGATTCTTTAGACTATAAAAACATCTCCTGTATTTGTCTCCCTCTTGTTTGTTCAGGTTTCCCTCAGCACACCATCGCCTCTCTGACGGACCAGGACGCCAAGCCTTCATTCAGCATGGCGTAAGTCCAAAGCGGTGCTATTTAGACCTGGTGGTCAGGTGTGTGCACTAAAGTGAGCGGGTTGTGTGTCTGTTGTGTCTCCAGTCACCTGGATAGCAGCAGTGGAGCCGACCTGTCTCTGGGAGGATACTTCTGTCCACAATGCCACGCCAAGTACACAGAGCTTCCTGTGGAGTGTAAAGTCTGTGGTACGTGTCAGTGTGTGTGTGTGGTGCTTTTTGCTGCTTATTAAAAGTACTGCAGCTCTGACCGGTGTGTTGTCTCGAAGGTTTGACTCTGGTGTCGGCCCCCCATCTCGCCAGATCCTTCCACCACCTCTTCCCCCTGCAAGCCTTCACAGAGAGTCCTGCGGAGCGGCTGCAGACAGACAGGTGGCGCTCACACCTCACACCCTCATTCACAGATGCCGTGCGGCTGTGGAGCTAAAGCTGTTTCATTTGGTTTCAGGTTCTGTCAGGCTTGTCAAGGGGAGCTGAAGGATAAAAGTGTAAGTACAGTAGCGGACTACGTCTGGATCCGTAGAGGCCATTCAGACGATAGAACAACGTGTTCCTTTTAATGGGGTACATGTCACAAAGTATTATTCAGTTTATTACAGTTGTACAATACCTTCTGTGACTCTGAAGGAACCATGTCACTTGTGAGGAAATAACCCTGCTAATGGACATGTGTCTTTAGTTATTTCCAGTGTTATGATCTCTTCATTTGGCATTCTATGCCTTTTATTGGATAACGGGGGGATGGGGAACACAGTATAGGTCCTGGACCTGCCACGCATCTTAATCCTATTTACTGTCACACTTACCAGTAATCTTCCTGCTACAACAGACAGGTCTACATTACAAACTATAATAATCCTTTATATAACTAGAGGTGTGGCGTTTCTTGGCTAAATATTGAGTTGATGCAGGAACTGTAGGATCCAGTGTCATTGAAGCCCTCTTGCTGCTGCACCATTCCTTTTTAGGTCAACTATGTGAAACTGCACTCACAAATTGCTAGTTGGTTTAAAAAAACCATCTTCCTCTTCATATTAAGTGTAAAAACGATATACTTGAATTAGTGTATTCATTGTAACTTCATCCACCTCTCTCTTCCTCTCCTCTAGGTGTCCACCTGTCCGTCCTGTGGCAGTGTGTTCTGTGTGGAGTGTGACCTCTTCATCCATGACTCGCTCCACTGCTGCCCCTGCTGCATCCACAACCAGAGCTGAAGCTGAGGGGCAACTGGCAGCACGCCACTTTATTTATGTCAAATGATGTGTGTGCATTGTTTATACACACTTTTGTACTACAGTTCTGTTTGTGACATGGCAGTTACAATAAAACATATTTTTGTATGCTTCTTAAAATGCTTAAAAGTGTCAATCTCAAAGAGTTGAAATGAAAAAAAAAATATATATATATTAAGTCACTATCACTGAAGGAGGTAACGCAATGGCGATTGAGCCTATGGCCCACTTGTGTGTGTGTGCGCGCGCGCGCGCAAACTCTAGATGTTGAACTATGCAGACGATCTGGAACATGTAGATAAAGCCTCCCGACGGCTAACGTTACACTTCCAATGTGTAACCAGGACATGCATTTAAAGGGTTTGAGGATTCAGAATTAGTTTTCTTTAGTGTTAGATTATTTAGTTTTCTTTGTTTTTCAATCCGTACTCCACATTCGTTGGTGGCGATAATGTCCTGTGAAGTGTTAGTCACCGCTATAATGTAGAAGAAGAAGAAGAGGAGTAGGAGGAGGAGGAGGAGGAGGAGGAGTAGAAGTAGAAGAAGTAGAACAAGAAGTAGTAGAAGAAGAAGAGTTGCATTGCCGCCCGGAAGCCCCCCCCCCCCGCAGCTCCCGGTCCTCAGCGGGGTGTTGCAGCGCCATGGCCCGCGTCCTGAACGCTATCGTGGCGGTGTGTCCGGACCTGGGCATCGGGACCAGTGGAAACCTGCCCTGGCATCCGGTCCGGCTCGAGTAAGTCCTGCTGGCCCGAGATGGAACCGTTCACCTGCTGGTGTTTACACAACGAGGAGCGCGAGACCTGAAGCCCGCGTGCTGCCAGCAACAATCACTAAATGATGTGTTCATGTGTTCACTGAATAACTACATGATGTGTTCTTCATGTGTTCACTGAATAACTACACGATGTGTTCTTCATGTGTTCACTGAATAACTACATGATGTATTCATGTGTTCACTGAATAACTACATGATGTATTCATGTGTTCACTGAATAACTACACAATGTGTTCTTCATGTGTTCACTGAATAACTACATGATGTGTTCATGTGTTCACTGAATAACTACATGATGTGTTCTTCATGTGTTCACTGAATAACTACATCATGTGTTCATGTGTTCACTGAATAACTACACGATGTGTTCTTCATGTGTTCACTGAATAACTACACGATGTGTTCTTCATGTGTTCACTGAATAACTACATGATGTGTTCACTGAATAACTACACAATGTGTTCTTCATGTGTTCACTGAATAACTACATGATGTGTTCATGTGTTCACTGAATAACTACATGATGTGTTCATGTATTCACTGAATAACTACATGATGTGTTCTTCATGTGTTCACTGAATAACTACATGATGTGTTCTTCATGTGTTCACTGAATAACTACATGATGTGTTCATGTGTTCACTGAATAACTACACGATGTGTTCTTCATGTGTTCACTGAATAACTACATGATGTGTTCATGTGTTCACTGAATAACTACACGATGTGTTCTTCATGTATTCACTGAATAACTACATCATGTGTTCATGTGTTCACTGAATAACTACACAATGTGTTCTTCATGTGTTCACTGAATAACTACATGATGTGTTCTTCATGTGTTCACTGAATAACTACATCATGTGTTCATGTGTTCACTGAATAACTACACGATGTGTTCTTCATGTGTTCACTGAATAACTACATGATGTGTTCATGTGTTCACTGAATAACTACACGATGTGTTCTTCATGTGTTCACTGAATAACTACATGATGTGTTCATGTGTTCACTGAATAACTACACGATGTGTTCTTCATGTGTTCACTGAATAACTACATGATGTGTTCATGTGTTCACTGAATAACTACACGATGTGTTCTTCATGTATTCACTGAATAACTACATCATGTGTTCATGTGTTCACTGAATAACTACACAATGTGTTCTTCATGTGTTCACTGAATAACTACACGATGTGTTCTTCATGTGTTCACTGAATAACTACACGATGTGTTCTTCATGTGTTCACTGAATAACTACACGATGTGTTCATGTATTCACTGAATAACTACATGATGTGTTCTTCATGTGTTCACTGAACAGGGTACCCGCGAGGTCTTAAAAACTTGAAAAAGTCTTAAATTTAGTATTCATAATTTAAGGCCTTAAAAAGGTATTACATTTTGTCAACAGGTCTTAAATTTCGTTCATCAATGAATGAATATATACTTTATTAATCCCCGAGGGGAAATTTGGTGTCGGGGTAGCAGCAACTTACAACAAAATAAACAAAAACAGCAGGACGAAAGATAAAAGATATATACAATAATAATAAAAATAATAATAATAATAATAAAATGAAATAGAATAAAATAGAATAGAAATAGCTAGGATATAGAATAAAACAGAATAGAAATAGCTAGGATCAAGTCTTAATTTTTACCCCCTTCCTTATTTGATACGGCGCCACAACATTTGTTTATTGTTCGTTGTTACAACGAATCTTAGTACACCCAAACGTCGCATCCAAAATATCAGGCAACCTGTATATGGCTCTGAACTGCTGAGACGCTGTAGAGTTTAACAGCTGATCGCGCACTGATCGTGCGCCACCCCCCTCCCCTGCGAGCGCGCTAACTAGCGCGCGCGCAGGTTTGCATCGAGCTATGCGAACCTGCTTTCCCGTTTCCATCGCGCGTGTCTCACAAGCAGGCTCAGATGCACTTGCCAGTAGTGTTACAGAGTCCACAGTCCTCCAGCTAAAGATTTTTCTTCTCTGTAAATTAAAGGGTTCTTCCCCAGGTAGCCAAAATGTCCGGATCCGGCTTAAGCTAGACACGCCGGAAGAAACATGTCCGGCCCGGGTCCCGTTGCCGATTCTGCTGAGACTCGGCATGAATGACGCCCCAGAATCGGACCGAATACACTGGCCCGATTCCGGCGGCCGTCACTGCCGTCACTCGGCCGTAATTGAAACTAACCTGGGGCCAGCACTGGCCTGAAGCCGGCACTACAGAAAACACGTCGCCAGCGTCCGGTTGCCGACTCAGCGAAGTCTCAGAACGACGCCCCAGAATCGAGTTGAATATATTCATCATGACACAAAAACAATACTTTACTTACTAAATTAAGCCTATCAAGATCCCATTGTTTGGTAACACAAGCAGTCCAACAAATGCCAAATAAGATAACATTTTATATATAATAATATATGATAAGAAAATATTGTTCATTATTATATAACAATACAATAAAATAAGACACGTAGACCAAAATGTTAGAGTACATTTTAATGAACTGAATGCACACAGGGTCAAATTAAATTACATTCAAAATAGACTAACTAAACACGAAGACCACCGTCACTCCGGCATCTTCACGGAGGTTGCAGCCTGGTAGAAAACACAAAAAAAAGAGTTGTGAGATCTCACAAAAATATTCTACTTCAATCCATACCGCACACAGGTGCACCCACAGACATATCCAGACACACACACACACACACACACACACACACACACACACACACACACACACACACACACACACACACACACACACACACACACACACACACACGTACACCCCTCACAGTTATTGTTTTAAATGGTTCTGTCTTATGATTAAAGTTATTTGATTGATTGATTGATTTCCTATTTTTTTCATTCATACGCATATCAGGAAAGGTGCGATGTTGGTCTTAAATTTCATTTAAAGTGGTCTTGAAAAGGTCTTAAAAAGTCTTAAATTTGAGATGAAAAATCCTGGGGGTACCCTGCTGAATAACTACATGATGTGTTCTTCATGTATTCACTGAATAACTACACAATGTGTTCATGTGTTCACTGAATAACTACATGATGTGTTCTTCATGTGTTCACTGAATAACTACATGATGTGTTCTTCATGTGTTCACTGAATAACTACACGATGTGTTCTTCATGTATTCACTGAATAACTACACAATGTGTTCATGTGTTCACTGAATAACTACATGATGTGTTCTTCATGTGTTCACTGAATAACTACATGATGTGTTCATGTGTTCACTGAATAACTACACAATGTGTTCTTCATGTGTTCACTGAATAACTACATGATGTGTTCTTCATGTGTTCACTGAATAACTACATGATGTGTTCTTCATGTATTCACTGAATAACTACATCATGTGTTCATGTGTTCACTGAATAACTACACAATGTGTTCTTCATGTGTTCACTGAATAACTACATGATGTGTTCATGTGTTCACTGAATAACTACATCATGTGTTCATGTGTTCACTGAATAACTACACGATGTGTTCTTCATGTGTTCACTGAATAACTACACGATGTGTTCTTCATGTGTTCACTGAATAACTACACGATGTGTTCTTCATGTATTCACTGAATAACTACATGATGTGTTCTTCATGTGTTCACTGAATAACTACATGATGTGTTCTTCATGTATTCACTGAATAACTACACAATGTGTTCATGTGTTCACTGAATAACTACACGATGTGTTCTTCATGTATTCACTGAATAACTACATGATGTGTTCTTCATGTGTTCACTGAATAACTACACGATGTGTTCTTCATGTGTTCACTGAATAACTACACGATGTGTTCTTCATGTGTTCACTGAATAACTACACGATGTGTTCTTCATGTGTTCACTGAATAACTACACGATGTGTTCTTCATGTATTCACTGAATAACTACATGATGTGTTCATGTGTTCACTGAATAACTACATGATGTGTTCTTCATGTGTTCACTGAATAACTACATGATGTGTTCTTCATGTGTTCACTGAATAACTACATGATGTGTTCATGTGTTCACTGAATAACTACACGATGTGTTCTTCATGTATTCACTGAATAACTACATCATGTGTTCATGTGTTCACTGAATAACTACACAATGTGTTCTTCATGTGTTCACTGAATAACTACATGATGTGTTCTTCATGTGTTCACTGAATAACTACATCATGTGTTCACTGAATAACTACATGATGTTTTCATGTGTTCACTGAATAACTACACGATGTGTTCTTCATGTATTCACTGAATAACTACATGATGTGTTCTTCATGTGTTCACTGAATAACTACATGATGTGTTCATGTGTTCACTGAATAACTACATGATGTGTTCTTCATGTATTCACTGAATAACTACATGATGTGTTCTTCATGTGTTCACTGAATAACTACATGATGTGTTCTTCATGTGTTCACTGAATAACTACATGATGTGTTCTTCATGTATTCACTGAATAACTACACGATGTGTTCTTCATGTATTCACTGAATAACTACATGTGTTCATGTGTTCACTGAATAACTACATGATGTGTTCTTCTCTTCTAGTAATGAATTCAAACATTTCAGAAGGATGACAGCGACGTCATCTGTGAAAGGTAACGTCACTGCAGTCTGGTTCCTGAATACATGTTGTGTTGTTGATATGAAATGTGTTGTTATGCGCTACAATACACTGGTGCTGTGCTGGTTCTGGTGCTGTGCTGTACTGGTACTGTTCTGGTTCTGGTACTGTGCTGGTTCTGGTGCTGTACTAGTGCTGTGCTGGTTCTGGTACTGTGCTGGTTCTGGTGCTGTGCTGGTTCTGGTACTGTTCTGGTACTGTGCTGGTTCTGGTGCTGTGCTGGTTCTGGTACTGTGCTGGTTCTGGTGCTGGTTCTGGTACTGTGCTCGTTCTGGTGCTGTGCTGGTTCTGGTGCTGTTCTAGTACTGTGCTGGTTCTGGTGCCAACAAGATGACTAAGGCTTATTTTAAATGGTCCTTGTGTGTAGGGCTGCAACTAACGATTATTTTAATAATCGATTAATCGGTTGATTATTTTTTCGATGAATCGGATAAAAAAAACATTAATTTCCAACCCTTTATTCAAAAACAGAAGTCACAGTGCAAAACATCTTCAGAAAGCACACACAGGTTGCTCCTTGAACATCCCTGAGCTGTTAATTAAACAAATTAAATAAAAATGGACTAACACTAAAAACATACACATGTATGCTTTACATCTGCCAAATGTGAGCCCTTTTTACTGTAATTGATCTCCTTGGAGCAGAGGCAGCATTTACATACCTGCTTTATCAATATGTATGAAACACTGGACAGAGGAAGCTGTACTGCTCCTCTCACGTCTGTTCTGACCTCCACCTTCAGGCCCAGCTCCACCTCATCTCAGCCCTGCATCAAGCTGCGCTGCATATAGAGCGTCCTCTTCCTTAAACCATTTCATTCACATCATCTGATCAATATCTGGGTCTCTTATGACCACGACATCACGTTGTTGGCTAAGCCCAACTACGTGATTTGATTCATTCTACTTTGAGTAAAAAAAAAAAACCTGCAGCCAGCTCCTCCGGTGTGCCGGTTTAACGTTAACGAGTGACTGGTGAACTGAACCAGACCGGGGGTTACGGCATGTTTCATCACGTTACGTTTTTTTACAAGCAAGACTGAACTGTAACGGAACATAACGGAACTTTAACGACAATACACAACCCAAACACGTTAGCTAACGTGATAGCAAGATGACTAGCTTCCATTAAAAACAAGTTTGAGGGAAATGAAGACGCTGGAGACATCTTAACGCTGATTGGCCAAGACTCGACACATCAAAGATCTTCTATTGCGAAGATCACAACCTCAGCTTTTCTCAGTGTCTCACTCCAATCTCAGACATGCTGGCCGTCCAGTTGCTCTACTCCGCTCTTTTTTTTTTTTTCTTCTCCGCGACTTATTGAATGGCGTAATAATCGCGCGACACAACGAATCGATAATGAAATTCGTTGCCAACACTTTTGATAATCGATTTTATCGATTCGTTGTTGCAGCCCTACTTGTGTTTTCAGTCTCACTTGATGTCAGCTCTTGACCTTAAATGAAGTCTATTGTGTACTGTGGTAGTCTGACATATGCAATATTATCATATACCGTAGATATGTAGAACAAAAAGCGCTCCCTTTCTTATTGTTGTGCAACATTAACTTTATTGTTCTCGCTCTGTCAGTTGACTGAATAAGATAAGATCTACTTTATGGTTTTTGCTTGGGCAATAGTGCTGCACACATTACATGATATAGATATTACAGCTATACGCCGACGACGAGGGAACACTAACATGGCAAATGCTGAGATAACAGAAACTACACATAAATACATAAGCATGAGGAAACAGGAAAGTCAAAGTCATAAAGACAGAACACATGAAACCAAAGTACAACAGTACCTCGTGTCATCACTTCTCACTAATCACATGACATGTTAACAAGGATGAACTTCCACCAGTACAAGAAAATAAGCTTTTATTTCTAGAAGCTGATGAAATGGCAGAACAGCTGTTTGAGGTTAACCTTTAGTCAGCGGGAGTCTCCTCACATGTTTAAATCCATGTGAGCGTTGTTCACTATGCTGATAATGCACCGTCTTACCTTTTTAGAAGAGCCTCATGAATGACTGCAGCTCTTTCTTTATGTCTTACCTTTAGAAGAGCCTCATGAACGACTGCAGCTCTCTGGCTGCTCGTGTGTCTGCTCACTTTCCAACTATTCAGAGTCTCCATTGCGTTAAAGAAATCGCTTATGAAACTTATACGTTTATGTGGTCTGCTCCGTCTCAATATTAATGAATGCACTCAGAAGGATTCATAAATATCTTAGTCATTTAATATCTAGTCATTTATATGTAACTGCTTGTCATGTGTGAACTTCACTGTGTGCCCCCTGACAACTTGTAATTCTCTTTCACACATACTATACAGTTTCCCCTAGGTTTACAGCTTCAGGGGGACGGCGACGACACAAACACTAAAAGCAGTGGTTCTCAAACTTTTTCTGTAAATAACTTCATTTTGTGATTCCATCTGTGCTTTTATAAGTAACAGAATAAAGAAAATTGCAATCACTTTCAAGTAAATCAGATTGCTCCATCAGACAATTTTCTTTAATTGCAATCGCTTAGAACAATGAAAATAAAGTTATATCTGTGCAAAAAATAACTAATATTTAGTTACTACTAAATAGCTCATTGTGGAAAACAATAAGCTATTATTTTTATTTTGCCAAACAAAACAGAATGAGTGCAGATGAGCCATCAGGTTGCATCAGTATTAGTGGAGCAGTGAGCCTCTACACATCTTTATAAACGGGGTTGTAGATTTGATACAATTCATGTTCAACGTTGATCTGAGATCTGTTTTCTGTTTTGAGACACGCAGCAGCAGAAAGGACGTCACGGAGACTTCTGGCAAAGAGCCAAAAGTCAGCAAGTCGCGCATGCACAAGCGTAACCTGTTAACGGAGTAACGTAAACATTTACCCGAAAGTACAGGCTTTTCTCCATGTATTTATTAATGACTTAGTGTTATGTCCGTGTACTTTGTACTTTGTAATATGTGAAGCCAGCAGCTCATTGTTGGTACAAGACACGAGCACTTTGTCTCTTTCACCTGGAGCAGGAGAGCTGCTCTGGGTTCAGGAGAGCTGCTCTGGGTTCAGGAGAGCTGCTCTGGGTTCAGGAGAGCTGCTCTGGGTTCAGGAGAGCTGCTGACTTGTTTTTAAAATGCATCACTAACTTGCTGTAAGAGAACTGAGAGTTGATCACTAATGAATCCATTCAACAGACAAGCAGAACGTGGTGATCATGGGTCGAAGAACGTGGTTTTCCATCCCGGAGAAGAACAGACCTCTGAGGAACAGGATCAACATCGTCCTCAGCAGGGCGCTCAAGTATGTGTCCCACCCAGTGGTGCAGTTTCACAGCCTGGAGTCTGATGTTTCACTGCACTTTAACATTTTTTTAACATTTTTCTATATTGTTAGAAGTTATTGTAAAATAGGAAGACAAAAATCAGGACTAGGATGTGCTTTCAGTTTTTAAAGACCTGATTATTGTAGATATTACAATATTTAATACTCCCCCCCCCCCCCCCCAAAGGATGCACCTTTCCCCCAAAGTCTTTTGATAATTATCATCATATCATTTTGGACAGCAACGTTCCTGGTTGCAGTAAGAAAACATGTCTCTTTGAGGATTGCCATTTCATAAATTGGGTTTACATCTAGAGAGCCTTCCGTTTATTGATGGAGGCAGCAGCACCACCTGGACACATGAAGCTCAATGCTCTGGTACATGTGGGTCAACCTGTTGCTCAGCAACCTGGACACAAATGTTACATTGTCTCCAGTATTGTTCACTGCAGTGACTTCTCATGATTCTCCTCCAGAGCGCCCCCTGCAGGAGCACACCACCTCGCGCCGGACTTCAACTCGGCTCTCAGGCTGGTGGACCTGCAGCTGGCGGACCAGGCGGACCAGGTCTGGGTCATAGGGGGCAGCTCTCTCTACAAGGTACTCGGGACCCTCACACACCAAACGTTTACACATCTGTATCATGAAGTAGTTATTTCAGCATCTCTTTTATCTGTTTGTCAATGAAGTCACAGCTGTGGTGTCTGTATTGTGGCTTCATACAGCTGTGGTGCGGCCGACGTGTGTCTTGATAAAAACAGTGACATCACAGAGCGCTCCAGATGATGTTATGAACCCAGACAAGATATCTGGGACTTCTACACAATGTACCAAGCAGCAATAGTGATTATATAATTGGCTTAGTTGATAACGGTTTCCATGGAGATAAGCCATCCTCCTCTCCGGCATGTCTGTTGCTCTGGTCTGGTGTGAACAGCATTAACATGTTGTCGTAGTTCTGGAGTCTTGGTGGAAAACTGCCACAGAAACAGAACATCTTCAAGACTAGTCGTACGTATTGATGACTGATGCACTACGGGAAATAACATCCAGGTCATTGTACAGCGTTGCATTGTACTGGTTCATCAAGGATGGTGATGGTGAACCAGTCCAGGATTAACTTCTGCCTCCAGAGAGTACTCTTCTTTCTTTAACTATGTTTTGGTTGCTTTGGGCTTCCCAGGACTTCATGGAGAGCCCGGGGACCAGGAGACTGTTTGTCACGCAAATCCTGAAGCAGTTTGAGTGTGACACGTTCCTCCCTGAGATCAGTCCAGACAGATATCGTCTACTGCCAGAGTAAGAGCAGCACACATGTTCAGCACATTTTACTGGATTGTTACACATACATATAAATAATGCATGTTTGCAGCAGGTTTAACCTCTTTTCCAGTAACAGCCCTTGAGGTGGGTGGGTCCCTAAGGGCCACTGACAGCTGTTGGCTGCTGAATGAGAAACTTGTCCTCAACATGTGTATGGAAGATGGAACATACATGTGTATGGAAGATGGAACATACATGTGTATGGAAGATGGAACATACATGTGTATGGAAGATGGAACATACATGTGTATGGAAGATGGAACATACCGTAATGCTGACCTTCTTCCACAGGTTTCCAGGAGTAGCACCAGAGCTCCAGGAGGAGAATGGGATCCAGTACAGATTTGAAGTCTATGAAAGCATCTAGCATGAAGTGAAGTATGACAAATAAAAAAAGCTCTTCAAACCGGTTCATATATTCCTGTTTTTATTTTAAACGTGCAGGTACAGTGAGTAGGGTGGCCGTGCCACTGCCATTCATAAGCACACCTTGTCAACTGATGCCCATATCAATGCATGATAATCATCATTCAAGCTATTCAAATTTACGTTTTTATTTTAAACATAAATGTGGAAACGAAAATAAGTGGCCTATTAGTGCAACGGCCCGGCATAAAGATACCTGTTATCTTGCATACAATACTGAATATTAACGTAGAGGACAGATTCGTGTTTTTTTTTTTTTTAGGACAGTGAATCCTTACGTCATGTGGACGCCACACATCGGCCTGTTCCCACATTTACATGGTCATACTGTCATGTAAATGTGTTATATTCATGTGTTCATGTCGTTCATTTACGCTGAGTTTAAAATAATGAATATGCTTTTAAAAGAAAGACTCAAAATATAAGCAGGCATACATACAGGCATCTATATAAATGTTTATTCTTTTAATCAAACTATTGTCTCATTCATTTGTGTCATTTAAGGTTTACTGTATGCTTTGTATTCTCATTGTTAGTTTAAATACTACATTTACTCACTTTTTACTGTTTACACCCAGATTTCACTAAATGTTTGCTCATGGAGATTTGGTTTAAAGTCATGGAAAAGTCATGAAATCCATTGGTCAGGATGTGTCTGAACCCTGTAGTGAGACGTGTGACCCTGAAGACCCTGCAGACCCCGATGAGGAGCACACTGCCCCCTGCAGACCCCGATGAGGAGCACACTGCCCCCTGCAGACCCCTATGAGGAGCACACTGCCCCCTGCAGACCCCGATGAGGAGCACACGGCCCCTGCAGACCCCGATGAGGAGCACACTGCCCCCTGCAGACCCCGATGAGGAGCACACTGCCCCCTGCAGACCCCGATGAGGAGCACACGGCCCCTGCAGACCCCGATGAGGAGCACACGGCCCCTGCAGACCCCGATGAGGAGCACACGGCCCCTGCAGACCCCGATGAGGAGCACACTGCCCCCTGCAGACCCCGATGAGGAGCACACGGCCCCTGCAGACCCCGATGAGGAGCACACGGCCCCTGCAGACCCTGTGGAAGACGTCTGCTTTAAGCAAAGAACTGTGGACAGTCAACCCGCTCACGTCCACGATGACACGTGTAACTAAATGTCTTTCAGGTTCCTTCTCCTGAAAGTTAAACAGACTGTTTGTGTTCTTCACAAAGAGGAAAGAGTCACCAGAGCCAGATGTTGATGTTGCTGGTGAGAGGATACAGCTAGTTATTTTAAATATTTAGGAATTTGTATTGATTCTAATCTCTCTTTTAAAAAGCAGGTAAAATGTGACAAAGGTTTTAAAATGTAACCTTGTGAATCTTAGAAATATAAGAAACAGTCTGACCACGCAGGCTGTATCTGTCTGTATTTTAATTCAATGATTATCCATCTCACCTCCTGCTTCACCAGCCGGGCAGCCAGCAGCACATTAAAATATATCCATATTCTCCATAAATACGCTCTAAAAACACTGGATGAGAACACTAAGTCACTATCACTGCAATATCCTCATCAAATACCATATCTTGATTTGGGAGAATCATTAAATTCACTGATGTGTGTCTTTTTTAAAACGTTACATAGTATGGCACCGCCTCCGCTTAGTGATTTTATTAAACAACACACTCAAAGTCAGGGGTCTCAAACTCAATTTGGCTTGGGGCCACCACTGGTATTGTGATCTCATCGGAGGGCCACACAAAAAGCATTCATAACATATTTTCGTCATCAAAAAGGCAACCAGCAGTTTCTATACATTTTTATAATAGTTTTTAACAGTGCAAATATATTTTATTTTTTTAAATAACTTATTGAAACTGCACCGAACCAACAAATGCAATCCCTGAATACATTTGTACTTTATTCTATTTCTTGCCAGACACCTGGCAGTGCTTTTGCTCACACAGCTGAGCCACATTGACCCTGATCCAGGTCACAGTGAAACCCTGATCCAGGTCACAGTGAAACCCTGATGGAGGTCACAGTGAAACCCTGATCCAGGTCACAGTGAAACCCTGATGGAGGTCACAGTGAAACCCTGATCCAGGTCACAGTGAAACCCTGATGGAGGTCACAGTGAAACCCTGATCCAGGTCACAGTGGAAACCCTGATCCAGGTCACAGTGGAAAGCCTGATCCAGGTCACAGTAGAAACCCTGAGTACAGCTTCATGATAGGCACCACTAAGCCTGGACCTGTACTTACATTTATTAAAGTTCATAGTCGAGAAAGGTTTCTCACAGATATGTGCTTCCAAAAAGGCACATTACCCGACTGATCACTTTTGTCTGCTCAGGGAAGGATGGAGGCAATTCTCAGAAATGGTCCAGTCTTGTCTGGTTTTCCTTGTGCCTCTGACTTTAGCTTTTAGATCCCTGTTGCAAGTCAATAAGTTCCATTTGCAACGTACTCGGGACTGAGAAATGACTTCATACTACAGATCAAGCTTCATGGGGTGTGTGCACATGAAACATTAATATTACAACAGTTTTTGTTTTCAAACAAAATATTTACTATATATTTGAGTCAAAATATGTTCTATAGAAAAACGAACTATTTGCAATGTTTACACAATGTGCATGTTTCAGTTTCGTTTTTTCAAGAACAGTTTTCAGAACAAGAACAACATATGTACTCTGTATCTATATGTGTGTACTCTGTATGCGTATGTGTTTTTAGTACACTGCAAGTTTTTTTTCTTTTTCTCAGGTGGTAGTGTGTTGTCTGTCTGAATAAAAACCAGTGTATCTCTGAAGCGTAGGTGGGTGGGTATCACGGTGAAAGGTGGCGCTCGACACAGACTAAGGTCAAGCTCTTTTAGCAAATCTGCATTTTCTGTGAATTCAGCAAACTCGTGGAATGCTCTTCCATCACACATACACACAAAATAAATGCTCTACCATCACACATACGCACAAAATAAATGCTCTACAATCACATATACGCACAAAATAAATGCTCTACCATCACACGCTCTACCATCACACATACACACAAAATAAATGCTCTACCATCACACATATACGCACAGAAGAAATGCTCTACCATCACACGTATGAAGAAACGTACAAAACATTCAAACATGCCTTAAGGAACGGCTTGTTGCCATCAGCATTAATGTACGTCCTGCCTGCTTGTTTCGCCTATAACTATAATATAATAAAGTATCTATCTATAAGTGCATTTGTCTAGTTCAGTGTTGATGTATGTTATGTGCACTTTTATTTTGCTTATATGAGAATTAGTTACGTTACTGTCTATTTATCGATGAATCTTTTTTGCATTATGTTATTTAAAAATAAAAAATTTTAGGCTGCCAGCTGGAACCAGTGTCCAGGACCTGTTCATCTGGAACCAGACAGGACAGACTACTATTTAACAGAAGCAGCACATGTCTGCCTTGTTGGGGAAGGTGGAAACAAGAGGATTGGCTTTAGCTGAGAGTGGGACAGTCCACCTGTAAGGAGAAAATAATCATCTACTTGGCTTCATGACATATATTTATATTTATATATATATATATATATATATATATATATATATATATATATATATATATATATATATATATATATATACAACTTTATATATATGATTATACACTACCCTTCAACAGTTTGGGGTCACCCAGACAAATTTCCAGTTTCTTCACAATTTCCTGCATGGAATAGCCTTCATTTCTAAGAACAAGAACAGACTTGTGAGTTTCACATGAAAGTTCTCTTTTTCTGGCCATTTTGAGAGTATAATGAACCCACAAATGTGATGCTCCAGATACTCAACTAGCTCAAAGGAAGGCCAGTTTTATAGCTTCTCTCAGCAGCAGAACTGTTTTCAGCTCTGCTAACATAATTGCACAAGGGTTTTCAAGGGTTTTCTAATCCTCCATTAGTCTTCTATGCGATGAGCAAACACAATGTACCATTACAACACTGGAGTGATAGTTGCTGGAAATGGGCCTCTATACACCTATGTAGATATTTCATTAAGAACCAGACGTTTCCACCTAGAATAGTCATTTACCACATTAACAATGTGTAGTGTATTTCTGATTAATGTAATGTTATCTTCATTGAAAAAAACAGTGCTTTTCTTATAAATAATGGCGGCAACATATACATGTGCGAGTTATTTGTAATATTCTATTATACCACTGGGTGGCGTGTTGGTGCGGAGAGGTTAGCGCAGACAGGTGGAAGTGATTTGAGGGATTGGATATCGGGATGAACCGTTCACACACTATTGTTAGTTGTATTGTTATATTATTAGAATGATGATCTTATCTCTTATTCCTCGTGCAAGGTACGGAAGTCATCTGCGTTGAGTTCACCCCGTTCAAACTGTTTTTTTCCCAGTTTAGCGATCACTCAGTGGCTCATATGCAAATATAGGAGTTATTGAGAGTTGTTGCAGCTTAATTTAACGGCATTGCAAAGTACACTTTTCAGCCTGGTGGCATTTTTAATAGGCTGGCCTGTTGTAGGTGAATTGAAATTATGACCCCAAAAGAACAGACATACAGGCATCTATAGAGCTCTGAAAGACTCATGTGAAAACCGCCTAACAAGGCACAACACAAATCCCCATATGTCTGCCCTATCTAAGCTTGATTTGTGGTTGTTTTTGTCGTCTTATGTTTCTCTTTTTCTTTAGTTTTGTCTCTAATACTTGACGATTACCTGATGGAACCGGTCCTGCCTGCTGCCATGGCCCTGCTGATGCCCCTCCTCTCTACCTCCTTCTGCTTCATGGATCGTGGTTATCTGGATCATGGACCATGCCTACTACTCATTATATGAATAATTTCTGTCATATTCATGTAATGTGCTGTAACTCTGTTACGCTATTCATTCTGTACACATGACATCTATTGCTTCTGTCCATCCGGGGAGAGGGATCCTCCTCTGTTGCTCTCCCTCAGGTTTCTTCCCTTTTTTCCCTGTGAAAGGGTTTTTACTATCTTTATTAGGGGAGTTTTTCCTGATCCGATGTGAGGTCCCGGGACAGGAATGTTATGTGTACAGATTGTAAAGCCCTCCGAGGCAAACCTGTATTTGTGATGTTGGGCTATACAAAATAAACTGAATTGAATTGAATTGAAAATTGAATGATTCTTATTTACTGAAAATGTGAGGTAGCCAATATTTCATTAAAAAAAAGAGTCTGTTTCTTGTTCAAGCCACATCATGTTTGTTTTACTAGTGTTTGAGGGTTTCATCCTTCTGTCCACTGAGACCAACAGTCTGAATGAAACAACACGTTTGTTTCTTATGATGAAACAGGTCATGTCACCCCGTTGAACTGAACCAAGGAGACTTTCTCTCCTGACCTCATTGCAGAAGTGAACACTGAGAGCTAGAACAAGTAAACACATTGAAAAGATTAGAAGTAAGCCAACTTGTAGATGAATGAATTGGAATGGACAGTGTTTCTGAGACAAACAGGTCACAAGTTGAAGGTTTCCACTCCATAAATACGTGTGGGAATGATTAGAGATAACAAAGTGAATGGAATAACAATCCAAACACGTCCAGCTGTTGCCACACAAGGTTTTCCCACTCGTTTCCTTTGAAGACGATAACGCCTCCCTGACTGCTGCACATTATTGAGTCGTAACATGTGGTCCATCAGCTCAGTATTACGCAGGTTGAGAAATCTATTGGTTTTGTGTTCATAGACACTATTCTGCCCTTGCTTCTTTAAGTTAGCTTAGCAGATAGCTAACAGCAGATCCATAAAATGAAGACCCAGGAATCCGGAGTGGAGTTTAGGTTTTTAGTTAGAATCTTGGTTTTGTAAAACTGTGAAAAACAGAATATGAAATGAGCTTACAAACAGTTCATATACATACACATGAATATAAAGCTCTGATTCAACATACAGCCATTATGCCAGAAAAGGTAAGTAACCATTAACATAAGACCAGTGTTGTATAAAGTACCCAAAAGCCGTACTTGAGTAAAAGTAAAGATACCTTACTGGAAAATTACTCCAGTAAAAGTAACAGTCACCTATTAAAATACTACTTGAGTAAAAGTCTTAAAGTATCTGATATTTTCTGTACTTAAGTATCAAAAGTATTTTTCTGATATAAAATGTACTTAAGTATTGAAAGTAAAAGTACAAGTACATGCTTTTAATAAAAAAGCAATGGGTCAGAATTTTGAGAATTATAAAGTTTATTCTTTTAAGTGCTGTGGTCACCGTGACCAAGGACCAGGAGTTGTGTTGATAAAATAACTGGGTTGGCTGTGATCCATCCATATATATTATGTTCAACATAATATATTGTACCTAAGTATACTTTTGCATCTACTATGAACTTATCATCATAATTCTCCAAAAAGCAATATGACACTATGAAGGAGTTGTAACAGTGTGGTTATAAGTATGCTCATTTCGCCGGAACAGAAAGAATGAATGACAAATTTAAGTTAAATTAAAAAAGTCCGGAAAATTGTTTTATTGTGAAAAATGACCAGATACATCCGTCTGTGGTAACCTCAGACGGAACCTCTTGACACATGTCAATATGTTACGTTACCCTAAAAATGAAACTTAAAAGTCTGTTTCAACTCTGCCGGTGTTCTGGATTAAAACCAAGGCAGAGTATCCTGAGATCGCCAAAAAAGCATGAAAACCTGCTTCCATTCCAACATCCTGTCTTTGTGCAGCGGGTTATAAGTTAAGCAGTAGACTGGACTAAAGGTTTAGTTAGGAGTAGAGTCAGTAGACTGGACTAAAGGTTTAGTTAGGAGTAGAGTCAGTAGACTGGACATAACGAACACACGTCAGGTGTCGCACATAAAGGTTTGGGAGCGCTGGACTAGAGGATGCAAAGGGGAAATGCAGAATATTGTGATTCGCAAAATCTGCTTCGTGGAGTCTGTGTTCCACCACAGTCCCGGATGTGTTTTTTTTTTCTTTCTAAAGATAGATTTGATTTTGTAGCGAGTAACGAAGGTTTCAGGAGAAATGTATCGGAGTAAAAGTATCAGTTTTCTTTGCAAAATGTAGTGAAGTAAAAGTAAAAGTAAACCGAAATATAAATAGTAAAGTAGAGTACATATATCCCAAAAAACTACTTAAGTACAGTAACGAAGTATTTCTACTTCGTTACTATACACCACTGCATAAGACTCCCTTGACCAGTTAGCGTCTAAGCTAATTTTAACATTGAAGTAAATGCAGAAATGCTAAAACGATTAGCATAGCGATTAGCATAGCGATTAGCATCGCGATTAGCATATATACAACACAAGGTTGTACTAAAACGGTAAACACACAGAGAATACATCATACAAGATATGTACATGCTACATACAGATTTACTTACAGACTTAGATCTTTAGAGGCAGACATTACGTGTGAAAAGTAGCTGCAGCATGTTTTCTCAATAGAATCAGAACTAACTATGGTAAGAGAGGAGGGATAAACGAAGATGCAATTGCATTCTGCACCACTTGGCGTCTCGAATGCAACACATAACAATGTGGGGCAGAACAGACACAAATTGTGTTTTTGTTGTTTGTGCGTCGCTCAGCTGAAATCAATGACAATGGTAAATCAATAAGGACCCTTTTTTGTGGTGGACACACAGATTAAATGCATTCATCTAATTATGTAAGGGTCAGAGCTGCTAACTTAGTATTTAATATAAAACACAGAATGGGTGGATGGGTCCAACAAACACCGGACTTTCAAAGTGTTGTTGTTGTTTAGTCCCCTAAACCGTACTTTTGTGACGGTTTTGTTGCCCAACCTAAACTGTAAGTAGTTATTTTAAGTTGAACAATGGTTTTGTTTCCTTAATCTAACTTAATAAACAAACAAGCAGCTCTGTCTCACACATGCATCCCAGAGCTGGATTGCAAGACTGCTACTGCAGCATTTGAATCTTTTAATCTTTTTTGTACTGTAGTGGCTCAAATCTCAACTTGATTATTGTTAAATAAGTTACAAGACACCAAACCTTGATGTTCTTGAGCGGCCTAGTATCCCTAGAACGACATCCATATTAGATGATTCCACACCTCCCAATTAATGTGGAATATAGGGCAAAGTAATGGTGTAGCATGTCTGAGAGTTTTCATCCTGTCACAGATCTGCAATTAACATTAGCCTTTCTTTTAACTGTAGAATATGTTCTATGTGTAGATTGTAAAAAGTAAGAATTTTAATTGAATTGTATTTGCTGTCATTGGATCTCTGTGTTGCTTGTGGTTGCTTTAAGAAGTGGTTGCTTCAAGAATCAAGTCTCAAAATTTCTTTAAATTACACCTATTTTATGGTGAAAGAGGGTGTAACCATACAATTAATTAGAACCCTGAATGGTTTGACCAAGAGAAGAAGGCCTGATAGCGACCTTTCAGTGACCCCACAGGGAACACAAACTAGCAGGAGCTGGTATTTGTTCTCAGGGCCGCTGCTGACACACACACACACACACACACACACACACACACACACACACACACACACACACACACACACACACACACACACACACTTGGAGACACAATCTTCTTTAAACATATTAGCATTATCAATGTTACACATTAAATAAAAACTGAACAATACAATTACAAGATATATTACACTTGATAGTATTAAACTAGCCTTAACAGTACGCAAATATAAGGGACATTTATTTGCATATCAGAATCAGCTTTATTTGGAGGAATTTGACTCCGGATTTTCCGTTGCTCTCAACGTACATACACATAAATGGACAAAATGTACAAAATAAACAAATAAACAAAACAAGGACAACAAAGTAGAACAGAGCTACATTTAGCTACTTTGTACAAATCTAAATGAATAAACAAAAGTGTATATATGAACAGAAAAAAACACAACAACACTGACAGTGAAATGGAGGTAATAGTTTAAAATGGAGGTAATAGTTCAAAATAGAGGTGATAGTTTAAAATGGAAGAAATAGGCTCGTTCGAGATGAGCCAGTTCTGCGCAGAATCGATCGGCGGCAATCGGCGTGCAATGCATGCCGGTTAGATTTGTGTCCGACTTCATCCCGACTTGCTCTGACGTCATGCACACATGGTCAACGATAATCTCACGAGAGCAAGGCGGCTGCCGATTTTAGAGCCAGGCGCCGCAGTAGCTCTCCACCGACTGCGTGGCCCAGTGCATGATGGGAAACACCTGGCTGTCGCCACATCGAGAGCTGATTGTCTCTTAGATCTGACAGCAAACACCACGTGTTGTAGAAAATCCTTATTTTATGTGTAGTTGTAATACTTAACGCTTGATTGTTGACTATTATAGATCAAACATGAGACGTCATGTTTGATCTAAAAACATATCTTTTGTGGTTGATAATACAAAATCGTATTTATACAACACATATCAAAACTACTATAATGTATTTCACAGGCAGACATAAAAAGAACAAAAGGATGCAGCTACACGCACATTTCTACATAAATATATATTTACAAACACATATGAATAAATCCAAATGTGATCTGTAAACTACAAGTAGACGAAAGTTCGGAACTAACAGGAAGTCATTTTTTCTGTGACTTCCTGTGTGTACTTTGAAGGCAGCCTAAAACTGTCCGACTTGATCACAGTTTATTGACAACACCTCCTGCTGCTGCTGCTCTCTCTGGATTCCAGGCGAGAAGCAGCTCTAACGAACGAGCCTAATAGTTAAAAATGGAGGTAATAGTTTAAAATGGAGGTAATAGTTCAAAATGGAGGTAATGCCCGGTCTGCAATGATGCTTCCTGCCCACTTCCTGACTCTGGATGAGTACAAGTCCAGGATGGAGGGCAGGCTGGCACCAATGATCTCCTCTGCAGACCTGAAAGTCCGTTGTGGTCTGTTCCTGTCCTGTTTGGTGCAGGATCCAAACCAGACAGTGATGGAACTGCAGAGAATGATACTGCTAAACTGAATCAGCTCCTGAGGCAGGTTGAACTTCCTGAGCTGGCGCAGGAAGTTCATCTTCTGCTGGGCCTTTTTCCGGATGGTGTCTATATGGGAGGCCCACTTTAGATCCTGAGAGATTGTGGATCCCAGAAACCTGAAGGTTTCCACCGCAGACATAGTGCTGTTGTGTATGGTGAGTGGGGGTAGTGTTGGGGGCTCCTCCTGAAGTCCTCTGTCATCTCTACAGTCTTGAGCTTGTTCAGCTCCAGGTTGTTCTCACCACACCAGAGGACCAGCCGTTCAACCTCCCGTCTGTACGCAGACTCATCACCGGTCCTGATGAGGCCGACTTTACATTACTGTTATCTCTTTGTCTGAGCACTTTATTTTATACTTAATGTAATATCTATTGCACTGTTGTTGTCGTTGATTGCTGATTGTCTGGTCTAATGTCCATGCACCTTCCGGCAAGAGCAATTCCTTGTTTGTGTAAACATACCTGCAAATAAATGGTTCTGATTCTGATCGTTGTGAATTTTAGGCGTTTAACAGACGGGTCAGTCATTGGTGTAGGGAGAAGAACAGTGGGCAGAGCACACATCCCTGTTGGGCGCCGGTCCTGGTGGTTAGGATGCTGGATGTGATTTTTCACACGCAGAGTTGAATATGCTTTCTAACTTCAGTAATTTACTGCGCATTAAGAAGGAGGTGTAAGGTTTAAAAACTAAATATATCAAAAAGGCTCACAGAAGTTGGAGTGCCTTCCCTGTTAGATTAACAGACAGTGATTTCCTCTCAATAGTAATATTTTCAGTTGAAACAATGAAAAGCTCTTGATTAAAAAGTAAAACATCTCAGGAGAATTGTGAAATGTCTGAAATGTTTGTCCCTTTGCCTTTTGAGAGAAGGGTTGATCAAATAATCATGATCTGATCAGTGGCGTCCCTAGGTTTTTTAATTAGCCCCGAATATTAATTTTCAAAAAAAAAGAAAATACGTCATTCACCCAAAACAGCGGCGTCAGGCAGCAGGCGCACTTGCAGTGTGCGCCAGTGTGCGCCCCCCTATTATACAAGTCGTCATTTAAGTTTCTCTTTCCTATAGAACAGGTCTACACCTTGTTCTGTTATTAAACAAACTAAACGGACGTATTTTATTGATCTTATCCACACACAGCTTGTCATTTCTGTCTCTAAATGGTCGCGTTAACACTTCTTCTCTGCTCTGCATCGCGCACGGCGGAGTTCCACCGCGATGCGCACAGACACGTGCGCGCGCACACACAGGTGAGCACTGAGCACACAACAGCGGACAGAGAGCGTCGAAAAATATGTTGCGTGAAAAGCAGACCGCTATATCTGCGTTTTAAACGCTCCCAGGGTGAAGATGGCAACAGCAGCTCTCCTGTGAGGAACAACCGGAGTTCTCCTCGCACTGGAGCAGCTCTCTGAACCTGGAGCAGCTCTCCTGCTCAGGTGAAACGAGACAAAGTGCTCCTGTCTTCTACCAACAATGAGCTGCTGGCTTCACATATTACAAAAGTACAAAGTACACGGACATAAAACTAAGTCATTAATAAATACATGGAGAAATGCCTGTACTTTCGGGTAAATGGTTACGCCGCGCGACTCCCTTATTTTTTGGCGTTTTGCCAGAAGTCTCCTTGACGTCCTTTCTGCTGCTGCGTGTCTCAAAACAGAAAACAGATCTCAACGTTGAACATGAATTGTATCAAATCTACAACCCTGTTTTAAAAAGATGTGTAGAGGAAAGCAGCTCACTGCAGCCACTAATACTGATGCAACCTGATGCTCACATATCTGCACTCATTCTGTTTTGTTTGGCAAAAAAATAAATAGCTTATTGTTTTCCACAATGAGCTATTTAGTAGTAACTAAATATTAGTATTTTTTTTTTGCACAGATACAACTTCCTGTTCATTGATCTAAGTGATTGCAATTAAAACATAAAAAAAAAATTCTGATGGAGCAATCTGATTTACTTGAAACTTTAAGTGATTGCAATTTTCTTCATTCTGTTATTTATAAAAGCGCGGATGGAATCACAAAATGTTATTTACAGAAAAAGTTTGAGAACCACTACTTTAAGTGTTTGTGTTGGTGGAGCACTATTAGCATTATTAGCATCTTATGTCTAAATATTATGTTAAAGAGTATGTTATGTTAAATAATGTTAAAGAATATGTCAAGAATAAATACATATGAGTATGTAAAGAGCATTAAATGTACAATGTAAACACTGTACATGACAAGATGCATGGTTCATTAAACATCTCAATGTTTACTGTTGCTGAATGGTTGCTGTTGGTATGTTCAACATGATGAATGGGGCATTTTTGTGCCTGGGCTATTGAGGGAAGTTTGTGAAAATTGCTAGCCTATTTGGTATTAACTGGTAACCATGAAATGCCTCAATTCAATTCAGTCCAGAAGAGCAGGTACCTGTAGGGTATGTGGAGAGTGTTTCTATGTCTAAAAATTTCGCTGCTTCACTCTTCTGGGCTAAGCCCCAGATGTGTCAAAATCCTAGAGACGCCCCTGGATCTGATTATGATTATGGAGCTATAGTCCTAACACACAAGGCGACTAATGGGCCAAACAATCCAACCAAACGCCTAAAATCCCTGTTGTGTCATATTACGTAACACTGAGAGTGTTGCATGTTCTTTTTGTGGGAGGATAAGATGAAGCTGATATGAGGCTCGCTGGCCTATAAAAACATGGGACAGCGTACGTGGTGAGAGAAACGGTTTCAAGACTACAGGTAAGACATTGGTATTATCCCTTTTATTTTCTTCATACTAATCCATGCCCATAAGACATTTTTCACCTGTTTATGAGGACTACACTCTTTATCAAGCTATTCAGGGCTCATAAACTGGCATTGTGTTTAATGTTTTCTTACTGCATTACAGTTTACACTTCACAGCCTGATGGTGTTTTTAATAGGCTGGCCTGTTGTAGCTGAATTGGACAACAGAAAATCACAAAGTCTAGTTTCAATACACATTCATTAGCTGCTTATGATATGATGATTGTCAGTTGTTATCAGGTTACATTTGTACACTCTTTTCCTTTGAAGATGATAACACTTCTCCCTGGCTGGTGTCTGGATTAACTGAGCTGCTTTTTTTTTAGGGGATTCTGAAGATACTTTTTTATGGCTTTTCCATGTCCATATCTACTCTGGTAGTGTTGGTATGTAGAGTGTTGGTATGTTCTCTTCAGACCTGCTGGGTGTGTGTTTATCTTGTAACTGAACTGCTGCTAGATGGTTGAGTGTCAGTGTCTCCTCCTGGTCATGGGTTCCTCCATGCACACATGTCGGCATTGACCCTACATTCATTTATATTAAAATGTTCACAGCATGGTGCCTTGGTGCCCTAAACACAGCGCGTAAGAATAGCATTTTGACAGGTAATTAGAATGCAATGGTCCACTGTTTCAAAAGCAGACATGATGAGGTCTAATGGGGTAAAGTAGTGCAGTCAGACATTGTAAGCTACAAATGTGTCTTAAGACTAACCCTAACGGTTGATTCATTGCAGTGTAAATCCACATTAAAATGCTGCGGTTCCTCCTCCACAGCCTCCAGTGAAGCCATGGCCTCCATTCGTCCCCTCCTGCTTGTGGTCCTGTGCAGTCTGAGTCTGGCTGAAGCCCAGTTGAAACTGTTTGACCTGCGGGCCAGCAAACTCCCCGCCGGCCTGCTGGGAACCACAGACGGCTACGTCAAAGTGTTCAGTGGCTCTACCAATCTGGGTGAAACGTCTGTTCGCCACAACAACAGAAACCCGTGGTGGGAAGAGGAGTTCACCAATTTCAATGCCCGGGAGTATGACGTGCTGAAGTTGGAGGTTCATGACAGTGACATCGGCTTTGATGACCTGGTGGGAGTCTGCCAGCGTCAAATCAAACAGGGAACACATACGCATGACTGCTTCCTGAAGAAAGGTGGCACCCTCCATTATACCTACACACTTGGCTGAGACATTACATGTGTGGATGCATCTGACCTTAAGTCCTCACATGCAGTTCACTCACTGGCTCTGAGGATTGTTTTTATGCTAATGTCCCACATCTATGATTCACTATTTAGAATTAGGATCATTAACCTAATCAATAAACCTTGTTATGGTGGCTGTCACACTACCATGTTACCCTGTTTCTTAGATTGTCAATGAGAAATAAAGTGTGCTGAAACAACCAAAACTATGTTTTCAGTCATTTCGCATACTATTGTATAAATACTATACGAATGATATTTGACCTCTTCTTTTTGAGTGGAGGTTACCACCTATAGGGCGGATAGAGTTTACGTTATAAATGCCTTATGAACATCAAACCAATCATGAGAGTAGAAACAAAAATAAAATAATTTCTCTTTAAATACACATTTCCCATATATGAATATGAATATCAACACAATCATTAATATTATTAAATTGTTCATAGATAATAACAATAATAATAATAATAATAATAATAATAATAATAATAATAATAATAATAATAATAATAATAATAATAACGAGGCTCCACAATGATGTAGGTGCAGTAGTTCAAAGAGGCATTTAAATGGCTATCAGATGTAATTAGTAATTGTTGAATAATATTATTTAATTAAATGTATATATAATATCAGGACACCTCCTTTTTAACAAAGAGAAAATGTTGTAACCAATTTATGTTGTCTAATGAAATAGACAGTATACAAAACTATCAAACTTTTTGATCAATTATTAAAACAGAAATCACTTTGGTCAATAGAATTAGACAAATTAAGTAATTTTGTCCTGGTTGTTTAAACACTGCCCATTTAATACCGGTTTAAACAATGTTTGACAATTAACATTTAATTTTAGAACTTGAAGTGTTTGCCTTAACAGTTTGATAATTTGTACTAGATTACATTGCAACCATATGTGCTGGTCTCACCAACCTTCGGAGGACTGTGGGGAACTGGCGATAACTGTTTAAATAAATAGACATGAGACACAACACAGAGATATGACTGCAGCACTTCCAAGGCCAAATGACTATATTACTAAAACTACTATATTTTCACATTGATTCTTAGTTCTTGTGCATGAGTTGACAGTGTGTTTTGAAGGCAACATCATGTAATCAAAATGATATACACAAGTGTTTTCATAAACAAATGTGAATAATCAATATGACACAAACACATTTAGCATCTACTGTATGTCATGAGGTGAGTTAACATTTGTTTTAGTAGTATCCCCAATGCCTGCAGAACTTTTATTGGGATCTGTTTCCATCTGCCTTTCCTTTTTTTTTAGTATATGGTAGTGTTCACACACTGTAAAGTCTAATTAGTTGACCTTACTTAAAAAAAGTATGCAAACTTGTTGCCTCAAAAACATTAAGCAAAGTAATCTTAAGATTAGTGAGTTAGAAAAGCTTGTTTATTTTAAGTGTGCAGTACTAAATCAAGTAGTAAAACAAAAACAAAAAAATTAAGTTCATGTAACTTAATAACCATGCTTAGTGTTAAGTTATTTTTTTCATTTTGTGTGGACTGCTTGATACAAATTTAACCCCACTTATACCGTGTTCACACCGGACGCGGCGCGAATTATCGCGCCGCGTTCACCGCGGAAGTTTACTCGCGCGAGTGAAACGAGGGTGTTCACACCAAACTCGAAACATCGCGCCGCGAAAGGGGCGTGGCTTATCTCAGTCGCTTGTCTCTGTGAAAGGAGCTTTCATTTCCGCTATCGACCATGGAATAAATAACCACTAGTTTTGCTTTATACTTGTTGTGGAAGTTCCTAACATGTCGGAACATGAAACGCCCTTGTGTCTGGGTTCATAACACCATCCGTAGCCGCACACAGCTCGGTGAATTTCTCCGACTCCTCCAGGAACTGCGTCTGGCTTCTCCGTAAAACGGATACCGATTCTGCCACCCACCATGGAATTAACCACTAGTTCTGCTTTATACTTGTTGTGTAAACTCCACATGTGTCGGAACATCAAACTCCATGGTGTCTGGGTTCATAATATTATCCGTAGTCCCACAACAGTGTCTGAATGACGGCCGCTGCCAGCGTTGGTTCAGGCGAAGCAGCAGCAGTTTCATTCGGGACCGGCAAGACGGCGGTGATGACGGGCGGAGCTTCTCAACGCTGATTCTCAATGCTGATTGGCTGCCGCAACTTTGCGTCACGCGAATTCTCCGCTGGAGTTGGGAGAATTGAACTCACGCGAATTCGCGCCGCGTCCTTCGCTCTGTTCGCCCCTCGTCAAACGCTCTGTTCGCGCCGCCTCAAACGCGTCTATCGCGCCGCCCCGCGAAAAAATCGCCGATTCGCGGGGCGGCGCGTCTGTGGATTGACTTTGCATGTAATCTGGTCGCGCCGCAAATTCGCGCCGCGTCCGGTGTGAACACGGCATTAGAATTACTAAATACCTACAACTTAATACTCACTAATTTTTCAAGTTCACTTAAATTAAACAAACTAATTTCCTTGAATGGGTCCTTGTCCTTTTTCTCTCTCTCTCTCTCCCCTATTTCTTATCTATTTTTAGCTGTTGTTACCTAATAAAGGCAAAAACACCACAAAAAAATACTTTAAAAGAACACTCACTGGGTTGATTCAGCTGCATTACAATATTTATTAAAATAAATACAAAATTGCATCATTTACAGATCTAGGCTGAACAATAAACATTTGATATTGTTATTACTTTTGATTCCAATTCTTCAATATAAAAGTTTTATTACTCATGTAATAACCTTACAATAATCAATGCAATTACTGTTCTCCATCCTCTTGTCATATTCAATGTATTTAAAAGCTAATTGTAAAATTGCTCATAGTGTGATCTATGTTTGGCTATTGTAATAACAATGTGCATTAAATCTATTATTCAGCCTCAAGTATTCTGTTCCCAAGTATCACTTTTTGTACATTCAAATACAAAACAGCAGCTAAACAACAAACTTGTGGTTTGATTGGACTGTGTACCATGACATGGAGTCAAAAATAAACCCACACTTTTGTGAACTAATTCTATGCATGTAACAGTCTCACAATATTAAACAGGTAAACACCTGATAACTACAGGACTTCAGTGCATGAAAATTATTGCATTTCTGATCAAAACTGAAAGTACAACAAATGCTTTTGTGTCCCAAAGCGAGCATCAGTCCAAGGTTTAAACAAGGTTAAAAACATCACTCCTTGGGGTTTGTATTTGTACTACATTACAAGTATTAAAAGTTTTCCCAAAACACAAATATAAACAGGTCAACCTTGCTAGATTCACTGTTGACGTCATTATCTAACAACAACTCTTTGTAACACAACGTGGCACTATTTCCACCATTAGCATACCAGCATAACATGGTACAGGCTTGAATGGATTTTCGTAAACAAGCCGGCTCAGTTGCATGAAAGCATCACACTTTATCTGATAACATGAGAACATTATTATAACTTGCAAATTGCTGACAGCTGATGGCTCTTTACTAGTCTAATCCAGGAGACTGTTCTTCAGAGTTAACAGTTTTGGTGGGAGGTTTTTCTTTCCCAGTCCAAGCATCACAGTCTGAATGAAGTTGAGTGTATTTGCCATGCATTTTGGGTAATCCAAATGCAAAGCATATGTAAGCCCAAATAACAGACAAACTGCCTGAGGCAAGTTTTTAAATATGATCCATGACGATACCTCCCTCCAGAATGATGGCAGTGGAGATGGGCTGGAGGTCCACTGAACTTGGACCCTCGTGAGGACTATCTTCACTGACAACTGTCAGCACACCAACAGTGATGCATTCTAGGGCCTCGTCTCTTGCTGTATCACACACACACGCACACACACACACACACACACACACACACACACACACACACACACACACACACACACACACACTCTTCAGTATTGGCAATTTATGCTTTTCTAAAACATACATTTTTTTGTGTTGAAAGCATTTGCTAGAGAATATGGTTTTAAATATGTGTTCACATGGATTGTCCAACAAAATAAATTTGGTATGGTTAAACTGAAGCTATGGTCCACAAGGTCCATATATTCTTGAACAGTGACACTTTCAACCTAGACTTCTGCTCCTTAGATTTAAAATGAATTAATGTACATGTTTATGTACGGGCTATTTAAATACCTCTCATATTAGCTGTGGAGTACGAAATGTATGTTGTATATTGTACAGATAGAATTACATCTTCTGTCAGCACAGGTATAGTTTTATATTAATGCACACCAAACTTTTACTTATGTGCAAGTACTTACAGAGCATGTCTTGAAGAATTCACTGGAGTCGTCACCAAGTAAAATCGGAATGCCTTTGAGGACAACAGAGCGAAGTACTGTCACGTCTGGTGTCTAATGATACAGAGAGAGAGAGAAAAGACCAGTTAACAGAGTTATTTGGCACAAGCACAGGTCAGACAGAAAATAGAACAGGTTGGTCTGGATCATCTCATTTAGAACTTGATTGATAAACTATCATACAGATCAAAAGCAAAATGAACCTACTTACCATCCAGCTCATGTGCTGCATCAGCTCACTGAGTTTCCGGCCAACAACTCCCTTTTTTGTTTTGAAAATTTCGATGAACCGGTGTGTACTGGTCCAGAGCCTCAAAGAAGTCTCCCTCAAGATTCTTACTGGCGATTCTATTAAACTCGGCAAACACCTTAAAAAGTGGAGAGAGGGGTGGGTAGGGATGGAGAGATGGCAGAGGTGTTAACATTCCAACAAGTGTGTTTGGATTTCTAGCCACACACCTTAAATTGTTTTAAGCGGTAATGCTTAAGTAAGTAGCTGTATCATAGGCCTATTACCCACAAAGACAGTATTATAATGTACATATTCTAGACAACATGACCTTAAAGAATAACTTAGGCCACTGAATATACCAGAAAATACTTTGCCTATGATAAACTGGGTGTTAAGATCTTTTCAGATAGGGAGAGACTTTTGTCTGTACCAAGTCTGATCTGTGGGCTCTCACTGTGTTCCCTCGTGTAATCAGACAAGCACTGAGCGACTAACAGTGGGCGCGCTACACGTGTTAACCATGGAAACAACACAGCTACAAATATTAACTAGTGTTAAGTGAGCAGGGTTAAATAAAATAACATTACCGTAAAAGTCGGGTTACAAGCCACTACTACCTTCGGTAGGTGTCCCCACTAGCTCCCTGCTGTAGCCAGCTAGCGCTGCTGCTAGCTCTCCACTAGTGCTGCTGCTAGCTCTCCGCTAGCGCTTCTGCTAGCTTTCCGCTAGCTCTCTGCTAGCTCCCCGAAAACCACCAAAGGTAGTGGGAACAGCCCCTGCTCGATGCCCGACTCAGACAGCGGGGACGCGGGCAGTAGCAGCAGCAGCATTAGCAGCAGCAGCTAGTGGCGAGCTAGCAGCAGCGCTAGCTTGCTACAGCGGGGACACCCACCAAAGGTAGGAGCGGCTTGTAACCCGACTTTTACGGTAAGTTAGTTGACTGCGGTGATATCCCCAGTCACACACCTGTCTTTGACAAGCACAGACCGTTATTGTTGGTGGCTAAATTTAGCTAAGTTAGCATAGTACCAAACTTAGCAGCCTAGCTTAAACTAAAATGATACATCTCCGACAGTGGGTGTGCTTGTGCACGTGACGAGCACGCCCGCGACTGTTACACTAAAGTTTCTCCTCAACTTTAACGTGACAGTCTTTAATGTTCCCTATTTACAACACTGATGAAGAAATATAGAACAAATATTAAAGCATTGACCAAGCTTCATCCAACGTTACGACCCACGTTATGTATAAGCTAACATAGTTCAGCTAGCGTTAGCCGACATTACTACACACATCATTAGGCTACTAGCAAGCACGAAAAACATGGCGCTTACTTACCGAAAGAAAACGGTCAGAACAAGGGTAAAATATTACTCACCAAATGAGTGTGCCAAGCACAAGAATGCTGATAAACACGAGTGCCGTTGCAGCTATAGGTGCAGCTCAATACGGTCCAGCTCCATACAGTTCAGCTACACGTCGTCCGTTGCGGGCATGTACCGTCAACTGTAGAGAGGACGGATTTGCGCAGGTCGAAAAAAAACTTTTTCTAAAACGTACTTTTTCTAAATTAATCCAGCTCAAGCAGACTGAGCTGGTGAGATTTCCCAACCACAAATTACAAGTAATTTACTAAAAGCGAGTGTTAATAGCAATGTGATAAAAATGATTTAAGTCAATTTACTATTTTTAATTAAATACCATGTTTGCATTTACAGTGCACATACAAAGGTGTTGGGAGCGGTCTCTGCACTTGATCACCTTTTGCAGTACAGACATTCGATCTCTTCAGGCAGGTAAGTGTCTTTGCAGTGGCAGATGAAGGAGAGTTTAGCTTTGGGAATGTCTTGTAGAAAGGGCTCATCTCTCCTTAGCCGGACAATGATGCTGCTGGTCTTGGTCCACACCACGAAAGCAGATGTCCATGTGACAAACATACAGTACCTCTATAGTTGAATATGTGTGTAATATGGCAGATCATAATTTTTGTCAAGGCAAAAAGATGATTCAGACTCTGACTCGTCTAGTCCCTCCTTGTACTTGAATGGACACTATACAAGTGTACAGATATCGTTTGAAGCAAATATTTTCTGTCCACACAACCTTCGTTTTACAAAATATCTCCGTAAACACGAGAACGCTCGCCGGGCCAGATGAAGGCTACTTCAACTCGAATGAAACTCGCCTTGAGGGCGACCAAAATAACATTGTTAATGTTAAGTTAAAACATAAAGTAGTCATTAGACCGAGCAGTGCTAACAAAACATAAACATTCCAGCTGTCCAGCATCTCTGTTATCTTTTCAGGTGCATGCTCATTATACAAAGCAACGATACACACATTGGGTAGATGACGTCATCATCTTCTGTCTTATGGCCACACAGATATAGATCTACAAAAAATATTTGTTTTAGTGTGGACGAGAGGCCGAAACGTAGGGAAAATATCTGTTTAAAAAAACATCTGTATACGTGTAGACAGGACATAAGGCTTTTGTTTGTAAATCAAAAACTCAAATACATTTATTTCACAAAGTAACCAGTGTCAACTGACCCACGGGCCAGATGGTTTGAGTTTGGTCAATATTGACTTGTTTTCATGTCTTTCCATCATCATGGTAATTCCTGAATGCCGGGTTTGATATGACATCATTTCCATTATCCCGGAAACATTTTGCATAATAAATATTCTCCCATGTTCAAAAGACACCTTAATCATATTTGAGGTCATAAAATAATACTTTGAAACAGGACCACAGTAGCTATGCAGAATGTAGGTTGTTATTTATGTTTATGCTCTGACAGTCCTGTCTTTAGTAATAACTGTCTTTATTAGTATTTGTACAGTGCACGTGTGCAGATAAAGAGACGCCCTTTCCTCGGAGAGGAAACGAGGAAAGATGTTGTTAGAGTCTAACAACATCTTTCCTCGTTTCCTCTCTCCTCGCATGGTTTCCTTTCCCAAGGAAAGGGAGACATATGTTGTCCTCATAGATTATTCCGGAGGGTGGCAGCATTGCGTCGTAAAGCCGAAGAAGAAGAAGAAGAAGAAGAAGAAGAAGAAGAAACGTGCTCTGTCTAACTGCGCAGCGCTGCCTTACTGGTACCCGGACGTGTGATAGTTTCGTCGTGTAACTTGTGTAAACACGTCTCGCGCTCACGTTAACACGTTAACTTGTCGCGCTCACGTTAAACGTAGCTCGTGTCTGTCGTTGCACCGCCTCACGACGCGGATTGATTCGTAGTGACATGTCTGACCAGACGCTGGACTACTTCTCCCGTCAGAGGCGGATCACGGGGAGGGACGCTGCGGAGGTCACGTGGTCTCACGCGGTGAACAGCAGGAGCCAGCTGGCCGAGGCTCTGACTGGTGACCCATGTATACAGTATAGTACTGCACATAGTACTGAACATAGTACTGCTTCCTGTAGTATGGACCCCATGTATACAGTATAGTACTGCACATAGTACTGAACATAGTACTGCTTCATGTAGTATGGACCCTGTGTATACAGTATAGTACTGCACATAGTACTGCTTCCTGTAGTATGGACCCTGTGCAGTGTTTCCCCTAGGTTTACAGCTTCGGGGGGGGCGACGGCGACAACACCGACACAAACACTAAAAGCAGTGGTTCTCAAACTTTTTCTGTAAATAACTTCATTTTGTGACTCCATCTGTGGTTTTATAAATAACAGAATAAAGAAAATTGCAATCACTTTCAAGTAAATCAGATTGCTCCATCAGACATTTTTTTTTAATTGCAATCGCTTAGAACAATGAAAATAAAGTTATATCTGTGCAAAAAATAACTAATATTTAGTTACTACTAAATAGCTCATTGTGGAAAACAATAAGCTATTATTTTTATTTTGCCAAACAAAACAGAATGAGTGCAGATGAGCCATCAGGTTGCATCAGTATTAGTGGAGCAGTGAGCCTCTACACATCTTTTATAAACGGGGTTGTAGATTTGATACAATTCATGCTCAACGTTGATCTGAGATCTGTTTTCTGTTTTGAGACACGCAGCAGCAGAAAGGACGTCACGGAGACTTCTGGCAAAGAGCCAAAAGTCAGCGAGTTGCGCATGCGCAAGCGTAACCTGTTAACGGCGTAACGTAAACATTTACCCGAAAGTACAGGCATTTCTCCATGTATTTATTAATGACTTACAGTAGTGTTATGTCCGTGTACTTTTGTAATATGTGAAGGCAGCAGCTCATTGCTCACTTTGGCTCTTTCACCTGGAGCAGGAGCGCTGCTCTGGGTTCAGAGAGCTGCTCTGGGTTCAGAGAGCTGCTCTGGGTTCAGGAGAGCTGCTCTGGGTTCAGAGAGCTGCTCTGGGTTCAGGAGAGCTGCTCTGGGTTCAGAGAGCTGCTCTGGGTTCAGGAGAGCTGCTCTGGGTTCAGGAGAGCTGCTCTGGGTTCAGGAGAGCTGCTCTGGGTTCAGAGAGCTGCTCCTGGTTCAGGAGAGCTGCTCCTGGTTCAGGAGAGCTGCTCTGGGTTCAGAGAGCTGCTCCGGGTTCAGGAGAGCTGCTCTGTGTTCAGAGAGCTGCTCCGGTGCTCCTCACAGGAGAGCTGCTGTTGCCATCTTCACCCTGGGAGCGTTTAAAACGCAGATATAGCGGTCTGCTTTTCACGCGACATATTTTTCGACGCTCTCTGTCCGCTGCTGTGTGCTTAGTGCTCACCTGTGTGTGTGTGTGTGTGTGTGTGTGTGTGCGTGCACGTGTCTGTGCGCATCGGAGCGGAACTCTGCTGTGCGCGATGCAGAGCAGAGGAGAAGTGTTAACGCGACCATTTAGAGACAGAAATGACAAGCTGTGTGTGGATAATATAAATAAAATACGGCCGTTTAGTTTGTTTAATAACAGAACAAGGTGTAGACCGGTTCTATAGGAAAGAGAACCTTAGACTTGTGATCTTGCGCTATCGCCCCGCCCCCCTATTATAACAGTAGGGGAAAAACTGCTGTGTATACAGTATAGTACTGCACATAGTACTGCACATAGTACTGCTTCCTGTACTATGGACCCTGTGTATACAGTATAGCACTGCACATAGTACTGCACATAGTACTGCTTGCTGTAGTATTGATGCTGAGTACTTGTGTGAGTTACACAGCAGACCAGATGGACTCACAGTACTGTGTGTGGTTCCTCTCCTGCTTCTACTGTCACTGTGTGGACCACAGACATGTTTTGGTAATCAATAATCAGAGTTATCCAGTATGAGGGTTTGATGCTTTTCTGCTATTTTAAATCATTGTCAATCAACTCTGCCTGGACATGCACACGGCACACACCAGAACCCTAAAGAAGACAGACTGCACCTTCTCTAACACACACACACACCCACACCCACACACACACACACACACACACACACCTAATCCCAATACATGTATTGCCCTGTAGTGTCACGCAATGTCTTAAGTTCCGCCAAGACTCATTTAACACGTCTAGTTTGTTTAAATAATTAAAAAAAGAAGAAAATAATCTGCAGATGAATCGATAATTAGGGATTGTAATGTTTTGGAGGTTTATTGGAGCTCGCTGGGTCCCGCTTGGTTGATGAGGTAATCCTCAATCCATCTTGAGCCACTTACACAAACACATGGCTCATTTAAGCTGAGGTGCTTTGTCGATTATGTTTGATTTCAACATAATACATTACATACAAACATCCAGCAGTACAGTCAAAGTAGATTATTGCAGTCAATACAGCAATTAAGTCAAATTAACTGGATTTAATATTAGACTGAACACTCTTTGCTCCCTGTACATATGGATACATATGTCTTTTAACAGCCTCCATAATCAGCATACCGTTGACCTCTCTAAAAATATTACAAGCTGGTTCAGACTGACATGAACAGGCATGATCACAGTGTAAATATGAACAGCGAGAGACAGATTTAGTGTGGAACCGGCCGTAACCACCAACTTTCACCCTTAGGTCCCAATCATATGATGGAGGCCGACGTAATAATCCGAGGTCGTGACCCCAGGGAGCCGATCATGGGACATCCCCCTGACACAGACGGTGACATCACACTGAAAGAGTGGCTGGAAGGAGTGAAAGATTCCGACAAGGGAATAAAACTAGACTTCAAGAGGTGAGAGGCATATTCTGTCCGTTCGATGCAACGTGTGGTCGTGTTAAACTGACACGGCGCTGCCTCCCTCGCAGCCTGGAGGCGCTGTCTCTCTCCGTCGGCCTGCTGGAGGAGGCGTCCCGGCTGAACCGTCCCGTGTGGATCAATGCAGACGTCCTCTCTGGTCCTGGGGGACAGGCCAGACCACTGGAGCCGCAGGCCTTCCTCTCTTCGCTGAAAACTCTTCCTCCTCACACCGTGCTTTCTCTTGGCTGGACCACGGGATGGACTGCTGGGACAGAAAACGCAGGTGAGGCCTCTTCAGTACTGCTAGCTGTGTTTATGTGGAGGTTTTGTTTCTGATCACTGTAGAAGAATGAAACCTCAGTCCGAGGATTCATTCTGAGAGAAGTTTAATTCAGATTCAGTTCTAGAGAAGACACACCACACTGTCCGTTATTACCCAGACACACAAAGCCAACAGCTTGTCAGTACTAAATATGTAACAATGGATTTTTGGGACAAATACCAGTATCAGTATTTAATTTTTTTTGTATAGTCATATTAATTATATATACAAAAACTATAGTTTGTTGTATTTATAAGAATAAACACAATTCTTGACATTGTATTGCTATTTTACTTGTTTATAACTATCAAACTCTTATGAAGAGGAGAACAAAAATAGTCATGTGTCAGCTACATTAAGGTCCATTAACATGACCACTTTGCAGACTTTAATTTGCATCAATATTTGTAGCTGAAGTGGTAGAGTGTTTGTCCTTAAACTGGAAGGTAGCAGGTTCGATCCCCATGTGAGGATTTTTATTTTAAAACGCATATATTTTGCTACGTTAAAACTGAGCGTCCTGACTCCGCCACACTCCTGAGGACGGATCCGTTTTTACTAGCGGACGCCTCGCTGTCTCATGAGCTGCCACAGAACCAGTGGAGTTTGGAGACATGATCCACTTCCTGGAAGTATATCTACTTTACTCAGTTTGCTGCAGCAGTTGAGAAAACACTCTTCTGCAGCTTGATACTTTTCATCAGATGCTGTGTGTTTGTTCTGGAAGAGTCTTTCAACATTAAATGTTTTGTTGTTTGATAATTTCTCGCCACATATCAAGCAGACAGGTCAGACAGCAGTGAAAGCAAATGAATATGTCCACGCAGAATTAAACCCTACTTTTCTCCGTGACTTAAAAAACTTTTTTTTATCCGTTAATAGTTTAGCGAGGGCGGAGCTCTGGGAATCACGAGGAGCCTCCAGCAGGGAAAGACGCTTGACGGCGACGTGACAAGATGTGACACACAAAAAAAAATTTGTATTTTCAGTGACCCAATATCACCTCAAATTTTTAGATATATTTTTTTCAAAGCCTCAGGGCCACGGGTTGCCGACCCCTGCTCTAGGTTTACAGCTTCAGGGGGGGGGGGGGACACGGACAGACAGACAGACGGACATACTACATAGTGGTTCCTCACAGTACTACAAAGTAATACCTCACAGTACTACTAGTGACTTCATCTGTGCTTTTATAAATAATAGAATAAAGAATTCCTTTCAAGTAAACCAGATCGCTCCATCAGACAAAAAAAAAGAAGTGCTATCACTGTGTTAGAAAAATGAAAATATAGTTAAGCAAAAAATAACTAATATTGAGTTACTAGTAAATATCTTATTGTGGAAAACAATTGAGTGCACATGTGTGAGCATCACATTGTATCCGTATTACAGACATGAAAATCCCTAACCTTTCGGCGAAATTCGCCGTTTTGAAACCAAAATAGGTGACCTACGTGAATCGTGTAGATTCGATGAGAAATGTTTTTTTTGGGGGGGTATTTATATTCAGTGAATTGCGAACAGGTGCGCGTGCCAGAAGGGAGCGCGAGTGAACACATTGAACACAGCAGGAGAGAACGCAACGTTAGCCAGCTAGCTAAAGCTCCGGTGGAAAATTATTAGCTAACGCTATCATTTTTGAGGAGGTATATTTTTAGGTGAGGGGACTGACAAGGCAGAAGGTAAAGTGGTCCATCGTTCTATCAATAAGCTGACCTGCCAACCTGTACGCAATTTGCGTAGCGGATACGCATTTTGACGTCAAAGTACGCTGGTAAAAATTAATTTTAGACTAATTGACCAGCACACATTATATGCAATGCAATATAATGCATGACGAGTATTTAATGACTTGTCCCCTATTAGTCGTCGTCAATTCCCATCCCCCCCTCGTCGGTACGCAAAAATATATCAAGGTTGGCAGGTCTGAATAAGGCTAAACTAGAAGTTAACACCAATACAAACATTATTTTTGCAGCATGAGTGTGTTAGGGGAGAAGAATGCAGCCATTGTTAAACAGCTGGATTGAAATGCAGCTGGAACTGGTCGTGGCTAAAACTGGAAGGCAAGGTCTCAATAAAAGGGCAAGAGGTGTCCTTTCATCTAGGAGATGTATTCTCCAAAATCAACAGGCAGGGATTCACCAGATGCATTCTCTGCATCAAAGATATAAATGATGCTAACAAAGGCAGCCATGCTCTCCCTTACCACATTGTGCCTCATATACTGTAAATGTTAGACCCAGTGACAGGCTGGCATGAAATGGCTTGCATAATACTTAGTAAGGAGGCCATAATAATTTTTGACTCATGGCTGAAGTTAAGTTTCTCCAGCTCTCCCCAGGTTGGCAAAAAATGCTTCTCAAAATGCATCAGATTGATGCTTTAAAATATGGAATATTTAAATTTTCTTACGGGGGAGCATGCCCCCGGACCCCCTAGAGGGGTAATATCCTTCTCACCTTTTTCACCCCTGACCCGTTTTCATGCCTGGTATTAGTGGCTGCAGTGAGCTGCTTTCCTCTACACATCTTTTTAAAACGGGGTTGTAGATTTGATACGGCTCTCAATTCATGCTCAATGATGAGCTTAGATCTGTATGCTGATGAGAGACGCAACAGCAGAAAAGACCACCTCACGGAAATCGCATAAAGATCGGCTTTTGGCAAAATGCCAAGAATCAGCGAGTCGCGCATGCGCAACGTAACCTGTTAACGCCGTACGGTGAACATTTAAAATCAGCATTTCCTCTCCCACCTGTAATACGCCCCAGTTTGATAAATACTGACTTAAAGGAAACATGGTGTTCATTTATTTTAGTGTTCAGGCTTTGTTACTGCAGTGTGTTTTTCAGGCTTTTGGAAGAATATTTCCAGAGCCTCTCGATATGGGAAGTCAGAAACGTCATTTATGGAGCTCCGCAGGCTGCAGCCTGTTGGATGTTTGTCTTGACCTGAAAATGCATGAACTGTTAGGCTTTAAAAGTGATAGCTGATAGCTTAAAATACTGATAACTTAAAGCAGCAAATCCCATTGTGAAAAGCATATTTTTCGCCGCTCTGCCTGTCTCTCTGTCCGCTGTGTCTCACCTGTGTGCAGCGCATCGGGGCGGAACTCCTCCGTGCGCGGCAGAGAAGAGTTGTATAGACGCAACCATGTAGAGACAGAAATGACAAGCTGTGTGTAGTTACGATCAATAACATACGGCCGTTTAGTTTGTTAAATAACAGAACAAGGTGTAGACCTGTTCTATAGGAAAGAGAACCTTACATTTTTTCACATATAACGGTAGGGGAAACACTGCTATGTGTTTTACCCTGAAGTAGCTATTGCTTTGACATCTCCGGTTGTCTGGACAGGATGTGTATTGTTCTATGTTTTGTTGCATTAATAAAGTGTCATATAGAATTGTATGCATCCTCTTTGGTAGCCTTAAGTCTGTAAGTATTTCTGTATGTAGCGTGCAAATGTCTATTATGATATATTTTTTGTAAAATTGTATTTAATTTGATAAAAATATTATTTGTTGTTTTAGTATACATTTGTGTTGTGGTAATAGATGAGTTTCTGGAACAGGTGGTGGAGAGGAGGACGCTGAAGAAACCTTTCTCCATATTGGACAACCCGGACCACCCTCTCCACCACCTACTGCAGGGATATATATATATATATATATATATATATATATATATATATATATATATATATATATATATATATATATTCCACCCTCTCCACCACCTACTGCAGGGTCATATACAGTCAGGTCCATAAATATTTGGACATTGACACATTTTTCATTATTTTGGCTCTGTACACCACAACAATGGAGTTGAAATGAAAATCAAGATGTGCTTTAAGTGCAGACTTTCAGCTTTAATTTGAGGGTATTTACATCCAAATCAGGTGAACGGTGTAGGAACTACAACAAATTCAAATGTGGCCACCCTCTTTTTAAGGGACCAAAAGTAATTGGACAAATTAATATAATCATAAATCTAATTGTCACTTTTAATACTTTGTTGAAAATCCTTTGCAGTCAATGACAGCCTGGAGTCTGGATTCCATAGACATCACCAGACGCTGGGTTTCGTCCCTGGTGATGCTCTGCAGGCCTCTACTGCAACCGTCTTCAGTTCCTGCTGCTTCTTGGGGCATTTTCCCTTCAGTTTGGTCTTCAGCAAGTGAAATGCATGCTCAATTGGCTTCAGGTCAGGTGATTGACTTGGCCATTGCAGAACATTCCACTTCTTTGCCTTAAAAAACTCCTATATATATATATATATATATATATATATATATATATATATTAGTGCTATCATATTAGCGCGTTATTAACGGCGTTAACGCAAACCAATTTTAACACCGTCAATTTTATTAACGGCGTTAACGCATTTTTATTTTTCAATTTTTTTTCTCGCGAGCACCACGCCGGATGTAGCTCAACTGGAAGCAAAACAATAGGCACGCCGTTTGGGCTTGGAAGCTAGGCTAACGTTACCATAGCTAAATGGTGGCTACTGCGTGTAGGCCTGTTAACGTTGTGGAGGACGAGGGTCTAGCTGATATAATACGCATCGCATCCAACGACAGGACCTACGAATTGCCTTCGAGAGCCTGACTGCTATGTTCACAGCTCTCTCTCTCTCTCTCTCTCTCTCTCTCTCTCTCTTAAGCCCTTGTTTACCTGAAATGTGCACTTTATAATTTTATTTTGTAAACCCTTGTTTACCTGAAATGTGCAGTAATTTTATTTTGTACCGCCCTGTTGATAAGAGCATTAAAATGCAAAAAATTAATTGCGATTAATCGCGAGTTAACTATGACATAAATGCGATTAATCGCGATTAAATATTGTAATCATTTGACAGCACTAATATATATATATATATATATATATATATATATTACTTTATTTTTTATTTATTTTATTTTATTTTGTATAGATCTTTCATCCCTGTTGCTTCTTTATATATTTTATCTTGTGTGTTTATTTGTATCTTCAAGTTGTAAGGCGACAACAAATTTCCCCTTGGGGATTAATAAAGTATATCTATCTATCTATCTATCTATATTACATACATCATTTGCATTTTTGCACTCTCCTATTGTTTGTTATTGTCTGTTTATTTACACCTCACACACTTAATATACACATACTTTTGCACTTCTACTGTTTAAGTTTAATTTAATTCCTAAATTAATACTCTGTTCTTTTTTCTTTCATCCCAGCTATTTTAATTACATTTTTATTAGTATTCTATTAGTACTGTATTAGTATCTTTCATCCCTGCTGTTTTTATATCTTATTTTTTGTCTGTAAATTGCTGCTACTCGACACCAAATTTCCCCTTGGGGATTAATAAAGTATATATTCATTCATTCATTCATTCAATTGTAGAATTAGCTTAGATGCAAACAATTCTTGCATGCCTCATGATAATGGCTACTAATTGTTCTGATGTGATGGCTATATGCACATTTTGTTTTATATGCAAGTATATGTTTATCATATCCTTATGTTTCCACACACATATTCTATCTAACAGCCCTATACTCTACTCAAGATTCCTGGGTCTTTTTTTCAGGGATCAAAGTTAGCCATCTGCTACGCTTACCTGTACAAAGCAAGAGCAGAATAGTATAAAGAGTTAATATTCAGTCTGCTATCAAAAGAAAGGTGAATTCAAAACACTACAGACCAGATATACTAAGCATAGATGTAACAGTCTATCAAGCAGCGACATAAAGAAAGGAACCAGACAAACAAGATGTCAGTCTCAACACTCCTGCAGTTCCAGACGCTAACACCGCTCTAGTCGTGCCTCAACCACAGTTGTGCTAACACTTCGTATGCGCAAAGAGAAGCAGACATGTGAATCAAGCACCAATAGAGCTAGAAGAGCAACGAAGGGCATCTGAGTTAAAGGCCAACCTCCATGCACTGAAGGTTCAGGGTGCTGCTGAAGCAGCTATCAGAAGCTTAAATCCTTGAAGCAGCTATTATGAAGAAGCTGGATAACCATCAAGGCAAAATGTGACAAAATGGTCTCGTTATCTGTGGCTCAGTGGTGAGCAGGGTCGTCCTTCATGGAGGTGGTACCTTCACGGTAGCTCCTCCCATCAGTGTAAATGTTAGTTAGTCCTGATGGACAGGTGGTACCTTCATGGTAGCTCCTCCCATCAGTGTATGAATGGGTGAATGATGACATGTAGAGTTAAAGAGCTTTGAGTAGACTAAAAAAGAGAAATACAAGCATTTAGCATTTATATTTGTTGATGGATCAGAAAACTACTGAGCATGGAACGCTTCCATGCAGTCCACATTCGTGAGGCACAGATTGGAGGAATGCGCGGGCTCGGCTGAAATGATCACAAACGCTAACTTAAAAAAAGTTTCTGGAGCTAGGGGACCTGTTGCTTGAGCTGAAGGCAGGTAGAAAAGATGGATTATTACGCTCTTACCTCAACACGCCCCATGGAGTCAGTTCCATTTCACAGAAACTCCCCTATGACCATCTGAAGAAATGGATCTCACTGGGCTCTAAATATTAAGATGACTATCGGGTTCAAGCAAAGACACAAAATGTAGCCAGCTAAGCTGAATTTACCGTAGGTGTTTCAATCAGGACAGATACATCTCTGAAACTCATCAAACCATGTGTCCACCAGAACGACCCTAGTTTCCTTGGAAGGGGAAGATAAGCAAAGCAACGTAGATAATGTTAGAAGGATGCTGGCATATTGATGGGTTTTGTTTGAATGTTTTTCAGGTTACAGCTGGTACATGGTGCGTGTGATGGAGGAGATATGTAGACCCCTTCAGCATCCAGTCACCTTCCCAGTGCGTGCAGCTCTCCTGGCCCAGTCCTTCTCCCAGCTCTCATGGCTGCTCCAGCAGTCAGACAGGTGATTATTACACATCGGCAGACCTGGTAACCTGTATGCATTTTGCATCAAAGTACTCTGGTACGAGTTGTTACTTTAAAGTACGCCTCTCTTTAGATAATGGTTGAGAGACATGATTGTTTCGTCTCTTAGCATTATTATTATTCAATAGCATAATCTTTCCATTTCAGAGAATGATACATTGATTTCACGTTCAGATTTTGTAATGCCTTTCTCCAAAACCCTGTCTTTGCACTGAAATAGAATAAAAGTCAGTTAATATATATGTATATATATATCAGTGCGTCACCCATTCTTATTTGTTGTACTATTATAGCTACATCTACCTGTTGTCAGTGTACCTGAAGGGAACAACAACTTGTATTGGTCAGAGGAGCAAGTTACAGTTTGTGGCACAAGGTGCTGCATACCAGTAAGAATGGGTTCACATGCTGGTGGGACTGCTGCTGGCAATGCAACAAAAGCCCTTATATGTGGATTAGGACCGCATACTGCTTACTGGAGTGAAATCACTGTGAGCCTTCACGTAGAGGTAACACAACTATAACAACTGGCTATTGTCCGAGCAGCGGTCATCAAAAATATAAGTTGTACTTATTATGCAGAATGTTCCATTTCAGAATAATTTACACTGGATTATAATTATTGACACATTCATGTGTTCATCACTGCATGCATGTTGCAGCTGGTAAAGGTAGAGCTGACTATTTAAGTCGTAAAGTACTTAATACATACATCATAGTCTAATCTGCAAAGTAGCTAGTAACTAATATTGTTCTTCTGGCCTGAAGAAGAGCTCTCCTCCTCCTGCTAGAGCTCGTGACGAAAGGTCGAAGGCTGCAGTGAAGGCCGATCTTGGCATTTGCAGTTTTTCATCTGATGGTCATATAGCATCAGTATTTTCATAACCAGTTCAAACTTTAATAATACTATTTCAGTTTGAACAATGATATTGAGATATATACAACATGATGCTATTTTGCCCTGGCCAAGTGGTATGCCTCATGCACAATCTGGCAAGTAAATAATAAATGTGATCTTTATCATGGGCCGATATTCAGATAAAATAGGATCCATTCTGTGACATCATGACATCATGATCGAGGTCCAAACAGAAAACAATTAGTATTGGGCGAATGTAAATTATGTTATAAAGATGTATTCAAATGTAATCTTGTAAAATTCAGTTTTTGGGAAGAAACTCGAATGAATAGAGTTATTTGAAGATGTTTTCACAGAAATAGAAAATGGATATTATGGAGGGAATTATGACCTATTTAACTTCCTAATACTAGATCTAAGCAACTTACAAATACATAATTAAAACAACTAATAACCCCCCCCCAAACAAAATTGTTATCGACGCAAATATTTAAAGAAAAATACAATAATTGTTTTTTTTGTGTGAGAGTCTTTTTGTGCTTGTGTGACCATATACAAAGTATGAAAAAATGGTGTGTGTTTGTGTAAGAGGGTTATTAGTGAATGTGCGAGCAGTTAGTGTGTGTGTGTGAAAGGATTTTTTTTTAACATAATATTCAAGAGCTTTTTTTGGTGTGTGAAAGATGTTTACTCGTGAATGTGAGAGGCATTGTATGTGCAAAGTAAATAAAGGCAATTATGGCCTACAGGGCACCTTGCATACAAGTGATAGTCTCTGTTCAGTTATGGTAAATATCACTGCTCCTACCAAACAGCTTTGAACAGCAGATGACCTCTTCAATGAATAATTATTTTCTTATATGTAACATATTTGTTAACACCTTTGAGCTATTCATTAAATGCTTATGCTTGTCCATGTTCTCCACAGGTACACTCTAACAGTGTGGACCAGGCAGAATGACAAGTTCACACTACAGGACTTACTGCCCTACAAAGAAGAATTCAACATCAGTAGGATCTACTATGACCTGTAGGACTCTCCAACGACAGACATTGCAAGAACATTCCTGATGTTGAATGGCTCTAGTTTTGTGTGTGTGTGTGTGTGTGTGTGTGTGTGTGTGTGTGTGTGTGTGTGTGTGTGTGTGTGTGTGTGTGTGTGTGTGTGTTATTCAACTATAGCAAGTTTTAACTTTTGGGGCATTTATTATTAGTAAGAGGCCAGGTACTCAGATGCAACCTGTTCTTACAAGCACCTGACTACTGTTGGAAGAACTGTTGGAGCGAAGATTTTAGCCGAAGACATTGTAAGTTCCAATATTATTTATCATGAACAAAGCAGTTTCAAACAAAATCCTGCAAATGGTAAGAGAACATTTAAAAAAACATGAAAACGTGTATACATGTTTTTTTTCTGGACAGTCGTCCTATTTTAATTTGCAAGCTCCCATGAACTGACTGGCCTCATCATGATTTGGGTTTTTGTTTGACAAATTGTGTCAAATTGACTTATTTATTTGTTGTATTTGTTTGTCTCAACCACATTAATGAATTAATAAATAAATAAATTGAAATCATGACATGTTGAATGAAATCATGCTGGTCTAAAGGGTTAATTGTACAGTTTTCTATGTAGCTGGATGCCTGTGGAAGCTTGTACAAATCATGCTAATGAAGACTTGCCGTGTGTGATCCGAATGCAGCCCACTGTCAGTAGTGAAACGTTAATGAGGTCAAAGGTTACACACGATGAGGTTCGGTACAGAGCTGTGGCCTTGCGAGGGCCTCAAGGGGCACGGGTAGCAATTGTTTGTTTGTTGTAAATCACATATAAACTATATATATATATATATATATATATATATATATATATATTATATATATATATATATATATATATATATATATACACACACACACACACATTAAAATGTAAATGAAATAATATATATACAACACATATAAAAATAAATAAAAAGGTATAAAAGTGCTTACATTAAGATAAGTGCTATACAAAATAAGTGTGAATAGATAAAAGATAAGAAACCCCAAAGCCTTTAAATTAGTTCTTGTATTAGCTTGATTTGTTCCATGACTTGTCTGTGCAGGTTTACATACACACGATCAATAAATGTCTTTGTGATGATCACATTTATTTGACGAGGTTTTTGCTTGTTAAACTGTAGGTAGATTTGATTTAGTTATTGAATACAAGTCAAACCAAGAGTGAGATCAATTAGTTAATAAACCAATAAGTGTCAATATTTGAATGGGCCCCGGGCCACTTTGTATTTGAAAAGTTGGGCCCCCGAGGTCAAAAAGGTTAAGAACCCCTGCTATAGACTGATTTCTTTAATAATAACATTGTGCTGCTCATACCACAGTTTGACAACTTGGGGGCGCCAATATCAATAATACCCATTTAGGTTCTTCCGCTGCAGATTGAACACTTGAAGGCACCATATCACATTCTTGACTCACATAGACTTTGTCCATCTGGGGGCGCTACTGATACACTTTTGAATGTAGACTGTAAACCAATGACATCGCGAGGAATTGCACTACTGTATGCCTCACCCCCACTCCAGGGGGGTCAGGCATACCGAAGTGCAATTCCTCGCGACGTCATTGGTTTACAATTTGGTTTAAATCTACACTCACTTGCTCCTTCTCCTTGATGAACTTCCTGAACCGCTTCATCTGCACGCTGGTGATGTGGGTCACTGGTGTGTTCAGCCACCTCCTCACATAACTGGTGGCCTTCTGAGTGAGCTCCCTCTGCTCAGCACTGACCTGCTCTGGCCTGTCCTTCTGGCTGAGGAACTGGCTGTAGAGCTCCCACATCTCCTGAAAGGTGTGATGCTCAAAGCCTCTCTCGTAGATACACCTGTGGATGTTGACCTCGAGGAGACTGGAGACTTGTTGGAAGCTCTCTGCATACTCGGTGAGGTAGTCCTTCACCCACTGGTTCCCCACCTTTCCCTTTCCCTGGGTGTTTGTGCACTCCAGTCTGTGCTTGTCCAGTATGCTGGAATCAATACATCAACTTAATACTTATATCATTAATATCACTGCAATTGAGATGATGTGTAAAGATGAATAATAAACACTGATGATGCAAACTGATTATTTTAAGCATGCCATAACAAGTGTATTTGAAATGCATAGCCTACACTGGTATTAATATAATGATAATATAACATGCTTACAACTTGATGTAGCCCACATCATTCGCCACAAGCCAGTGAAATGGGGCATTTTCATACTGGCCGACTGGAACCACCAGCTTTCCCAGGCACAGCAGACACGATGGAGAGGTGGCACCCTCTGGACGAAGGAGCTTCTCAGCGTGGGCCAGGGCCGAGGTCTGGTCCAGCAGCTCCTGTGGGGGTTTTGTGGAAGAACATCCTCTTCTCCCTGAAGTCACGGGCTTCTTTGGTCACAATTACGACGGCCTGTTGACGATTCTCAGGGGCCTCTGGGTTGAAGATGCGGATTTTGGGGGTCGCCATTTTCGGAACTGAAATACACTTGTCAAGTGTATTTCACAACTACAAAACAGTGTTATTATTATTACGTTAGGTATTGTTATGTTATAATAATAAATTACTAATATAATGATGAACGTCAGAGTACAACAGACCTTTGATATCCTCCCGAGGAGGAAGAGGAGGAAGAAGAAAAGGAGGAGGGGCAGGATGACAACTGCTAAACCCTGATCTCGGGCTGAATAACTGAAATACACTTGTCAAGTAACACAACAAAAAAACAGTGTTATTATTATTACATTAGGTATTGCTATGTTATGTTAATAAATTACTAATATAATGATGAACGTCAGAGTACAACAGACCTTTGATAACCTTCCAAGGAGGAAGGAGAGGAGGATGAGGAGGAGGGGCAGGATGACAACTGCAATACCCTGACTACAGCTCCTCAGATTCAAGATCTTATAATGTTATAACTCATATATCACATCTCATAACTCCTGGGCCTACAAGAATGACTGATACCTCATTCTTATAATGTTATAACTCATGTATCATATCTCATAACTTCTGGGCCTACAATAATGACTGATACCTCGTTCTTATGATGTTATAACTCATATATCACATCTCATAACTCCTGGGCCTACAAGAAAGACTGATTCCTCGGATATTTTAGCTTGTTTTATGGTACGTTTTATGTGTTTTATGTGACTACCGCAGGACACTTTAATCAATGCGATAGTAATGCGGAAATCTTGCAACTAAAGGGTGAAAAAGCTAGATGACAGGAGATATGGCCTGGAATCAAGTTGCACTGTCAGACATGTTGTGAAACCTTTCAACCACAGAACAATGTAACGCAGAGAGCAAAGTATCTAAATCAACCCAGAGTATGTCACTCTGTCCATCCAACGAATGTGTTCCATCCACCTTGTTTTCTCTCAATTTCAGAAAATGAGGTCTTTGAAACTTGTGGAGAATGCGGGCATCGATCCCGCTACTTCTCGCATGCTAAGCGAGCGCTCTACCATTTGAGCTAATTCCCCAGTAGAGAAGAGCTTAGGGTAAAGCTGCCTATGTCGCCTTCTCTACCTCCTCCATTCCATGCTTTTCCTTACGTTCCAGACCCATATAAACACTTTGGAAGGTGACCTGGATCCGAGTTTTAATGTAAAGCCAGTGCACAGAAGACGAGGTGGCCGAGTGGTTAAGGCGATGGACTGCTAATCCATTGTGCTCTGCACGCGTGGGTTCGAATCCCATCCTCGTCGCAGTCCACCTTCCTTTAGTCGGCCATGTCATCGGCATAACACGCTCCATTGAGCCCAGATCCTCAAGACCAAAGCAAAATATAGTTTACATGTGAAAACAACGAGTGTCAAAGATTACAAATCGCTGCATTAAATCAGGAATCTTGCTGAATGTCTTCTTTGTCCACTATTCAGTTGGTAAAAAACAGTGATCCCATTCTACAAGTCTTGGGGGAAGAAAAACATGGTTGCTATCTTCAGTTAAACTGGTGCAAGAAGTCCGATTGAGTTCTCAAAATTCAATTTCCACACCATAGTACCTTGGAGAATGTGGGCATCGATCGCACTACCTCTCGCATGCAAAGCAAGCACTCTACCACTTGAGCTAATTCCCCTGTTCATTAAACAGGTGGGTAAGCTCGACGTAGCTCCCCCTAACGTCTATTTAACGCTTTTTTTTACTTTCCAGGACAATGAAAAACACAATGAAAATTGACTGGAACTGAATTTTATCCTGAAATTTGGTAAAGGCAATCATTTCAAAACTGTGTGGACACCAATGGATATAGGGTAGGCCAGAAGCCAATCCAACAAGATGCTCCCTGATCCTGCAGGACTACAGCAGGACACTTTAATCAATGCGATAGTAATGCGGAAATCTTGCAACTAAAGGGTGAAAAAGCTAGATGACAGGAGGTATGGCCTGGAATCAAGTTGCACTGTCAGACAAGTTGTGAAACCTTTCAACCACAGAACAATGTAACGCAGAGAGCAAAGTATCTAAATCAACCCAGAGTATGTCACTCTGTCCATCCAACGAATGTGTTCCATCCACCTTGTTTTCTCTCAATTTCAGAAAATGAGGTCTTTGAAACTTGTGGAGAATGCGGGTATCGATCCCGCTACTTCTCGCATGCTAAGCGAGCGCTCTACCATTTGAGCTAATTCCACAGTAGAGAAGAGCTTAGGGTAAAGCTGCCTATGTCGCCTTCTCTACCTCCTCCATTCCATGCTTTTCCTTACGTTCCAGACCCATATAAACACTTTGGAAGGTGACCTGGATGCGAGTTTTAATGTAAAGCCAGTGCACAGAAGACGAGGTGGCCGAGTGATTAAGGCGATGGACTGCTAATCCATTGTGCTCTGCACGCGTGGGTTCGAATCCCATCCTTGTCGCAGTCCACCTCCCTTTAGTCGGCCATGTCATCGGCATAACACGCTCCATTGAGCCCAGATCCTCAAGACCAAAGCAAAATATAGTTTACATGTGAAAACAACGAGTGTCAAAGATTACAAATCCCTGCATTAAATCAGGAATCTTGCTGAATGTCTTCTTTGTCCACTATTCAGTTGGTAAAAAACAGTGATCCCATTCTACAAGTCTTGGGGGAAGAAAAACATGGTTGCTATCTTCAGTTAAACTGGTGCAAGAAGTCCGATTGAGTTCTTAAAATTCAAAATTCATTTTCCACTCATTAGATCCACACCGTAGTACCTTGGAGAATGTGGGCATCGATCCCACTACCTCTCGCATGCGAAGCAAGCACTCTACCACTTGAGCTAATTCCCCTGTTCATTAAACAGGTGGGTAAGCTCGACGTAGCTCCCCCTAACGTCTATTTAACGCTTTTTTTTTACTTTCCAGGACAATGAAAAACACAATGAAAATTGACTGGAACTGAATTTTATCCTGAAATTTGGTAAAGGCAATCATTGCAAAACTGTGTGGACACCAATGGATATAGGGTAGGCCAGTAGCCAATCCAACAAGATGCTCCCTGATCCTGCAGGACTACAGCAGGACACTTTAATCAATGCGATAGTAATGCGGAAATCTTGCAACTAAAGGGTGAAAAAGCTAGATGACAGGAGATATGGCCTGGAATCAAGTTGCACTGTCAGACATGTTGTGAAACCTTTCAACCACAGAACAATGTAACGCAGAGAGCAAAGTATCTAAATCAACCCAGAGTATGTCACTCTGTCCATCCAACGAATGTGTTCCATCCACCTTGTTTTCTCTCAATTTCAGAAAATGAGGTCTTTGAAACTTGTGGAGAATGCAGGCATCGATCCCGCTACTTCTCGCATGCTAAGCGAGCGCTCTACCATTTGAGCTAATTCCCCAGTAGAGAAGAACTCAGGGTAAAGCTTCCTATGTCGCCTTCTCTACCTCCTCCATTCCATGCTTTTCCTTACGTTCCAGGCCCATATAAACACTTTGGAAGGTGACCTGGATCCGAGTTTTAATGTAAAGCCAGTGCACAGAAGACGAGGTGGCCGAGTGATTAAGGCGATGGACTGCTAATCCATTGTGCTCTGCACGCGTGGGTTCGAATCCCATCCTCGTCGCAGTCCACCTTCCTTTAGTCGGCCATGTCATCGGCATAACACGCTCCATTGAGCCCAGATCCTCAAGACCAAAGCAAAATATAGTTTACATGTGAAAACAACGTGTCAAAGATTACAAATCGCTGCATTAAATCAGGAATCTTGCTGAATGTCTTCTTTGTCCACTATTCAGTTGGTAAAAAACAGTGATCCCATTCTACAAGTCTTGGGGAAGAAAAACATGGTTGCTATCTTCAGTTAAACTGGTGCAAGAAGTCCGATTGAGTTCTCAAAATTCAATTTCCACACCATAGTACCTTGGAGAATGTGGGCATCGATCGCACTACCTCTCGCATGCAAAGCAAGCACTCTACCACTTGAGCTAATTCCCCTGTTCATTAAACAGGTGGGTAAGCTCGACGTAGCTCCCCCTAACGTCTATTTAACGCTTTTTTTTACTTTCCAGGACAATGAAAAACACAATGAAAATTGACTGGAACTGAATTTTATCCTGAAATTTGGTAAAGGCAATCATTTCAAAACTGTGTGGACACCAATGGATATAGGGTAGGCCAGAAGCCAATCCAACAAGATGCTCCCTGATCCTGCAGGACTACAGCAGGACACTTTAATCAATGCGATAGTAATGCGGAAATCTTGCAACTAAAGGGTGAAAAAGCTAGATGACAGGAGATATGGCCTGGAATCAAGTTGCACTGTCAGACATGTTGTGAAACCTTTCAACCACAGAACAATGTAACGCAGAGAGCAAAGTATCTAAATCAACCCAGAGTATGTCACTCTGTCCATCCAACGAATGTGTTCCATCCACCTTGTTTTCTCTCAATTTCAGAAAATGAGGTCTTTGAAACTTGTGGAGAATGCGGGTATCGATCCCGCTACTTCTCGCATGCTAAGCGAGCGCTCTACCATTTGAGCTAATTCCACAGTAGAGAAGAGCTTAGGGTAAAGCTGCCTATGTCGCCTTCTCTACCTCCTCCATTCCATGCTTTTCCTTACGTTCCAGACCCATATAAACACTTTGGAAGGTGACCTGGATGCGAGTTTTAATGTAAAGCCAGTGCACAGAAGACGAGGTGGCCGAGTGATTAAGGCGATGGACTGCTAATCCATTGTGCTCTGCACGCGTGGGTTCGAATCCCATCCTCGTCGCAGTCCACCTTCCTTTAGTCGGCCATGTCATCGGCATAACACGCTCCATTGAGCCCAGATCCTCAAGACCAAAGCAAAATATAGTTTACATGTGAAAACAACGTGTCAAAGATTACAAATCGCTGCATTAAATCAGGAATCTTGCTGAATGTCTTCTTTGTCCACTATTCAGTTGGTAAAAAACAGTGATCCCATTCTACAAGTCTTGGGGGAAGAAAAACATGGTTGCTATCTTCAGTTAAACTGGTGCAAGAAGTCCGATTGAGTTCTCAAAATTCAATTTCCACACCATAGTACCTTGGAGAATGTGGGCATCGATCGCACTACCTCTCGCATGCAAAGCAAGCACTCTACCACTTGAGCTAATTCCCCTGTTCATTAAACAGGTGGGTAAGCTCGACGTAGCTCCCCCTAACGTCTATTTAAACGCTTTTTTTTACTTTCCAGGACAATGAAAAACACAATGAAAATTGACTGGAACTGAATTTTATCCTGAAATTTGGTAAAGGCAATCATTTCAAAACTGTGTGGACACCAATGGATATAGGGTAGGCCAGAAGCCAATCCAACAAGATGCTCCCTGATCCTGCAGGACTACAGCAGGACACTTTAATCAATGCGATAGTAATGCGGAAATCTTGCAACTAAAGGGTGAAAAAGCTAGATGACAGGAGATATGGCCTGGAATCAAGTTGCACTGTCAGACATGTTGTGAAACCTTTCAACCACAGAACAATGTAACGCAGAGAGCAAAGTATCTAAATCAACCCAGAGTATGTCACTCTGTCCATCCAACGAATGTGTTCCATCCACCTTGTTTTCTCTCAATTTCAGAAAATGAGGTCTTTGAAACTTGTGGAGAATGCGGGTATCGATCCCGCTACTTCTCGCATGCTAAGCGAGCGCTCTACCATTTGAGCTAATTCCACAGTAGAGAAGAGCTTAGGGTAAAGCTGCCTATGTCGCCTTCTCTACCTCCTCCATTCCATGCTTTTCCTTACGTTCCAGACCCATATAAACACTTTGGAAGGTGACCTGGATGCGAGTTTTAATGTAAAGCCAGTGCACAGAAGACGAGGTGGCCGAGTGATTAAGGCGATGGACTGCTAATCCATTGTGCTCTGCACGCGTGGGTTCGAATCCCATCCTCGTCGCAGTCCACCTTCCTTTAGTCGGCCATGTCATCGGCATAACACGCTCCATTGAGCCCAGATCCTCAAGACCAAAGCAAAATATAGTTTACATGTGAAAACAACGTGTCAAAGATTACAAATCGCTGCATTAAATCAGGAATCTTGCTGAATGTCTTCTTTGTCCACTATTCAGTTGGTAAAAAACAGTGATCCCATTCTACAAGTCTTGGGGGAAGAAAAACATGGTTGCTATCTTCAGTTAAACTGGTGCAAGAAGTCCGATTGAGTTCTCAAAATTCAATTTCCACACCATAGTACCTTGGAGAATGTGGGCATCGATCGCACTACCTCTCGCATGCAAAGCAAGCACTCTACCACTTGAGCTAATTCCCCTGTTCATTAAACAGGTGGGTAAGCTCGACGTAGCTCCCCCTAACGTCTATTTAACGCTTTTTTTTACTTTCCAGGACAATGAAAAACACAATGAAAATTGACTGGAACTGAATTTTATCCTGAAATTTGGTAAAGGCAATCATTTCAAAACTGTGTGGACACCAATGGATATAGGGTAGGCCAGAAGCCAATCCAACAAGATGCTCCCTGATCCTGCAGGACTACAGCAGGACACTTTAATCAATGCGATAGTAATGCGGAAATCTTGCAACTAAAGGGTGAAAAAGCTAGATGACAGGAGATATGGCCTGGAATCAAGTTGCACTGTCAGACATGTTGTGAAACCTTTCAACCACAGAACAATGTAACGCAGAGAGCAAAGTATCTAAATCAACCCAGAGTATGTCACTCTGTCCATCCAACGAATGTGTTCCATCCACCTTGTTTTCTCTCAATTTCAGAAAATGAGGTCTTTGAAACTTGTGGAGAATGCGGGTATCGATCCCGCTACTTCTCGCATGCTAAGCGAGCGCTCTACCATTTGAGCTAATTCCACAGTAGAGAAGAGCTTAGGGTAAAGCTGCCTATGTCGCCTTCTCTACCTCCTCCATTCCATGCTTTTCCTTACGTTCCAGACCCATATAAACACTTTGGAAGGTGACCTGGATGCGAGTTTTAATGTAAAGCCAGTGCACAGAAGACGAGGTGGCCGAGTGATTAAGGCGATGGACTGCTAATCCATTGTGCTCTGCACGCGTGGGTTCGAATCCCATCCTCGTCGCAGTCCACCTTCCTTTAGTCGGCCATGTCATCGGCATAACACGCTCCATTGAGCCCAGATCCTCAAGACCAAAGCAAAATATAGTTTACATGTGAAAACAACGTGTCAAAGATTACAAATCGCTGCATTAAATCAGGAATCTTGCTGAATGTCTTCTTTGTCCACTATTCAGTTGGTAAAAAACAGTGATCCCATTCTACAAGTCTTGGGGGAAGAAAAACATGGTTGCTATCTTCAGTTAAACTGGTGCAAGAAGTCCGATTGAGTTCTCAAAATTCAATTTCCACACCATAGTACCTTGGAGAATGTGGGCATCGATCGCACTACCTCTCGCATGCAAAGCAAGCACTCTACCACTTGAGCTAATTCCCCTGTTCATTAAACAGGTGGGTAAGCTCGACGTAGCTCCCCCTAACGTCTATTTAACGCTTTTTTTTACTTTCCAGGACAATGAAAAACACAATGAAAATTGACTGGAACTGAATTTTATCCTGAAATTTGGTAAAGGCAATCATTTCAAAACTGTGTGGACACCAATGGATATAGGGTAGGCCAGAAGCCAATCCAACAAGATGCTCCCTGATCCTGCAGGACTACAGCAGGACACTTTAATCAATGCGATAGTAATGCGGAAATCTTGCAACTAAAGGGTGAAAAAGCTAGATGACAGGAGATATGGCCTGGAATCAAGTTGCACTGTCAGACAAGTTGTGAAACCTTTCAACCACAGAACAATGTAACGCAGAGAGCAAAGTATCTAAATCAACCCAGAGTATGTCACTCTGTCCATCCAACGAATGTGTTCCATCCACCTTGTTTTCTCTCAATTTCAGAAAATGAGGTCTTTGAAACTTGTGGAGAATGCGGGTATCGATCCCGCTACTTCTTGCATGCTAAGCGAGCGCTCTACCATTTGAGCTAATTCCACAGTAGAGAAGAGCTTAGGGTAAAGCTGCCTATGTCGCCTTCTCTACCTCCTCCATTCCATGCTTTTCCTTACGTTCCAGACCCATATAAACACTTTGGAAGGTGACCTGGATGCGAGTTTTAATGTAAAGCCAGTGCACAGAAGACGAGGTGGCCGAGTGATTAAGGCGATGGACTGCTAATCCATTGTGCTCTGCACGCGTGGGTTCGAATCCCATCCTTGTCGCAGTCCACCTCCCTTTAGTCGGCCATGTCATCGGCATAACACGCTCCATTGAGCCCAGATCCTCAAGACCAAAGCAAAATATAGTTTACATGTGAAAACAACGAGTGTCAAAGATTACAAATCCCTGCATTAAATCAGGAATCTTGCTGAATGTCTTCTTTGTCCACTATTCAGTTGGTAAAAAACAGTGATCCCATTCTACAAGTCTTGGGGGAAGAAAAACATGGTTGCTATCTTCAGTTAAACTGGTGCAAGAAGTCCGATTGAGTTCTTAAAATTCAAAATTCATTTTCCACTCATTAGATCCACACCGTAGTACCTTGGAGAATGTGGGCATCGATCCCACTACCTCTCGCATGCGAAGCAAGCACTCTACCACTTGAGCTAATTCCCCTGTTCATTAAACAGGTGGGTAAGCTCGACGTAGCTCCCCCTAACGTCTATTTAACGCTTTTTTTTTACTTTCCAGGACAATAAAAAACACAATGAAAATTGACTGGAACTGAATTTTATCCTGAAATTTGGTAAAGGCAATCATTGCAAAACTGTGTGGACACCAATGGATATAGGGTAGGCCAGTAGCCAATCCAACAAGATGCTCCCTGATCCTGCAGGACTACAGCAGGACACTTTAATCAATGCGATAGTAATGCGGAAATCTTGCAACTAAAGGGTGAAAAAGCTAGATGACAGGAGATATGGCCTGGAATCAAGTTGCACTGTCAGACATGTTGTGAAACCTTTCAACCACAGAACAATGTAACGCAGAGAGCAAAGTATCTAAATCAACCCAGAGTATGTCACTCTGTCCATCCAACGAATGTGTTCCATCCACCTTGTTTTCTCTCAATTTCAGAAAATGAGGTCTTTGAAACTTGTGGAGAATGCAGGCATCGATCCCGCTACTTCTCGCATGCTAAGCGAGCGCTCTACCATTTGAGCTAATTCCCCAGTAGAGAAGAACTCAGGGTAAAGCTTCCTATGTCGCCTTCTCTACCTCCTCCATTCCATGCTTTTCCTTACGTTCCAGGCCCATATAAACACTTTGGAAGGTGACCTGGATCCGAGTTTTAATGTAAAGCCAGTGCACAGAAGACGAGGTGGCCGAGTGATTAAGGCGATGGACTGCTAATCCATTGTGCTCTGCACGCGTGGGTTCGAATCCCATCCTCGTCGCAGTCCACCTTCCTTTAGTCGGCCATGTCATCGGCATAACACGCTCCATTGAGCCCAGATCCTCAAGACCAAAGCAAAATATAGTTTACATGTGAAAACAACGTGTCAAAGATTACAAATCGCTGCATTAAATCAGGAATCTTGCTGAATGTCTTCTTTGTCCACTATTCAGTTGGTAAAAAACAGTGATCCCATTCTACAAGTCTTGGGGGAAGAAAAACATGGTTGCTATCTTCAGTTAAACTGGTGCAAGAAGTCCGATTGAGTTCTCAAAATTCAATTTCCACACCATAGTACCTTGGAGAATGTGGGCATCGATCGCACTACCTCTCGCATGCAAAGCAAGCACTCTACCACTTGAGCTAATTCCCCTGTTCATTAAACAGGTGGGTAAGCTCGACGTAGCTCCCCCTAACGTCTATTTAACGCTTTTTTTTACTTTCCAGGACAATGAAAAACACAATGAAAATTGACTGGAACTGAATTTTATCCTGAAATTTGGTAAAGGCAATCATTTCAAAACTGTGTGGACACCAATGGATATAGGGTAGGCCAGAAGCCAATCCAACAAGATGCTCCCTGATCCTGCAGGACTACAGCAGGACACTTTAATCAATGCGATAGTAATGCGGAAATCTTGCAACTAAAGGGTGAAAAAGCTAGATGACAGGAGATATGGCCTGGAATCAAGTTGCACTGTCAGACATGTTGTGAAACCTTTCAACCACAGAACAATGTAACGCAGAGAGCAAAGTATCTAAATCAACCCAGAGTATGTCACTCTGTCCATCCAACGAATGTGTTCCATCCACCTTGTTTTCTCTCAATTTCAGAAAATGAGGTCTTTGAAACTTGTGGAGAATGCGGGTATCGATCCCGCTACTTCTCGCATGCTAAGCGAGCGCTCTACCATTTGAGCTAATTCCACAGTAGAGAAGAGCTTAGGGTAAAGCTGCCTATGTCGCCTTCTCTACCTCCTCCATTCCATGCTTTTCCTTACGTTCCAGACCCATATAAACACTTTGGAAGGTGACCTGGATGCGAGTTTTAATGTAAAGCCAGTGCACAGAAGACGAGGTGGCCGAGCGATTAAGGCGATGGACTGCTAATCCATTGTGCTCTGCACGCGTGGGTTCGAATCCCATCCTCGTCGCAGTCCACCTTCCTTTAGTCGGCCATGTCATCGGCATAACACGCTCCATTGAGCCCAGATCCTCAAGACCAAAGCAAAATATAGTTTACATGTGAAAACAACGTGTCAAAGATTACAAATCGCTGCATTAAATCAGGAATCTTGCTGAATGTCTTCTTTGTCCACTATTCAGTTGGTAAAAAACAGTGATCCCATTCTACAAGTCTTGGGGGAAGAAAAACATGGTTGCTATCTTCAGTTAAACTGGTGCAAGAAGTCCGATTGAGTTCTCAAAATTCAATTTCCACACCATAGTACCTTGGAGAATGTGGGCATCGATCGCACTACCTCTCGCATGCAAAGCAAGCACTCTACCACTTGAGCTAATTCCCCTGTTCATTAAACAGGTGGGTAAGCTCGACGTAGCTCCCCCTAACGTCTATTTAACGCTTTTTTTTACTTTCCAGGACAATGAAAAACACAATGAAAATTGACTGGAACTGAATTTTATCCTGAAATTTGGTAAAGGCAATCATTTCAAAACTGTGTGGACACCAATGGATATAGGGTAGGCCAGAAGCCAATCCAACAAGATGCTCCCTGATCCTGCAGGACTACAGCAGGACACTTTAATCAATGCGATAGTAATGCGGAAATCTTGCAACTAAAGGGTGAAAAAGCTAGATGACAGGAGATATGGCCTGGAATCAAGTTGCACTGTCAGACATGTTGTGAAACCTTTCAACCACAGAACAATGTAACGCAGAGAGCAAAGTATCTAAATCAACCCAGAGTATGTCACTCTGTCCATCCAACGAATGTGTTCCATCCACCTTGTTTTCTCTCAATTTCAGAAAATGAGGTCTTTGAAACTTGTGGAGAATGCGGGTATCGATCCCGCTACTTCTCGCATGCTAAGCGAGCGCTCTACCATTTGAGCTAATTCCACAGTAGAGAAGAGCTTAGGGTAAAGCTGCCTATGTCGCCTTCTCTACCTCCTCCATTCCATGCTTTTCCTTACGTTCCAGACCCATATAAACACTTTGGAAGGTGACCTGGATGCGAGTTTTAATGTAAAGCCAGTGCACAGAAGACGAGGTGGCCGAGTGATTAAGGCGATGGACTGCTAATCCATTGTGCTCTGCACGCGTGGGTTCGAATCCCATCCTCGTCGCAGTCCACCTTCCTTTAGTCGGCCATGTCATCGGCATAACACGCTCCATTGAGCCCAGATCCTCAAGACCAAAGCAAAATATAGTTTACATGTGAAAACAACGTGTCAAAGATTACAAATCGCTGCATTAAATCAGGAATCTTGCTGAATGTCTTCTTTGTCCACTATTCAGTTGGTAAAAAACAGTGATCCCATTCTACAAGTCTTGGGGGAAGAAAAACATGGTTGCTATCTTCAGTTAAACTGGTGCAAGAAGTCCGATTGAGTTCTCAAAATTCAATTTCCACACCATAGTACCTTGGAGAATGTGGGCATCGATCGCACTACCTCTCGCATGCAAAGCAAGCACTCTACCACTTGAGCTAATTCCCCTGTTCATTAAACAGGTGGGTAAGCTCGACGTAGCTCCCCCTAACGTCTATTTAACGCTTTTTTTTACTTTCCAGGACAATGAAAAACACAATGAAAATTGACTGGAACTGAATTTTATCCTGAAATTTGGTAAAGGCAATCATTTCAAAACTGTGTGGACACCAATGGATATAGGGTAGGCCAGAAGCCAATCCAACAAGATGCTCCCTGATCCTGCAGGACTACAGCAGGACACTTTAATCAATGCGATAGTAATGCGGAAATCTTGCAACTAAAGGGTGAAAAAGCTAGATGACAGGAGATATGGCCTGGAATCAAGTTGCACTGTCAGACATGTTGTGAAACCTTTCAACCACAGAACAATGTAACGCAGAGAGCAAAGTATCTAAATCAACCCAGAGTATGTCACTCTGTCCATCCAACGAATGTGTTCCATCCACCTTGTTTTCTCTCAATTTCAGAAAATGAGGTCTTTGAAACTTGTGGAGAATGCGGGCATCGATCCCGCTACTTCTCGCATGCTAAGCGAGCGCTCTACCATTTGAGCTAATTCCCCAGTAGAGAAGAGCTTAGGGTAAAGCTGCCTATGTCGCCTTCTCTACCTCCTCCATTCCATGCTTTTCCTTACGTTCCAGACCCATATAAACACTTTGGAAGGTGACCTGGATCCGAGTTTTAATGTAAAGCCAGTGCACAGAAGACGAGGTGGCCGAGTGGTTAAGGCGATGGACTGCTAATCCATTGTGCTCTGCACGCGTGGGTTCGAATCCCATCCTCGTCGCAGTCCACTTTCCTTTAGTCGGCCATGTCATCGGCATAACACGCTCCATTGAGCCCAGATCCTCAAGACCAAAGCAAAATATAGTTTACATGTGAAAACAACGTGTCAAAGATTACAAATCGCTGCATTAAATCAGGAATCTTGCTGAATGTCTTCTTTGTCCACTATTCAGTTGGTAAAAAACAGTGATCCCATTCTACAAGTCTTGGGGGAAGAAAAACATGGTTGCTATCTTCAGTTAAACTGGTGCAAGAAGTCCGATTGAGTTCTCAAAATTCAATTTCCACACCATAGTACCTTGGAGAATGTGGGCATCGATCGCACTACCTCTCGCATGCAAAGCAAGCACTCTACCACTTGAGCTAATTCCCCTGTTCATTAAACAGGTGGGTAAGCTCGACGTAGCTCCCCCTAACGTCTATTTAACGCTTTTTTTTACTTTCCAGGACAATGAAAAACACAATGAAAATTGACTGGAACTGAATTTTATCCTGAAATTTGGTAAAGGCAATCATTTCAAAACTGTGTGGACACCAATGGATATAGGGTAGGCCAGAAGCCAATCCAACAAGATGCTCCCTGATCCTGCAGGACTACAGCAGGACACTTTAATCAATGCGATAGTAATGCGGAAATCTTGCAACTAAAGGGTGAAAAAGCTAGATGACAGGAGATATGGCCTGGAATCAAGTTGCACTGTCAGACATGTTGTGAAACCTTTCAACCACAGAACAATGTAACGCAGAGAGCAAAGTATCTAAATCAACCCAGAGTATGTCACTCTGTCCATCCAACGAATGTGTTCCATCCACCTTGTTTTCTCTCAATTTCAGAAAATGAGGTCTTTGAAACTTGTGGAGAATGCAGGCATCGATCCCGCTACTTCTCGCATGCTAAGCGAGCGCTCTACCATTTGAGCTAATTCCCCAGTAGAGAAGAACTCAGGGTAAAGCTTCCTATGTCGCCTTCTCTACCTCCTCCATTCCATGCTTTTCCTTACGTTCCAGGCCCATATAAACACTTTGGAAGGTGACCTGGATCCGAGTTTTAATGTAAAGCCAGTGCACAGAAGACGAGGTGGCCGAGTGATTAAGGCGATGGACTGCTAATCCATTGTGCTCTGCACGCGTGGGTTCGAATCCCATCCTCGTCGCAGTCCACCTTCCTTTAGTCGGCCATGTCATCGGCATAACACGCTCCATTGAGCCCAGATCCTCAAGACCAAAGCAAAATATAGTTTACATGTGAAAACAACGAGTGTCAAAGATTACAAATCCCTGCATTAAATCAGGAATCTTGCTGAATGTCTTCTTTGTCCACTATTCAGTTGGTAAAAAACAGTGATCCCATTCTACAAGTCTTGGGGGAAGAAAAACATGGTTGCTATCTTCAGTTAAACTGGTGCAAGAAGTCCGATTGAGTTCTTAAAATTCAAAATTCATTTTCCACTCATTAGATCCACACCGTAGTACCTTGGAGAATGTGGGCATCGATCCCACTACCTCTCGCATGCGAAGCAAGCACTCTACCACTTGAGCTAATTCCCCTGTTCATTAAACAGGTGGGTAAGCTCGACGTAGCTCCCCCTAACGTCTATTTAACGCTTTTTTTTTACTTTCCAGGACAATGAAAAACACAATGAAAATTGACTGGAACTGAATTTTATCCTGAAATTTGGTAAAGGCAATCATTGCAAAACTGTGTGGACACCAATGGATATAGGGTAGGCCAGTAGCCAATCCAACAAGATGCTCCCTGATCCTGCAGGACTACAGCAGGACACTTTAATCAATGCGATAGTAATGCGGAAATCTTGCAACTAAAGGGTGAAAAAGCTAGATGACAGGAGATATGGCCTGGAATCAAGTTGCACTGTCAGACATGTTGTGAAACCTTTCAACCACAGAACAATGTAACGCAGAGAGCAAAGTATCTAAATCAACCCAGAGTATGTCACTGGTCTTTGAAACTTGTGGAGAATGCGGGCATCGATCCCGCTACTTCTCGCATGCTAAGCGAGCGCTCTACCATTTGAGCTAATTCCCCAGTAGAGAAGAGCTTAGGGTAAAGCTGCCTATGTCGCCTTCTCTACCTCCTCCATTCCATGCTTTTCCTTACGTTCCAGACCCATATAAACACTTTGGAAGGTGACCTGGATCCGAGTTTTAATGTAAAGCCAGTGCACAGAAGACGAGGTGGCCGAGTGGTTAAGGCGATGGACTGCTAATCCATTGTGCTCTGCACGCGTGGGTTCGAATCCCATCCTCGTCGCAGTCCACCTTCCTTTAGTCGGCCATGTCATCGGCATAACACGCTCCATTGAGCCCAGATCCTCAAGACCAAAGCAAAATATAGTTTACATGTGAAAACAACGAGTGTCAAAGATTACAAATCGCTGCATTAAATCAGGAATCTTGCTGAATGTCTTCTTTGTCCACTATTCAGTTGGTAAAAAACAGTGATCCCATTCTACAAGTCTTGGGGGAAGAAAAACATGGTTGCTATCTTCAGTTAAACTGGTGCAAGAAGTCCGATTGAGTTCTTAAAATTCAAAATTCATTTTCCACTCATTAGATCCACACCATAGTACCTTGGAGAATGTGCGCATCGATCGCACTACCTCTCGCATGCAAAGCAAGCACTCTACCACTTGAGCTAATTCCCCTGTTCATTAAACAGGTGGGTAAGCTCGACGTAGCTCCCCCTAACGTCTATTTAACGCTTTTTTTTTTTACTTTCCAGGACAATGAAAAACACAATGAAAATTGACTGGAACTGAATTTTATCCTGAAATTTGGTAAAGGCAATCATTGCAAAACTGTGTGGACACCAATGGATATAGGGTAGGCCAGTAGCCAATCCAACAAGATGCTCCCTGATCCTGCAGGACTACAGCAGGACACTTTAATCAATGCGATAGTAATGCGGAAATCTTGCAACTAAAGGGTGAAAAAGCTAGATGACAGGAGATATGGCCTGGAATCAAGTTGCACTGTCAGACATGTTGTGAAACCTTTCAACCACAGAACAATGTAACGCAGAGAGCAAAGTATCTAAATCAACCCAGAGTATGTCACTCTGTCCATCCAACGAATGTGTTCCATTCACCTTGTTTTCTCTCAATTTCAGAAAATCAGGTCTTTGAAACTTGTGGAGAATGCGGGCATCGATCCCGCTACTTCTCGCATGCTAAGCGAGCGCTCTACCATTTGAGCTAATTCCCCAGTAGAGAAGAGCTTAGGGTAAAGCTGCCTATGTCGCCTTCTCTACCTCCTCCATTCCATGCTTTTCCTTACGTTCCAGACCCATATAAACACTTTGGAAGGTGACCTGGATCCGAGTTTTAATGTAAAGCCAGTGCACAGAAGACGAGGTGGCCGAGTGGTTAAGGCGATGGACTGCTAATCCATTGTGCTCTGCACGCGTGGGTTCGAATCCCATCCTCGTCGCAGTCCACCTCCCTTTAGTCGGCAATGTCATCGGCATAACACGCTCCATTGAGCCCAGATCCTCAAGACCAAAGCAAAATATAGTTTACATGTGAAAACAACGAGTGTCAAAGATTACAAATCGCTGCATTAAATCAGGAATCTTGCTGAATGTCTTCTTTGTCCACTATTCAGTTGGTAAAAAACAGTGATCCCATTCTACAAGTCTTGGGGGAAGAAAAACATGGTTGCTATCTTCAGTTAAACTGGTGCAAGAAGTCCGATTGAGTTCTCAAAATTCAATTTCCACACCATAGTACCTTGGAGAATGCGGGCATCGATCCCACTACCTCTCGCATGCAAAGCAAGCACTCTACCACTTGAGCTAATTCCCCTGTTCATTAAACAGGTGGGTAAGCTCGACGTAGCTCCGCCTAACGTCTATTTAACGCTTTTTTTTTTTACTTTCCAGGACAATGAAAAACACAATGAAAATTGACTGGAACTGAATTTTATCCTGAAATTTGGTAAAGGCAATCATTGCAAAACTGTGTGGACACCAATGGATATAGGGTAGGCCAGTAGCCAATCCAACAAGATGCTCCCTGATCCTGCAGGACTACAGCAGGACACTTTAATCAATGCGATAGTAATGCGGAAATCTTGCAACTAAAGGGTGAAAAAGCTAGATGACAGGAGATATGGCCTGGAATCAAGTTGCACTGTCAGACATGTTGTGAAACCTTTCAACCACAGAACAATGTAACGCAGAGAGCAAAGTATCTAAATCAACCCAGAGTATGTCACTCTGTCCATCCAACGAATGTGTTCCATCCACCTTGTTTTCTCTCAATTTCAGAAAATGAGGTCTTTGAAACTTGTGGAGAATGCGGGCATCGATCCCGCTACTTCTCGCATGCTAAGCGAGCGCTCTACCATTTGAGCTAATTCCCCAGTAGAGAAGAGCTTAGGGTAAAGCTGCCTATGTCGCCTTCTCTACCTCCTCCATTCAATGCTTTTCCTTACGTTCCAGACCCATATAAACACTTTGGAAGGTGACCTGGATCCGAGTTTTAATGTAAAGCCAGTGCACAGAAGACGAGGTGGCCGAGTGGTTAAGGCGATGGACTGCTAATCCATTGTGCTCTGCACGTGTGGGTTCGAATCCCATCCTCGTCGCAGTCCACCTTCCTTTAGTCGGCCATGTCATCGGCATAACACGCTCCATTGAGCCCAGATCCTCAAGACCAAAGCAAAATATAGTTTACATGTGAAAACAACGAGTGTCAAAGATTACAAATCGCTGCATTAAATCAGGAATCTTGCTGAATGTCTTCTTTGTCCACTATTCAGTTGGTAAAAAACAGTGATCCCATTCTACAAGTCTTGGGGGAAGAAAAACATGGTTGCTATCTTCAGTTAAACTGGTGCAAGAAGTCCGATTGAGTTCTTAAAATTCAAAATTCATTTTCCACTCATTAGATCCACACCATAGTACCTTGGAGAATGTGCGCATCGATCGCACTACCTCTCGCATGCAAAGCAAGCACTCTACCACTTGAGCTAATTCCCCTGTTCAGTAAACGGGTGGGTAAGCTCGACGTAGCTCCCCCTAACGTCTATTTAACGCTTTTTTTTTACTTTCCAGGACAATGAAAAACACAATGAAAATTGACTGGAACTGAATTTTATCCTGAAATTTGGTAAAGGCAATCATTGCAAAACTGTGTGGACACCAATGGATATAGGGTAGGCCAGAAGCCAATCCAACAAGATGCTCCCTGATCCTGCAGGACTACAGCAGGACACTTTAATCAATGCGATAGTAATGCGGAAATCTTGCAACTAAAGGGTGAAAAAGCTAGATGACAGGAGATATGGCCTGGAATCAAGTTGCACTGTCAGACATGTTGTGAAACCTTTCAACCACAGAACAATGTAACGCAGAGAGCAAAGTATCTAAATCAACCCAGAGTATGTCACTCTGTCCATCCAACGAATGTGTTCCATCCACCTTGTTTTCTCTCAATTTCAGAAAATGAGGTCTTTGAAACTTGTGGAGAATGCGGGCATCGATCCCGCTACTTCTCGCATGCTAAGCGAGCGCTCTACCATTTGAGCTAATTCCCCAGTAGAGAAGAGCTTAGGGTAAAGCTGCCTATGTCGCCTTCTCTACCTCCTCCATTCCATGCTTTTCCTTACGTCCAGACCCATATAAACACTTTGGAAGGTGACCTGGATCCGAGTTTTAATGTAAAGCCAGTGCACAGAAGACGAGGTGGCCAAGTGGTTAAGGCGATGGACTGCTAATCCATTGTGCTCTGCACGCGTGGGTTCGAATCCCATCCTCGTCGCAGTCCACCTTCCTTTAGTCGGCCATGTCATCGGCATAACACGCTCCATTGAGCCCAGATCCTCAAGACCAAAGCAAAATATAGTTTACATGTGAAAACAACGAGTGTCAAAGATTACAAATCGCTGCATTAAATCAGGAATCTTGCTGAATGTCTTCTTTGTCCACTATTCAGTTGGTAAAAAACAGTGATCCCATTCTACAAGTCTTGGGGGAAGAAAAACATTGTTGCTATCTTCAGTTAAACTGGTGCAAGAAGTCCGATTGAGTTCTTAAAATTCAAAATTCATTTTCCACTCATTAGATCCACACCATAGTACCTTGGAGAATGTGCGCATCGATCGCACTACCTCTCGCATGCAAAGCAAGCACTCTACCACTTGAGCTAATTCCCCTGTTCATTAAACAGGTGGGTAAGCTCGACGTAGCTCCCCCTAACGTCTATTTAACGCTTTTTTTTTTTACTTTCCAGGACAATGAAAAACACAATGAAAATTGACTGGAACTGAATTTTATCCTGAAATTTGGTAAAGGCAATCATTGCAAAACTGTGTGGACACCAATGGATATAGGGTAGGCCAGTAGCCAATCCAACAAGATGCTCCCTGATCCTGCAGGACTACAGCAGGACACTTTAATCAATGCGATAGTAATGCGGAAATCTTGCAACTAAAGGGTGAAAAAGCTAGATGACAGGAGATATGGCCTGGAATCAAGTTGCACTGTCAGACATGTTGTGAAACCTTTCAACCACAGAACAATGTAACGCAGAGAGCAAAGTATCTAAATCAACCCAGAGTATGTCACTCTGTCCATCCAACGAATGTGTTCCATTCACCTTGTTTTCTCTCAATTTCAGAAAATCAGGTCTTTGAAACTTGTGGAGAATGCGGGCATCGATCCCGCTACTTGTCGCATGCTAAGCGAGCGCTCTACCATTTGAGCTAATTCCCCAGTAGAGAAGAGCTTAGGGTAAAGCTGCCTATGTCGCCTTCTCTACCTCCTCCATTCCATGCTTTTCCTTACGTTCCAGACCCATATAAACACTTTGGAAGGTGACCTGGATCCGAGTTTTAATGTAAAGCCAGTGCACAGAAGACGAGGTGGCCGAGTGGTTAAGGCGATGGACTGCTAATCCATTGTGCTCTGCACGCGTGGGTTCGAATCCCATCCTCGTCGCAGTCCACCTCCCTTTAGTCGGCAATGTCATCGGCATAACACGCTCCATTGAGCCCAGATCCTCAAGACCAAAGCAAAATATAGTTTACATGTGAAAACAACGAGTGTCAAAGATTACAAATCGCTGCATTAAATCAGGAATCTTGCTGAATGTCTTCTTTGTCCACTATTCAGTTGGTAAAAAACAGTGATCCCATTCTACAAGTCTTGGGGGAAGAAAAACATGGTTGCTATCTTCAGTTAAACTGGTGCAAGAAGTCCGATTGAGTTCTCAAAATTCAATTTCCACACCATAGTACCTTGGAGAATGCGGGCATCGATCCCACTACCTCTCGCATGCAAAGCAAGCACTCTACCACTTGAGCTAATTCCCCTGTTCATTAAACAGGTGGGTAAGCTCGACGTAGCTCCGCCTAACGTCTATTTAACGCTTTTTTTTTTTACTTTCCAGGACAATGAAAAACACAATGAAAATTGACTGGAACTGAATTTTATCCTGAAATTTGGTAAAGGCAATCATTGCAAAACTGTGTGGACACCAATGGATATAGGGTAGGCCAGTAGCCAATCCAACAAGATGCTCCCTGATCCTGCAGGACTACAGCAGGACACTTTAATCAATGCGATAGTAATGCGGAAATCTTGCAACTAAAGGGTGAAAAAGCTAGATGACAGGAGATATGGCCTGGAATCAAGTTGCACTGTCAGACATGTTGTGAAACCTTTCAACCACAGAACAATGTAACGCAGAGAGCAAAGTATCTAAATCAACCCAGAGTATGTCACTCTGTCCATCCAACGAATGTGTTCCATCCACCTTGTTTTCTCTCAATTTCAGAAAATGAGGTCTTTGAAACTTGTGGAGAATGCGGGCATCGATCCCGCTACTTCTCGCATGCTAAGCGAGCACTCTACCATTTGAGCTAATTCCCCAGTAGAGAAGAGCTTAGGGTAAAGCTGCCTATGTCGCCTTCTCTACCTCCTCCATTCCATGCTTTTCCTTACGTTCCAGACCCATATAAACACTTTGGAAGGTGACCTGGATCCGAGTTTTAATGTAAAGCCAGTGCACAGAAGACGAGGTGGCCGAGTGGTTAAGGCGATGGACTGCTAATCCATTGTGCTCTGCACGTGTGGGTTCGAATCCCATCCTCGTCGCAGTCCACCTTCCTTTAGTCGGCCATGTCATCGGCATAACACGCTCCATTGAGCCCAGATCCTCAAGACCAAAGCAAAATATAGTTTACATGTGAAAACAACGAGTGTCAAAGATTACAAATCGCTGCATTAAATCAGGAATCTTGCTGAATGTCTTCTTTGTCCACTATTCAGTTGGTAAAAAACAGTGATCCCATTCTACAAGTCTTGGGGGAAGAAAAACATGGTTGCTATCTTCAGTTAAACTGGTGCAAGAAGTCCGATTGAGTTCTTAAAATTCAAAATTCATTTTCCACTCATTAGATCCACACCATAGTACCTTGGAGAATGTGCGCATCGATCGCACTACCTCTCGCATGCAAAGCAAGCACTCTACCACTTGAGCTAATTCCCCTGTTCAGTAAACGGGTGGGTAAGCTCGACGTAGCTCCCCCTAACGTCTATTTAACGCTTTTTTTTTACTTTCCAGGACAATGAAAAACACAATGAAAATTGACTGGAACTGAATTTTATCCTGAAATTTGGTAAAGGCAATCATTGCAAAACTGTGTGGACACCAATGGATATAGGGTAGGCCAGAAGCCAATCCAACAAGATGCTCCCTGATCCTGCAGGACTACAGCAGGACACTTTAATCAATGCGATAGTAATGCGGAAATCTTGCAACTAAAGGGTGAAAAAGCTAGATGACAGGAGATATGGCCTGGAATCAAGTTGCACTGTCAGACATGTTGTGAAACCTTTCAACCACAGAACAATGTAACGCAGAGAGCAAAGTATCTAAATCAACCCAGAGTATGTCACTCTGTCCATCCAACGAATGTGTTCCATCCACCTTGTTTTCTCTCAATTTCAGAAAATGAGGTCTTTGAAACTTGTGGAGAATGCGGGCATCGATCCCGCTACTTCTCGCATGCTAAGCGAGCGCTCTACCATTTGAGCTAATTCCCCAGTAGAGAAGAGCTTAGGGTAAAGCTGCCTATGTCGCCTTCTCTACCTCCTCCATTCCATGCTTTTCCTTACGTCCAGACCCATATAAACACTTTGGAAGGTGACCTGGATCCGAGTTTTAATGTAAAGCCAGTGCACAGAAGACGAGGTGGCCGAGTGGTTAAGGCGATGGACTGCTAATCCATTGTGCTCTGCACGCGTGGGTTCGAATCCCATCCTCGTCGCAGTCCACCTTCCTTTAGTCGGCCATGTCATCGGCATAACACGCTCCATTGAGCCCAGATCCTCAAGACCAAAGCAAAATATAGTTTACATGTGAAAACAACGAGTGTCAAAGATTACAAATCGCTGCATTAAATCAGGAATCTTGCTGAATGTCTTCTTTGTCCACTATTCAGTTGGTAAAAAACAGTGATCCCATTCTACAAGTCTAGGGGGAAGAAAAACATGGTTGCTATCTTCAGTTAAACTGGTGCAAGAAGTCCGATTGAGTTCTTAAAATTCAAAATTCATTTTCCACTCATTAGATCCACACCATAGTACCTTGGAGAATGTGCGCATCGATCGCACTACCTCTCGCATGCAAAGCAAGCACTCTACCACTTGAGCTAATTCCCCTGTTCATTAAACAGGTGGGTAAGCTCGACGTAGCTCCCCCTAACGTCTATTTAACGCTTTTTTTTTTTACTTTCCAGGACAATGAAAAACACAATGAAAATTGACTGGAACTGAATTTTATCCTGAAATTTGGTAAAGGCAATCATTGCAAAACTGTGTGGACACCAATGGATATAGGGTAGGCCAGTAGCCAATCCAACAAGATGCTCCCTGATCCTGCAGGACTACAGCAGGACACTTTAATCAATGCGATAGTAATGCGGAAATCTTGCAACTAAAGGGTGAAAAAGCTAGATGACAGGAGATATGGCCTGGAATCAAGTTGCACTGTCAGACATGTTGTGAAACCTTTCAACCACAGAACAATGTAACGCAGAGAGCAAAGTATCTAAATCAACCCAGAGTATGTCACTCTGTCCATCCAACGAATGTGTTCCATTCACCTTGTTTTCTCTCAATTTCAGAAAATCAGGTCTTTGAAACTTGTGGAGAATGCGGGCATCGATCCCGCTACTTCTCGCATGCTAAGCGAGCGCTCTACCATTTGAGCTAATTCCCCAGTAGAGAAGAGCTTAGGGTAAAGCTGCCTATGTCGCCTTCTCTACCTCCTCCATTCCATGCTTTTCCTTACGTTCCAGACCCATATAAACACTTTGGAAGGTGACCTGGATCCGAGTTTTAATGTAAAGCCAGTGCACAGAAGACGAGGTGGCCGAGTGGTTAAGGCGATGGACTGCTAATCCATTGTGCTCTGCACGCGTGGGTTCGAATCCCATCCTCGTCGCAGTCCACCTCCCTTTGGCCGGCAATGTCATCGGCATAACACGCTCCATTGAGCCCAGATCCTCAAGACCAAAGCAAAATATAGTTTACATGTGAAAACAACGAGTGTCAAAGATTACAAATCGCTGCATTAAATCAGGAATCTTGCTGAATGTCTTCTTTGTCCACTATTCAGTTGGTAAAAAACAGTGATCCCATTCTACAAGTCTTGGGGGAAGAAAAACATGGTTGCTATCTTCAGTTAAACTGGTGCAAGAAGTCCGATTGAGTTCTCAAAATTCAATTTCCACACCATAGTACCTTGGAGAATGCGGGCATCGATCCCACTACCTCTCGCATGCAAAGCAAGCACTCTACCACTTGAGCTAATTCCCCTGTTCATTAAACAGGTGGGTAAGCTCGACGTAGCTCCGCCTAACGTCTATTTAACGCTTTTTTTTTTTACTTTCCAGGACAATGAAAAACACAATGAAAATTGACTGGAACTGAATTTTATCCTGAAATTTGGTAAAGGCAATCATTGCAAAACTGTGTGGACACCAATGGATATAGGGTAGGCCAGTAGCCAATCCAACAAGATGCTCCCTGATCCTGCAGGACTACAGCAGGACACTTTAATCAATGCGATAGTAATGCGGAAATCTTGCAACTAAAGGGTGAAAAAGCTAGATGACAGGAGATATGGCCTGGAATCAAGTTGCACTGTCAGACATGTTGTGAAACCTTTCAACCACAGAACAATGTAACGCAGAGAGCAAAGTATCTAAATCAACCCAGAGTATGTCACTCTGTCCATCCAACGAATGTGTTCCATCCACCTTGTTTTCTCTCAATTTCAGAAAATGAGGTCTTTGAAACTTGTGGAGAATGCGGGCATCGATCCCGCTACTTCTCGCATGCTAAGCGAGCACTCTACCATTTGAGCTAATTCCCCAGTAGAGAAGAGCTTAGGGTAAAGCTGCCTATGTCGCCTTCTCTACCTCCTCCATTCCATGCTTTTCCTTACGTTCCAGACCCATATAAACACTTTGGAAGGTGACCTGGATCCGAGTTTTAATGTAAAGCCAGTGCACAGAAGACGAGGTGGCCGAGTGGTTAAGGCGATGGACTGCTAATCCATTGTGCTCTGCACGTGTGGGTTCGAATCCCATCCTCGTCGCAGTCCACCTTCCTTTAGTCGGCCATGTCATCGGCATAACACGCTCCATTGAGCCCAGATCCTCAAGACCAAAGCAAAATATAGTTTACATGTGAAAACAACGAGTGTCAAAGATTACAAATCGCTGCATTAAATCAGGAATCTTGCTGAATGTCTTCTTTGTCCACTATTCAGTTGGTAAAAAACAGTGATCCCATTCTACAAGTCTTGGGGGAAGAAAAACATGGTTGCTATCTTCAGTTAAACTGGTGCAAGAAGTCCGATTGAGTTCTTAAAATTCAAAATTCATTTTCCACTCATTAGATCCACACCATAGTACCTTGGAGAATGTGCGCATCGATCGCACTACCTCTCGCATGCAAAGCAAGCACTCTACCACTTGAGCTAATTCCCCTGTTCAGTAAACGGGTGGGTAAGCTCGACGTAGCTCCCCCTAACGTCTATTTAACGCTTTTTTTTTACTTTCCAGGACAATGAAAAACACAATGAAAATTGACTGGAACTGAATTTTATCCTGAAATTTGGTAAAGGCAATCATTGCAAAACTGTGTGGACACCAATGGATATAGGGTAGGCCAGAAGCCAATCCAACAAGATGCTCCCTGATCCTGCAGGACTACAGCAGGACACTTTAATCAATGCGATAGTAATGCGGAAATCTTGCAACTAAAGGGTGAAAAAGCTAGATGACAGGAGATATGGCCTGGAATCAAGTTGCACTGTCAGACATGTTGTGAAACCTTTCAACCACAGAACAATGTAACGCAGAGAGCAAAGTATCTAAATCAACCCAGAGTATGTCACTCTGTCCATCCAACGAATGTGTTCCATCCACCTTGTTTTCTCTCAATTTCAGAAAATGAGGTCTTTGAAACTTGTGGAGAATGCGGGCATCGATCCCGCTACTTCTCGCATGCTAAGCGAGCGCTCTACCATTTGAGCTAATTCCCCAGTAGAGAAGAGCTTAGGGTAAAGCTGCCTATGTCGCCTTCTCTACCTCCTCCATTCCATGCTTTTCCTTACGTCCAGACCCATATAAACACTTTGGAAGGTGACCTGGATCCGAGTTTTAATGTAAAGCCAGTGCACAGAAGACGAGGTGGCCGAGTGGTTAAGGCGATGGACTGCTAATCCATTGTGCTCTGCACGCGTGGGTTCGAATCCCATCCTCGTCGCAGTCCACCTTCCTTTAGTCGGCCATGTCATCGGCATAACACGCTCCATTGAGCCCAGATCCTCAAGACCAAAGCAAAATATAGTTTACATGTGAAAACAACGAGTGTCAAAGATTACAAATCGCTGCATTAAATCAGGAATCTTGCTGAATGTCTTCTTTGTCCACTATTCAGTTGGTAAAAAACAGTGATCCCATTCTACAAGTCTAGGGGGAAGAAAAACATGGTTGCTATCTTCAGTTAAACTGGTGCAAGAAGTCCGATTGAGTTCTTAAAATTCAAAATTCATTTTCCACTCATTAGATCCACACCATAGTACCTTGGAGAATGTGCGCATCGATCGCACTACCTCTCGCATGCAAAGCAAGCACTCTACCACTTGAGCTAATTCCCCTGTTCATTAAACAGGTGGGTAAGCTCGACGTAGCTCCCCCTAACGTCTATTTAACGCTTTTTTTTTTTACTTTCCAGGACAATGAAAAACACAATGAAAATTGACTGGAACTGAATTTTATCCTGAAATTTGGTAAAGGCAATCATTGCAAAACTGTGTGGACACCAATGGATATAGGGTAGGCCAGTAGCCAATCCAACAAGATGCTCCCTGATCCTGCAGGACTACAGCAGGACACTTTAATCAATGCGATAGTAATGCGGAAATCTTGCAACTAAAGGGTGAAAAAGCTAGATGACAGGAGATATGGCCTGGAATCAAGTTGCACTGTCAGACATGTTGTGAAACCTTTCAACCACAGAACAATGTAACGCAGAGAGCAAAGTATCTAAATCAACCCAGAGTATGTCACTCTGTCCATCCAACGAATGTGTTCCATTCACCTTGTTTTCTCTCAATTTCAGAAAATCAGGTCTTTGAAACTTGTGGAGAATGCGGGCATCGATCCCGCTACTTCTCGCATGCTAAGCGAGCGCTCTACCATTTGAGCTAATTCCCCAGTAGAGAAGAGCTTAGGGTAAAGCTGCCTATGTCGCCTTCTCTACCTCCTCCATTCCATGCTTTTCCTTACGTTCCAGACCCATATAAACACTTTGGAAGGTGACCTGGATCCGAGTTTTAATGTAAAGCCAGTGCACAGAAGACGAGGTGGCCGAGTGGTTAAGGCGATGGACTGCTAATCCATTGTGCTCTGCACGCGTGGGTTCGAATCCCATCCTCGTCGCAGTCCACCTCCCTTTGGCCGGCAATGTCATCGGCATAACACGCTCCATTGAGCCCAGATCATCAAGACCAAAGCAAAATATAGTTTACATGTGAAAACAACGAGTGTCAAAGATTACAAATCGCTGCATTAAATCAGGAATCTTGCTGAATGTCTTCTTTGTCCACTATTCAGTTGGTAAAAAACAGTGATCCCATTCTACAAGTCTTGGGGGAAGAAAAACATGGTTGCTATCTTCAGTTAAACTGGTGCAAGAAGTCCGATTGAGTTCTCAAAATTCAATTTCCACACCATAGTACCTTGGAGAATGCGGGCATCGATCCCACTACCTCTCGCATGCAAAGCAAGCACTCTACCACTTGAGCTAATTCCCCTGTTCATTAAACAGGTGGGTAAGCTCGACGTAGCTCCGCCTAACGTCTATTTAACGCTTTTTTTTTTTACTTTCCAGGACAATGAAAAACACAATGAAAATTGACTGGAACTGAATTTTATCCTGAAATTTGGTAAAGGCAATCATTGCAAAACTGTGTGGACACCAATGGATATAGGGTAGGCCAGTAGCCAATCCAACAAGATGCTCCCTGATCCTGCAGGACTACAGCAGGACACTTTAATCAATGCGATAGTAATGCGGAAATCTTGCAACTAAAGGGTGAAAAAGCTAGATGACAGGAGATATGGCCTGGAATCAAGTTGCACTGTCAGACATGTTGTGAAACCTTTCAACCACAGAACAATGTAACGCAGAGAGCAAAGTATCTAAATCAACCCAGAGTATGTCACTCTGTCCATCCAACGAATGTGTTCCATCCACCTTGTTTTCTCTCAATTTCAGAAAATGAGGTCTTTGAAACTTGTGGAGAATGCGGGCATCGATCCCGCTACTTCTCGCATGCTAAGCGAGCGCTCTACCATTTGACCTAATTCCCCAGTTGAGAAGAGCTTAGGGTAAAGCTGCCTATGTCGCCTTCTCTACCTCCTCCATTCCATGCTTTTCCTTACGTTCCAGACCCATATAAACACTTTGGAAGGTGACCTGGATCCGAGTTTTAATGTAAAGCCAGTGCACAGAAGACGAGGTGGCCGAGTGGTTAAGGCGATGGACTGCTAATCCATTGTGCTCTGCACGCGTGGGTTCGAATCCCATCCTCGTCGCAGTCCACCTTCCTTTAGTCGGCCATGTCATCGGCATAACACGCTCCATTGAGCCCAGATCCTCAAGACCAAAGCAAAATATAGTTTACATGTGAAAACAACGAGTGTCAAAGATTACAAATCGCTGCATTAAATCAGGAATCTTGCTGAATGTCTTCTTTGTCCACTATTCAGTTTGTAAAAAACAGTGATCCCATTCTACAAGTCTTGGGGGAAGAAAAACATGGTTGCTATCTTCAGTTAAACTGGTGCAAGAAGTCCGATTGAGTTCTTAAAATTCAAAATTCATTTTCCACTCATTAGATCCACACCATAGTACCTTGGAGAATGTGCGCATCGATCGCACTACCTCTCGCATGCAAAGCAAGCACTCTACCACTTGAGCTAATTCCCCTGTTCAGTAAACGGGTGGGTAAGCTCGACGTAGCTCCCCCTAACGTCTATTTAACGCTTTTTTTTTACTTTCCAGGACAATGAAAAACACAATGAAAATTGACTGGAACTGAATTTTATCCTGAAATTTGGTAAAGGCAATCATTGCAAAACTGTGTGGACACCAATGGATATAGGGTAGGCCAGAAGCCAATCCAACAAGATGCTCCCTGATCCTGCAGGACTACAGCAGGACACTTTAATCAATGCGATAGTAATGCGGAAATCTTGCAAATAAAGGGTGAAAAAGCTAGATGACAGGAGATATGGCCTGGAATCAAGTTGCACTGTCAGACATGTTGTGAAACCTTTCAACCACAGAACAATGTAACGCAGAGAGCAAAGTATCTAAATCAACCCAGAGTATGTCACTCTGTCCATCCAACGAATGTGTTCCTTCCACCTTGTTTTCTCTCAATTTCAGAAAATGAGGTCTTTGAAACTTGTGGAGAATGCGGGCATCGATCCCGCTACTTCTCGCATGCTAAGCGAGCGCTCTACCATTTGACCTAATTCCCCAGTTGAGAAGAGCTTAGGGTAAAGCTGCCTATGTCGCCTTCTCTACCTCCTCCATTCCATGCTTTTCCTTACGTTCCAGACCCATATAAACACTTTGGAAGGTGACCTAGATCCGAGTTTTAATGTAAAGCCAGTGCACAGAAGACGAGGTGGCCGAGTGGTTAAGGCGATGGACTGCTAATCCATTGTGCTCTGCACGCGTGGGTTCGAATCCCATCCTCGTCGCAGTCCACCTTCCTTTAGTCGGCCATGTCATCGGCATAACACGCTCCATTGAGCCCAGATCCTCAAGACCAAAGCAAAATATAGTTTACATGTGAAAACAACGAGTGTCAAAGATTACAAATCGCAGCATTAAATCAGGAATCTTGCTGAATGTCTTCTTTGTCCACTATTCAGTTGGTAAAAAACAGTGATCCCATTCTACAAGTCTTGGGGGAAGAAAAACATGGTTGCTATCTTCAGTTAAACTGGTGCAAGAAGTCCGATTGAGTTCTTAAAATTCAAAATTCATTTTCCACTCATTAGATCCACACCATAGTACCTTGGAGAATGTGCGCATCGATCGCACTACCTCTCGCATGCAAAGCAAGCACTCTACCACTTGAGCTAATTCCCCTGTTCAGTAAACGGGTGGGTAAGCTCGACGTAGCTCCCCCTAACGTCTATTTAACGCTTTTTTTTTACTTTCCAGGACAATGAAAAACACAATGAAAATTGACTGGAACTGAATTTTATCCTGAAATTTGGTAAAGGCAATCATTGCAAAACTGTGTGGACACCAATGGATATAGGGTAGGCCAGAAGCCAATCCAACAAGATGCTCCCTGATCCTGCAGGACTACAGCAGGACACTTTAATCAATGCGATAGTAATGCGGAAATCTTGCAACTAAAGGGTGAAAAAGCTAGATGACAGGAGATATGGCCTGGAATCAAGTTGCACTGTCAGACATGTTGTGAAACCTTTCAACCACAGAACAATGTAACGCAGAGAGCAAAGTATCTAAATCAACCCAGAGTATGTCACTCTGTCCATCCAACGAATGTGTTCCTTCCACCTTGTTTTCTCTCAATTTCAGAAAATGAGGTCTTTGAAACTTGTGGAGAATGCGGGCATCGATCCCGCTACTTCTCGCATGCTAAGCGAGCGCTCTACCATTTGAGCTAATTCCCCAGTAGAGAAGAGCTTAGGGTAAAGCTGCCTATGTCGCCTTCTCTACCTCCTCCATTCCACGCTTTTCCTTACGTTCCAGACCCATATAAACACTTTGGAAGGTGACCTGGATCCGAGTTTTAATGTAAAGCCAGTGCACAGAAGACGAGGTGGCGGAGTGGTTAAGGCGATGGACTGCTAATCCATTGTGCTCTGCACGTGTGGGTTCGAATCCCATCCTCGTCGCAGTCCACCTTCCTTTAGTCGGCCATGTCATCGGCATAACACGCTCCATTGAGCCCAGATCCTCAAGACCAAAGCAAAATATAGTTTACATGTGAAAACAACGAGTGTCAAAGATTACAAATCGCTGCATTAAATCAGGAATCTTGCTGAATGTCTTCTTTGTCCACTATTCAGTTGGTAAAAAACAGTGATCCCATTCTACAAGTCTTGGGGGAAGAAAAACATGGTTGCTATCTTCAGTTAAACTGGTGCAAGAAGTCCGATTGAGTTCTTAAAATTCAAAATTCATTTTCCACTCATTAGATCCACACCATAGTACCTTGGAGAATGTGCGCATCGATCGCACTACCTCTCGCATGCAAAGCAAGCACTCTACCACTTGAGCTAATTCCCCTGTTCAGTAAACGGGTGGGTAAGCTCGACGTAGCTCCCCCTAACGTCTATTTAACGCTTTTTTTTTACTTTCCAGGACAATGAAAAACACAATGAAAATTGACTGGAACTGAATTTTATCCTGAAATTTGGTAAAGGCAATCATTGCAAAACTGTGTGGACACCAATGGATATAGGGTAGGCCAGAAGCCAATCCAACAAGATGCTCCCTGATCCTGCAGGACTACAGCAGGACACTTTAATCAATGCGATAGTAATGCGGAAATCTTGCAACTAAAGGGTGAAAAAGCTAGATGACAGGAGATATGGCCTGGAATCAAGTTGCACTGTCAGACATGTTGTGAAACCTTTCAACCACAGAACAATGTAACGCAGAGAGCAAAGTATCTAAATCAACCCAGAGTATGTCACTCTGTCCATCCAACGAATGTGTTCCATCCACCTTGTTTTCTCTCAATTTCAGAAAATGAGGTCTTTGAAACTTGTGGAGAATGCGGGCATCGATCCCGCTACTTCTCGCATGCTAAGCGAGCGCTCTACCATTTGACCTAATTCCCCAGTTGAGAAGAGCTTAGGGTAAAGCTGCCTATGTCGCCTTCTCTACCTCCTCCATTCCATGCTTTTCCTTACGTTCCAGACCCATATAAACACTTTGGAAGGTGACCTGGATCCGAGTTTTAATGTAAAGCCAGTGCACAGAAGACGAGGTGGCCGAGTGGTTAAGGCGATGGACTGCTAATCCATTGTGCTCTGCACGCGTGGGTTCGAATCCCATCCTCGTCGCAGTCCACCTTCCTTTAGTCGGCCATGTCATCGGCATAACACGCTCCATTGAGCCCAGATCCTCAAGACCAAAGCAAAATATAGTTTACATGTGAAAACAACGAGTGTCAAAGATTACAAATCGCTGCATTAAATCAGGAATCTTGCTGAATGTCTTCTTTGTCCACTATTCAGTTGGTAAAAAACAGTGATCCCATTCTACAAGTCTTGGGGGAAGAAAAACATGGTTGCTATCTTCAGTTAAACTGGTGCAAGAAGTCCGATTGAGTTCTTAAAATTCAAAATTCATTTTCCACTCATTAGATCCACACCATAGTACCTTGGAGAATGTGCGCATCGATCGCACTACCTCTCGCATGCAAAGCAAGCACTCTACCACTTGAGCTAATTCCCCTGTTCAGTAAACGGGTGGGTAAGCTCGACGTAGCTCCCCCTAACGTCTATTTAACGCTTTTTTTTTACTTTCCAGGACAATGAAAAACACAATGAAAATTGACTGGAACTGAATTTTATCCTGAAATTTGGTAAAGGCAATCATTGCAAAACTGTGTGGACACCAATGGATATAGGGTAGGCCAGAAGCCAATCCAACAAGATGCTCCCTGATCCTGCAGGACTACAGCAGGACACTTTAATCAATGCGATAGTAATGCGGAAATCTTGCAACTAAAGGGTGAAAAAGCTAGATGACAGGAGATATGGCCTGGAATCAAGTTGCACTGTCAGACATGTTGTGAAACCTTTCAACCACAGAACAATGTAACGCAGAGAGCAAAGTATCTAAATCAACCCAGAGTATGTCACTCTGTCCATCCAACGAATGTGTTCCTTCCACCTTGTTTTCTCTCAATTTCAGAAAATGAGGTCTTTGAAACTTGTGGAGAATGCGGGCATCGATCCCGCTACTTCTCGCATGCTAAGCGAGCGCTCTACCATTTGACCTAATTCCCCAGTTGAGAAGAGCTTAGGGTAAAGCTGCCTATGTCGCCTTCTCTACCTCCTCCATTCCATGCTTTTCCTTACGTTCCAGACCCATATAAACACTTTGGAAGGTGACCTGGATCCGAGTTTTAATGTAAAGCCAGTGCACAGAAGACGAGGTGGCCGAGTGGTTAAGGCGATGGACTGCAAATCCATTGTGCTCTGCACGCGTGGGTTCGAATCCCATCCTCGTCGCAGTCCACCTTCCTTTAGTCGGCCATGTCATCGGCATAACACGCTCCATTGAGCCCAGATCCTCAAGACCAAAGCAAAATATAGTTTACATGTGAAAACAACGAGTGTCAAAGATTACAAATCGCTGCATTAAATCAGGAATCTTGCTGAATGTCTTCTTTGTCCACTATTCAGTTGGTAAAAAACAGTGATCCCATTCTACAAGTCTTGGGGGAAGAAAAACATGGTTGCTATCTTCAGTTAAACTGGTGCAAGAAGTCCGATTGAGTTCTCAAAATTCAATTTCCACACCATAGTACCTTGGAGAATGTGGGCATCGATCGCACTACCTCTCGCATGCAAAGCAAGCACTCTACCACTTGAGCTAATTCCCCTGTTCAGTAAACAGGTGGGTAAGCTCGACGTAGCTCCCCCTAACGTCAATTTAACGCTTTTTTTTTTTACTTTCCAGGACAATGAAAAACACAATGAAAATTGACTGGAACTGAATTTTATCCTGAAATTTGGTAAAGGCAATCATTTCAAAACTGTGTGGACACCAATGGATATAGGGTAGGCCAGAAGCCAATCCAACAAGATGCTCCCTGATCCTGCAGGACTACAGCAGGACACTTTAATCAATGCGATAGTAATGCGGAAATCTTGCAACTAAAGGGTGAAAAAGCTAGATGACTGGAGATATGGCCTGGAATCAAGTTGCACTGTCAGACATGTTGTGAAACCTTTCAACCACAGAACAATGTAACGCAGAGAGCAAAGTATCTAAATCAACCCAGAGTATGTCACTCTGTCCATCCACCTTGTTTTCTCTCAATTTCAGAAAATGAGGTCTTTGAAACTTGTGGAGAATGCGGGCATCGATCCCGCTACTTCTCGCATGCTAAGCGAGCTCTCTACCATTTGAGCTAATTCCCCAGTAGAGAAGAGCTTAGGGTAAAGCTGCCTATGTCGCCTTCTCTACCTCCTCCATTCCATGCTTTTCCTTACGTTCCAGACCCATATAAACACTTTGGAAGGTGACCTGGATCCGAGTTTTAATGTAAAGCCAGTGCACAGAAGACGAGGTGGCCGAGTGGTTAAGGCGATGGACTGCTAATCCATTGTGCTCTGCACGCGTGGGTTCGAATCCCATCCTCGTCGCAGTCCACCTTTCTTTAGTCGGCCATGTCATCGGCATAACACGCTCCATTGAGCCCAGATCCTCAAGACCAAAGCAAAATATAGTTTACATGTGAAAACAACGAGTGTCAAAGATTACAAATCGCTGCATTAAATCAGGAATCTTGCTGAATGTCTTCTTTGTCCACTATTCAGTTGGTAAAAAACAGTGATCCCATTCTACAAGTCTTGGGGGAAGAAAAACATGGTTGCTATCTTCAGTTAAACTGGTGCAAGAAGTCCGATTGAGTTCTTAAAATTCAAAATTCATTTTCCACTCATTAGATCCACACCATAGTACCTTGGAGAATGTGGGCATCGATCCCACTACCTCTCGCATGCGAAGCAAGCACTCTACCACTTGAGCTAATTCCCCTGTTCATTAAACAGGTGGGTAAGCTCGACGTAGCTCCCCCTAACGTCTATTTAACGCTTTTTTTTACTTTCCAGGACAATGAAAAACACAATGAAAATTGACTGGAACTGAATTTTATCCTGAAATTTGGTAAAGGCAATCATTGCAAAACTGTGTGGACACCAATGGATATAGGGTAGGCCAGTAGCCAATCCAACAAGATGCTCCCTGATCCTGCAGACCTACAGCAGGACACTTTAATCAATGCGATAGTAATGCGGAAATCTTGCAACTAAAGGGTGAAAAAGCTAGATGACAGGAGATATGGCCTGGAATCAAGTTGCACTGTCAGACATGTTGTGAAACCTTTCAACCACAGAACAATGTAACGCAGAGAGCAAAGTATCTAAATCAACCCAGAGTATGTCACTCTGTCCATCCAACGAATGTGTTCCATCCACCTTGTTTTCTCTCAATTTCAGAAAATGAGGTCTTTGAAACTTGTGGAGAATGCGGGCATCGATCCCGCTACTTCTCGCATGCTAAGCGAGCGCTCTACCATTTGAGCTAATTCCCCAGTAGAGAAGAGCTTAGGGTAAAGCTGCCTATGTCGCCTTCTCTACCTCCTCCATTCCATGCTTTTCCTTACGTTCCAGACCCATATAAACACTTTGGAAGGTGACCTGGATCCGAGTTTTAATGTAAAGCCAGTGCACAGAAGACGAGGTGGCCGAGTGGTTAAGGCGATGGACTGCTAATCCATTGTGCTCTGCACGCGTGGGTTCGAATCCCATCCTCGTCGCAGTCCACCTTCCTTTAGTCGGCCATGTCATCGGCATAACACGCTCCATTGAGCCCAGATCCTCAAGACCAAAGCAAAATATAGTTTACATGTGAAAACAACGAGTGTCAAAGATTACAAATCGCTGCATTAAATCAGGAATCTTGCTGAATGTCTTCTTTGTCCACTATTCAGTTGGTAAAAAACAGTGATCCCATTCTACAAGTCTTGGGGGAAGAAAAACATGGTTGCTATCTTCAGTTAAACTGGTGCAAGAAGTCCGATTGAGTTCTTAAAATTCAAAATTCATTTTCCACTCATTAGATCCACACCATAGTACCTTGGAGAATGTGGGCATCGATCCCACTACCTCTCGCATGCGAAGCAAGCACTCTACCACTTGAGCTAATTCCCCTGTTCATTAAACAGGTGGGTAAGCTCGACGTAGCTCCCCCTAACGTCTATTTAACGCTTTTTTTTACTTTCCAGGACAATGAAAAACACAATGAAAATTGACTGGAACTGAATTTTATCCTGAAATTTGGTAAAGGCAATCATTGCAAAACTGTGTGGACACCAATGGATATAGGGTAGGCCAGTAGCCAATCCAACAAGATGCTCCCTGATCCTGCAGACCTACAGCAGGACACTTTAATCAATGCGATAGTAATGCGGAAATCTTGCAACTAAAGGGTGAAAAAGCTAGATGACAGGAGATATGGCCTGGAATCAAGTTGCACTGTCAGACATGTTGTGAAACCTTTCAACCACAGAACAATGTAACGCAGAGAGCAAAGTATCTAAATCAACCCAGAGTATGTCACTCTGTCCATCCAACGAATGTGTTCCATCCACCTTGTTTTCTCTCAATTTTAGAAAATGAGGTCTTTGAAACTTGTGGAGAATGCGGGCATCGATCCTGCTACTTCTCGCATGCTAAGCGAGCGCTCTACCATTTGAGCTAATTCCCCAGTAGAGAAGAGCTTAGGGTAAAGCTGCCTATGTCGCCTTCTCTACCTCCTCCATTCCATGCTTTTCCTTACGTTCCAGACCCATATAAACACTTTGGAAGGTGACCTGGATCCGAGTTTTAATGTAAAGCCAGTGCACAGAAGACGAGGTGGCCGAGTGGTTAAGGCGATGGACTGCTAATCCATTGTGCTCTGCACGCGTGGGTTCGAATCCCATCCTCGTCGCAGTCCACCTTCCTTTAGTCGGCCATGTCATCGGCATAACACGCTCCATTGAGCCCAGATCCTCAAGACCAAAGCAAAATATAGTTTACATGTGAAAACAACGAGTGTCAAAGATTACAAATCGCTGCATTAAATCAGGAATCTTGCTGAATGTCTTCTTTGTCCACTATTCAGTTGGTAAAAAACAGTGATCCCATTCTACAAGTCTTGGGGGAAGAAAAACATGGTTGCTATCTTCAGTTAAACTGGTGCAAGAAGTCCGATTGAGTTCTTAAAATTCAAAATTCATTTTCCACTCATTAGATCCACACCATAGTACCTTGGAGAATGTGCGCATCGATCGCACTACCTCTCGCATGCAAAGCAAGCACTCTACCACTTGAGCTAATTCCCCTGTTCAGTAAACGGGTGGGTAAGCTCGACGTAGCTCCCCCTAACGTCTATTTAACGCTTTTTTTTTACTTTCCAGGACAATGAAAAACACAATGAAAATTGACTGGAACTGAATTTTATCCTGAAATTTGGTAAAGGCAATCATTGCAAAACTGTGTGGACACCAATGGATATAGGGTAGGCCAGAAGCCAATCCAACAATATGCTCCCTGATCCTGCAGGACTACAGCAGGACACTTTAATCAATGCGATAGTAATGCGGAAATCTTGCAACTAAAGGGTGAAAAAGCTAGATGACAGGAGATATGGCCTGGAATCAAGTTGCACTGTCAGACATGTTGTGAAACCTTTCAACCACAGAACAATGTAACGCAGAGAGCAAAGTATCTAAATCAACCCAGAGTATGTCACTCTGTCCATCCAACGAATGTGTTCCATCCACCTTGTTTTCTCTCAATTTCAGAAAATGAGGTCTTTGAAACTTGTGGAGAATGCGGGCATCGATCCCGCTACTTCTCGCATGCTAAGCGAGCGCTCTACCATTTGAGCTAATTCCCCAGTAGAGAAGAGCTTAGGGTAAAGCTGCCTATGTCGCCTTCTCTACCTCCTCCATTCCATGCTTTTCCTTACGTTCCAGACCCATATAAACACTTTGGAAGGTGACCTGGATCCGAGTTTTAATGTAAAGCCAGTGCACAGAAGACGAGGTGGCCGAGTGGTTAAGGCGATGGACTGCTAATCCATTGTGCTCTGCACGCGTGGGTTCGAATCCCATCCTCGTCGCAGTCCACCTTCCTTTAGTCGGCCATGTCATCGGCATAACACGCTCCATTGAGCCCAGATCCTCAAGACCAAAGCAAAATATAGTTTACATGTGAAAACAACGAGTGTCAAAGATTACAAATCGCTGCATTAAATCAGGAATCTTGCTGAATGTCTTCTTTGTCCACTATTCAGTTGGTAAAAAACAGTGATCCCATTCTACAAGTCTTGGGGGAAGAAAAACATGGTTGCTATCTTCAGTTAAACTGGTGCAAGAAGTCCGATTGAGTTCTCAAAATTCAATTTCCACACCATAGTACCTTGGAGAATGTGGGCATCGATCGCACTACCTCTCGCATGCAAAGCAAGCACTCTACCACTTGAGCTATTTCCCCTGTTCAGTAAACAGGTGGGTAAGCTCGACGTAGCTCCCCCTAACGTCAATTTAACGCTTTTTTTTTTTACTTTCCAGGACAATTAAAAACACAATGAAAATTGACTGGAACTGAATTTTATCCTGAAATTTGGTAAAGGCAATCATTTCAAAACTGTGTGGACACCAATGGATATAGGGTAGGCCAGAAGCCAATCCAACAAGATGCTCCCTGATCCTGCAGGACTACAGCAGGACACTTTAATCAATGCGATAGTAATGCGGAAATCTTGCAACTAAAGGGTGAAAAAGCTAGATGACAGGAGATATGGCCTGGAATCAAGTTGCACTGTCAGACATGTTGTGAAACCTTTCAACCACAGAACAATGTAACGCAGAGAGCAAAGTATCTAAATCAACCCAGAGTATGTCACTCTGTCCATCCAACGAATGTGTTCCATCCACCTTGTTTTCTCTCAATTTCAGAAAATGAGGTCTTTGAAACTTGTGGAGAATGCGGGCATCGATCCCGCTACTTCTCGCATGCTAAGCGAGCGCTCTACCATTTGAGCTAATTCCCCAGTAGAGAAGAGCTTAGGGTAAAGCTGCCTATGTCGCCTTCTCTACCTCCTCCATTCCATGCTTTTCCTTACGTTCCAGACCCATATAAACACTTTGGAAGGTGACCTGGATCCGAGTTTTAATGTAAAGCCAGTGCACAGAAGACGAGGTGGCCGAGTGGTTAAGGCGATGGACTGCTAATCCATTGTGCTCTGCACGCGTGGGTTCGAATCCCATCCTCGTCGCAGTCCACCTTCCTTTAGTCGGCCATGTCATCGGCATAACACGCTCCATTGAGCCCAGATCCTCAAGACCAAAGCAAAATATAGTTTACATGTGAAAACAACGAGTGTCAAAGATTACAAATCGCTGCATTAAATCAGGAATCTTGCTGAATGTCTTCTTTGTCCACTATTCAGTTGGTAAAAAACAGTGATCCCATTCTACAAGTCTTGGGGGAAGAAAAACATGGTTGCTATCTTCAGTTAAACTGGTGCAAGAAGTCCGATTGAGTTCTTAAAATTCAAAATTCATTTTCCACTCATTAGATCCACACCATAGTACCTTGGAGAATGTGCGCATCGATCGCACTACCTCTCGCATGCAAAGCAAGCACTCTACCACTTGAGCTAATTCCCCTGTTCAGTAAACGGGTGGGTAAGCTCGACGTAGCTCCCCCTAACGTCTATTTAACGCTTTTTTTTTACTTTCCAGGACAATGAAAAACACAATGAAAATTGACTGGAACTGAATTTTATCCTGAAATTTGGTAAAGGCAATCATTGCAAAACTGTGTGGACACCAATGGATATAGGGTAGGCCAGAAGCCAATCCAACAAGATGCTCCCTGATCCTGCAGGACTACAGCAGGACACTTTAATCAATGCGATAGTAATGCGGAAATCTTGCAACTAAAGGGTGAAAAAGCTAGATGACAGGAGATATGGCCTGGAATCAAGTTGCACTGTCAGACATGTTGTGAAACCTTTCAACCACAGAACAATGTAACGCAGAGAGCAAAGTATCTAAATCAACCCAGAGTATGTCACTCTGTCCATCCAACGAATGTGTTCCATCCACCTTGTTTTCTCTCAATTTCAGAAAATGAGGTCTTTGAAACTTGTGGAGAATGCGGGCATCGATCCCGCTACTTCTCGCATGCTAAGCGAGCGCTCTACCATTTGAGCTAATTCCCCAGTAGAGAAGAGCTTAGGGTAAAGCTGCCTATGTCGCCTTCTCTACCTCCTCCATTCCATGCTTTTCCTTACGTTCCAGACCCATATAAACACTTTGGAAGGTGACCTGGATCCGAGTTTTAATGTAAAGCCAGTGCACAGAAGACGAGGTGGCTGAGTGGTTAAGGCGATGGACTGCTAATCCATTGTGCTCTGCACGCGTGGGTTCGAATCCCATCCTCGTCACAGTCCACCTTCCTTTAGTCGGCCATGTCATCGGCATAACACGCTCCATTGAGCCCAGATCCTCAAGACCAAAGCAAAATATAGTTTACATGTGAAAACAACGAGTGTCAAAGATTACAAATCGCTGCATTAAATCAGGAATCTTGCTGAATGTCTTCTTTGTCCACTATTCAGTTGGTAAAAAACAGTGATCCCATTCTACAAGTCTTGGGGGAAGAAAAACATGGTTGCTATCTTCAGTTAAACTGGTGCAAGAAGTCCGATTGAGTTCTCAAAATTCAATTTCCACACCATAGTACCTTGGAGAATGTGGGCATCGATCGCACTACCTCTCGCATGCAAAGCAAGCACTCTACCACTTGAGCTAATTCCCCTGTTCAGTAAACAGGTGGGTAAGCTCGACGTAGCTCCCCCTAACGTCAATTTAACGCTTTTTTTTTTTACTTTCCAGGACAATGAAAAACACAATGAAAATTGACTGGAACTGAATTTTATCCTGAAATTTGGTAAAGGCAATCATTTCAAAACTGTGTGGACACCAATGGATATAGGGTAGGCCAGAAGCCAATCCAACAAGATGCTCCCTGATCCTGCAGGACTACAGCAGGACACTTTAATCAATGCGATAGTAATGCGGAAATCTTGCAACTAAAGGGTGAAAAAGCTAGATGACAGGAGATATGGCCTGGAATCAAGTTGCACTGTCAGACATGTTGTGAAACCTTTCAACCACAGAACAATGTAACGCAGAGAGCAAAGTATCTAAATCAACCCAGAGTATGTCACTCTGTCCATCCACCTTGTTTTCTCTCAATTTCAGAAAATGAGGTCTTTGAAACTTGTGGAGAATGCGGGCATCGATCCCGCTACTTCTCGCATGCTAAGCGAGCGCTCTACCATTTGAGCTAATTCCCCAGTAGAGAAGAGCTTAGGGTAAAGCTGCCTATGTCGCCTTCTCTACCTCCTCCATTCCATGCTTTTCCTTACGTTCCAGACCCATATAAACACTTTGGAAGGTGACCTGGATCCGAGTTTTAATGTAAAGCCAGTGCACAGAAGACGAGGTGGCCGAGTGGTTAAGGCGATGGACTGCTAATCCATTGTGCTCTGCACGCGTGGGTTCGAATCCCATCCTCGTCGCAGTCCACCTTCCTTTAGTCGGCCATGTCATCGGCATAACACGCTCCATTGAGCCCAGATCCTCAAGACCAAAGCAAAATATAGTTTACATGTGAAAACAACGAGTGTCAAAGATTACAAATCGCTGCATTAAATCAGGAATCTTGCTGAATGTCTTCTTTGTCCACTATTCAGTTGGTAAAAAAACAGTGATCCCATTCTACAAGTCTTGGGGGAAGAAAAACATGGTTGCTATCTTCAGTTAAACTGGTGCAAGAAGTCCGATTGAGTTCTTAAAATTCAAAATTCATTTTCCACTCATTAGATCCACACCATAGTACCTTGGAGAATGTGGGCATCGATCCCACTACCTCTCGCATGCGAAGCAAGCACTCTACCACTTGAGCTAATTCCCCTGTTCAGTAAACGGGTGGGTAAGCTCGACGTAGCTCCCCCTAACGTCTATTTAACGCTTTTTTTTTTACTTTCCAGGACAATGAAAAACACAATGAAAATTGACTGGAACTGAATTTTATCCTGAAATTTGGTAAAGGCAATCATTGCAAAACTGTGTGGACACCAATGGATATAGGGTAGGCCAGAAGCCAATCCAACAAGATGCTCCCTGATCCTGCAGGACTACAGCAGGACACTTTAATCAATGCGATAGTAATGCGGAAATCTTGCAACTAAAGGGTGAAAAAGCTAGATGACAGGAGATATGGCCTGGAATCAAGTTGCACTGTCAGACATGTTGTGAAACCTTTCAACCACAGAACAATGTAACGCAGAGAGCAAAGTATCTAAATCAACCCAGAGTATGTCACTCTGTCCATCCAACGAATGTGTTCCATCCACCTTGTTTTCTCTCAATTTCAGAAAATGAGGTCTTTGAAACTTGTGGAGAATGCGGGCATCGATCCCGCTACTTCTCGCATGCTAAGCGAGCGCTCTACCATTTGAGCTAATTCCCCAGTAGAGAAGAGCTTAGGGTAAAGCTGCCTATGTCGCCTTCTCTACCTCCTCCATTCCATGCTTTTCCTTACGTTCCAGACCCATATAAACACTTTGGAAGGTGACCTGGATCCGAGTTTTAATGTAAAGCCAGTGCACAGAAGACGAGGTGGCCGAGTGGTTAAGGCGATGGACTGCTAATCCATTGTGCTCTGCACGCGTGGGTTCGAATCCCATCCTCGTCGCAGTCCACCTTCCTTTAGTCGGCCATGTCATCGGCATAACACGCTCCATTGAGCCCAGATCCTCAAGACCAAAGCAAAATATAGTTTACATGTGAAAACAACGAGTGTCAAAGATTACAAATCGCTGCATTAAATCAGGAATCTTGCTGAATGTCTTCTTTGTCCACTATTCAGTTGGTAAAAAACAGTGATCCCATTCTACAAGTCTTGGGGGAAGAAAAACATGGTTGCTATCTTCAGTTAAACTGGTGCAAGAAGTCCGATTGAGTTCTCAAAATTCAATTTCCACACCATAGTACCTTGGAGAATGTGGGCATCGATCGCACTACCTCTCGCATGCAAAGCAAGCACTCTACCACTTGAGCTAATTCCCCTGTTCAGTAAACAGGTGGGTAAGCTCGACGTAGCTCCCCCTAACGTCAATTTAACGCTTTTTTTTTTTACTTTCCAGGACAATGAAAAACACAATGAAAATTGACTGGAACTGAATTTTATCCTGAAATTTGGTAAAGGCAATCATTTCAAAACTGTGTGGACACCAATGGATATAGGGTAGGCCAGAAGCCAATCCAACAAGATGCTCCCTGATCCTGCAGGACTACAGCAGGACACTTTAATCAATGCGATAGTAATGCGGAAATCTTGCAACTAAAGGGTGAAAAAGCTAGATGACAGGAGATATGGCCTGGAATCAAGTTGCACTGTCAGACATGTTGTGAAACCTTTCAACCACAGAACAATGTAACGCAGAGAGCAAAGTATCTAAATCAACCCAGAGTATGTCACTCTGTCCATCCAACGAATGTGTTCCATCCACCTTGTTTTCTCTCAATTTCAGAAAATGAGGTCTTTGAAACTTGTGGAGAATGCGGGCATCGATCCCGCTACTTCTCGCATGCTAAGCGAGCGCTCTACCATTTGAGCTAATTCCCCAGTAGAGAAGAGCTTAGGGTAAAGCTGCCTATGTCGCCTTCTCTACCTCCTCCATTCCATGCTTTTCCTTACGTTCCAGACCCATATAAACACTTTGGAAGGTGACCTGGATCCGAGTTTTAATGTAAAGCCAGTGCACAGAAGACGAGGTGGCTGAGTGGTTAAGGCGATGGACTGCTAATCCATTGTGCTCTGCACGCGTGGGTTCGAACCCATCCTCGTCGCAGTCCACCTTCCTTTAGTCGGCCATGTCATCGGCATAACACGCTCCATTGAGCCCAGATCCTCAAGACCAAAGCAAAATATAGTTTACATGTGAAAACAACGAGTGTCAAAGATTACAAATCGCTGCATTAAATCAGGAATCTTGCTGAATGTCTTCTTTGTCCACTATTCAGTTGGTAAAACACAGTGATCCCATTCTACAAGTCTTGGGGGAAGAAAAACATGGTTGCTATCTTCAGTTAAACTGGTGCAAGAAGTCCGATTGAGTTCTCAAAATTCAATTTCCACACCATAGTACCTTGGAGAATGTGGGCATCGATCGCACTACCTCTCGCATGCAAAGCAAGCACTCTACCACTTGAGCTAATTCCCCTGTTCAGTAAACAGGTGGGTAAGCTCGACGTAGCTCCCCCTAACGTCAATTTAACGCTTTTTTTTTTTACTTTCCAGGACAATGAAAAACACAATGAAAATTGACTGGAACTGAATTTTATCCTGAAATTTGGTAAAGGCAATCATTTCAAAACTGTGTGGACACCAATGGATATAGGGTAGGCCAGAAGCCAATCCAACAAGATGCTCCCTGATCCTGCAGGACTACAGCAGGACACTTTAATCAATGCGATAGTAATGCGGAAATCTTGCAACTAAAGGGTGAAAAAGCTAGATGACAGGAGATATGGCCTGGAATCAAGTTGCACTGTCAGACATGTTGTGAAACCTTTCAACCACAGAACAATGTAACGCATAGAGCAAAGTATCTAAATCAACCCAGAGTATGTCACTCTGTCCATCCACCTTGTTTTCTCTCAATTTCAGAAAATGAGGTCTTTGAAACTTGTGGAGAATGCGGGCATCGATCCCGCTACTTCTCGCATGCTAAGCGAGCGCTCTACCATTTGAGCTAATTCCCCAGTAGAGAAGAGCTTAGGGTAAAGCTGCCTATGTCGCCTTCTCTACCTCCTCCATTCCATGCTTTTCCTTACGTTCCAGACCCATATAAACACTTTGGAAGGTGACCTGGATCCGAGTTTTAATGTAAAGCCAGTGCACAGAAGACGAGGTGGCCGAGTGGTTAAGGCGATGGACTGCTAATCCATTGTGCTCTGCACGCGTGGGTTCGAATCCCATCCTCGTCGCAGTCCACCTTCCTTTAGTCGGCCATGTCATCGGCATAACACGCTCCATTGAGCCCAGATCCTCAAGACCAAAGCAAAATATAGTTTACATGTGAAAACAACGAGTGTCAAAGATTACAAATCGCTGCATTAAATCAGGAATCTTGCTGAATGTCTTCTTTGTCCACTATTCAGTTGGTAAAAAACAGTGATCCCATTCTACAAGTCTTGGGGGAAGAAAAACATGGTTGCTATCTTCAGTTAAACTGGTGCAAGAAGTCCGATTGAGTTCTCAAAATTCAATTTCCACACCATAGTACCTTGGAGAATGTGGGCATCGATCGCACTACCTCTCGCATGCAAAGCAAGCACTCTACCACTTGAGCTAATTCCCCTGTTCAGTAAACAGGTGGGTAAGCTCGACGTAGCTCCCCCTAACGTCAATTTAACGCTTTTTTTTTTTACTTTCCAGGACAATGAAAAACACAATGAAAATTGACTGGAACTGAATTTTATCCTGAAATTTGGTAAAGGCAATCATTTCAAAACTGTGTGGACACCAATGGATATAGGGTAGGCCAGAAGCCAATCCAACAAGATGCTCCCTGATCCTGCAGGACTACAGCAGGACACTTTAATCAATGCGATAGTAATGCGGAAATCTTGCAACTAAAGGGTGAAAAAGCTAGATGACAGGAGATATGGCCTGGAATCAAGTTGCACTGTCAGACATGTTGTGAAACCTTTCAACCACAGAACAATGTAACGCAGAGAGCAAAGTATCTAAATCAACCCAGAGTATGTCACTCTGTCCATCCACCTTGTTTTCTCTCAATTTCAGAAAATGAGGTCTTTGAAACTTGTGGAGAATGCGGGCATCGATCCCGCTACTTCTCGCATGCTAAGCGAGCGCTCTACCATTTGAGCTAATTCCCCAGTAGAGAAGAGCTTAGGGTAAAGCTGCCTATGTCGCCTTCTCTACCTCCTCCATTCCATGCTTTTCCTTACGTTCCAGACCCATATAAACACTTTGGAAGGTGACCTGGATCCGAGTTTTAATGTAAAGCCAGTGCACAGAAGACGAGGTGGCCGAGTGGTTAAGGCGATGGACTGCTAATCCATTGTGCTCTGCACGCGTGGGTTCGAATCCCATCCTCGTCGCAGTCCACCTTCCTTTAGTCGGCCATGTCATCGGCATAACACGCTCCATTGAGCCCAGATCCTCAAGACCAAAGCAAAATATAGTTTACATGTGAAAACAACGAGTGTCAAAGATTACAAATCGCTGCATTAAATCAGGAATCTTGCTGAATGTCTTCTTTGTCCACTATTCAGTTGGTTAAAAACAGTGATCCCATTCTACAAGTCTTGGGGGAAGAAAAACATGGTTGCTATCTTCAGTTAAACTGGTGCAAGAAGTCCGATTGAGTTCTCAAAATTCAATTTCCACACCATAGTACCTTGGAGAATGTGGGCATCGATCGCACTACCTCTCGCATGCAAAGCAAGCACTCTACCACTTGAGCTAATTCCCCTGTTCAGTAAACAGGTGGGTAAGCTCGACGTAGCTCCCCCTAACGTCAATTTAACGCTTTTTTTTTTTACTTTCCAGGACAATGAAAAACACAATGAAAATTGACTGGAACTGAATTTTATCCTGAAATTTGGTAAAGGCAATCATTTCAAAACTGTGTGGACACCAATGGATATAGGGTAGGCCAGAAGCCAATCCAACAAGATGCTCCCTGATCCTGCAGGACTACAGCAGGACACTTTAATCAATGCGATAGTAATGCGGAAATCTTGCAACTAAAGGGTGAAAAAGCTAGATGACAGGAGATATGGCCTGGAATCAAGTTGCACTGTCAGACATGTTGTGAAACCTTTCAACCACAGAACAATGTAACGCAGAGAGCAAAGTATCTAAATCAACCCAGAGTATGTCACTCTGTCCATCCACCTTGTTTTCTCTCAATTTCAGAAAATGAGGTCTTTGAAACTTGTGGAGAATGCGGGCATCGATCCCGCTACTTCTCGCATGCTAAGCGAGCGCTCTACCATTTGAGCTAATTCCCCAGTAGAGAAGAGCTTAGGGTAAAGCTGCCTATGTCGCCTTCTCTACCTCCTCCATTCCATGCTTTTCCTTACGTTCCAGACCCATATAAACACTTTGGAAGGTGACCTGGATCCGAGTTTTAATGTAAAGCCAGTGCACAGAAGACGAGGTGGCCGAGTGGTTAAGGCGATGGACTGCTAATCCATTGTGCTCTGCACGCGTGGGTTCGAATCCCATCCTCGTCGCAGTCCACCTTCCTTTAGTCGGCCATGTCATCGGCATAACACGCTCCATTGAGCCCAGATCCTCAAGACCAAAGCAAAATATAGTTTACATGTGAAAACAACGAGTGTCAAAGATTACAAATCGCTGCATTAAATCAGGAATCTTGCTGAATGTCTTCTTTGTCCACTATTCAGTTGGTAAAAAACAGTGATCCCATTCTACAAGTCTTGGGGGAAGAAAAACATGGTTGCTATCTTCAGTTAAACTGGTGCAAGAAGTCCGATTGAGTTCTCAAAATTCAATTTCCACACCATAGTACCTTGGAGAATGTGGGCATCGATCGCACTACCTCTCGCATGCAAAGCAAGCACTCTACCACTTGAGCTAATTCCCCTGTTCAGTAAACAGGTGGGTAAGCTCGACGTAGCTCCCCCTAACGTCAATTTAACGCTTTTTTTTTTTACTTTCCAGGACAATGAAAAACACAATGAAAATTGACTGGAACTGAATTTTATCCTGAAATTTGGTAAAGGCAATCATTTCAAAACTGTGTGGACACCAATGGATATAGGGTAGGCCAGAAGCCAATCCAACAAGATGCTCCCTGATCCTGCAGGACTACAGCAGGACACTTTAATCAATGCGATAGTAATGCGGAAATCTTGCAACTAAAGGGTGAAAAAGCTAGATGACAGGAGATATGGCCTGGAATCAAGTTGCACTGTCAGACATGTTGTGAAACCTTTCAACCACAGAACAATGTAACGCAGAGAGCAAAGTATCTAAATCAACCCAGAGTATGTCACTCTGTCCATCCAACGAATGTGTTCCATCCACCTTGTTTTCTCTCAATTTCAGAAAATGAGGTCTTTGAAACTTGTGGAGAATGCGGGCATCGATCCCGCTACTTCTCGCATGCTAAGCGAGCGCTCTACCATTTGAGCTAATTCCCCAGTAGAGAAGAGCTTAGGGTAAAGCTGCCTATGTCGCCTTCTCTACCTCCTCCATTCCATGCTTTTCCTTACGTTCCAGACCCATATAAACACTTTGGAAGGTGACCTGGATCCGAGTTTTAATGTAAAGCCAGTGCACAGAAGACGAGGTGGCCGAGTGGTTAAGGCGATGGACTGCTAATCCATTGTGCTCTGCACGCGTGGGTTCGAATCCCATCCTCGTCGCAGTCCACCTTCCTTTAGTCGGCCATGTCATCGGCATAACACGCTCCATTGAGCCCAGATCCTCAAGACCAAAGCAAAATATAGTTTACATGTGAAAACAACGAGTGTCAAAGATTACAAATCGCTGCATTAAATCAGGAATCTTGCTGAATGTCTTCTTTGTCCACTATTCAGTTGGTAAAAAACAGTGATCCCATTCTACAAGTCTTGGGGGAAGAAAAACATGGTTGCTATCTTCAGTTAAACTGGTGCAAGAAGTCCGATTGAGTTCTCAAAATTCAATTTCCACACCATAGTACCTTGGAGAATGTGGGCATCGATCGCACTACCTCTCGCATGCAAAGCAAGCACTCTACCACTTGAGCTAATTCCCCTGTTCAGTAAACAGGTGGGTAAGCTCGACGTAGCTCCCCCTAACGTCAATTTAACGCTTTTTTTTTTTACTTTCCAGGACAATGAAAAACACAATGAAAATTGACTGGAACTGAATTTTATCCTGAAATTTGGTAAAGGCAATCATTTCAAAACTGTGTGGACACCAATGGATATAGGGTAGGCCAGAAGCCAATCCAACAAGATGCTCCCTGATCCTGCAGGACTACAGCAGGACACTTTAATCAATGCGATAGTAATGCGGAAATCTTGCAACTAAAGGGTGAAAAAGCTAGATGACAGGAGATATGGCCTGGAATCAAGTTGCACTGTCAGACATGTTGTGAAACCTTTCAACCACAGAACAATGTAACGCAGAGAGCAAAGTATCTAAATCAACCCAGAGTATGTCACTCTGTCCATCCACCTTGTTTTCTCTCAATTTCAGAAAATGAGGTCTTTGAAACTTGTGGAGAATGCGGGCATCGATCCCGCTACTTCTCGCATGCTAAGCGAGCGCTCTACCATTTGAGCTAATTCCCCAGTAGAGAAGAGCTTAGGGTAAAGCTGCCTATGTCGCCTTCTCTACCTCCTCCATTCCATGCTTTTCCTTACGTTCCAGACCCATATAAACACTTTGGAAGGTGACCTGGATCCGAGTTTTAATGTAAAGCCAGTGCACAGAAGACGAGGTGGCCGAGTGGTTAAGGCGATGGACTGCTAATCCATTGTGCTCTGCACGCGTGGGTTCGAATCCCATCCTCGTCGCAGTCCACCTTCCTTTAGTCGGCCATGTCATCGGCATAACACGCTCCATTGAGCCCAGATCCTCAAGACCAAAGCAAAATATAGTTTACATGTGAAAACAACGAGTGTCAAAGATTACAAATCGCTGCATTAAATCAGGAATCTTGCTGAATGTCTTCTTTGTCCACTATTCAGTTGGTTAAAAACAGTGATCCCATTCTACAAGTCTTGGGGGAAGAAAAACATGGTTGCTATCTTCAGTTAAACTGGTGCAAGAAGTCCGATTGAGTTCTCAAAATTCAATTTCCACACCATAGTACCTTGGAGAATGTGGGCATCGATCGCACTACCTCTCGCATGCAAAGCAAGCACTCTACCACTTGAGCTAATTCCCCTGTTCAGTAAACAGGTGGGTAAGCTCGACGTAGCTCCCCCTAACGTCAATTTAACGCTTTTTTTTTTTACTTTCCAGGACAATGAAAAACACAATGAAAATTGACTGGAACTGAATTTTATCCTGAAATTTGGTAAAGGCAATCATTTCAAAACTGTGTGGACACCAATGGATATAGGGTAGGCCAGAAGCCAATCCAACAAGATGCTCCCTGATCCTGCAGGACTACAGCAGGACACTTTAATCAATGCGATAGTAATGCGGAAATCTTGCAACTAAAGGGTGAAAAAGCTAGATGACAGGAGATATGGCCTGGAATCAAGTTGCACTGTCAGACATGTTGTGAAACCTTTCAACCACAGAACAATGTAACGCAGAGAGCAAAGTATCTAAATCAACCCAGAGTATGTCACTCTGTCCATCCACCTTGTTTTCTCTCAATTTCAGAAAATGAGGTCTTTGAAACTTGTGGAGAATGCGGGCATCGATCCCGCTACTTCTCGCATGCTAAGCGAGCGCTCTACCATTTGAGCTAATTCCCCAGTAGAGAAGAGCTTAGGGTAAAGCTGCCTATGTCGCCTTCTCTACCTCCTCCATTCCATGCTTTTCCTTACGTTCCAGACCCATATAAACACTTTGGAAGGTGACCTGGATCCGAGTTTTAATGTAAAGCCAGTGCACAGAAGACGAGGTGGCCGAGTGGTTAAGGCGATGGACTGCTAATCCATTGTGCTCTGCACGCGTGGGTTCGAATCCCATCCTCGTCGCAGTCCACCTTCCTTTAGTCGGCCATGTCATCGGCATAACACGCTCCATTGAGCCCAGATCCTCAAGACCAAAGCAAAATATAGTTTACATGTGAAAACAACGAGTGTCAAAGATTACAAATCGCTGCATTAAATCAGGAATCTTGCTGAATGTCTTCTTTGTCCACTATTCAGTTGGTAAAAAACAGTGATCCCATTCTACAAGTCTTGGGGGAAGAAAAACATGGTTGCTATCTTCAGTTAAACTGGTGCAAGAAGTCCGATTGAGTTCTCAAAATTCAATTTCCACACCATAGTACCTTGGAGAATGTGGGCATCGATCGCACTACCTCTCGCATGCAAAGCAAGCACTCTACCACTTGAGCTAATTCCCCTGTTCAGTAAACAGGTGGGTAAGCTCGACGTAGCTCCCCCTAACGTCAATTTAACGCTTTTTTTTTTTACTTTCCAGGACAATGAAAAACACAATGAAAATTGACTGGAACTGAATTTTATCCTGAAATTTGGTAAAGGCAATCATTTCAAAACTGTGTGGACACCAATGGATATAGGGTAGGCCAGAAGCCAATCCAACAAGATGCTCCCTGATCCTGCAGGACTACAGCAGGACACTTTAATCAATGCGATAGTAATGCGGAAATCTTGCAACTAAAGGGTGAAAAAGCTAGATGACAGGAGATATGGCCTGGAATCAAGTTGCACTGTCAGACATGTTGTGAAACCTTTCAACCACAGAACAATGTAACGCAGAGAGCAAAGTATCTAAATCAACCCAGAGTATGTCACTCTGTCCATCCACCTTGTTTTCTCTCAATTTCAGAAAATGAGGTCTTTGAAACTTGTGGAGAATGCGGGCATCGATCCCGCTACTTCTCGCATGCTAAGCGAGCGCTCTACCATTTGAGCTAATTCCCCAGTAGAGAAGAGCTTAGGGTAAAGCTGCCTATGTCGCCTTCTCTACCTCCTCCATTCCATGCTTTTCCTTACGTTCCAGACCCATATAAACACTTTGGAAGGTGACCTGGATCCGAGTTTTAATGTAAAGCCAGTGCACAGAAGACGAGGTGGCCGAGTGGTTAAGGCGATGGACTGCTAATCCATTGTGCTCTGCACGCGTGGGTTCGAATCCCATCCTCGTCGCAGTCCACCTTCCTTTAGTCGGCCATGTCATCGGCATAACACGCTCCATTGAGCCCAGATCCTCAAGACCAAAGCAAAATATAGTTTACATGTGAAAACAACGAGTGTCAAAGATTACAAATCGCTGCATTAAATCAGGAATCTTGCTGAATGTCTTCTTTGTCCACTATTCAGTTGGTAAAAAACAGTGATCCCATTCTACAAGTCTTGGGGGAAGAAAAACATGGTTGCTATCTTCAGTTAAACTGGTGCAAGAAGTCCGATTGAGTTCTCAAAATTCAATTTCCACACCATAGTACCTTGGAGAATGTGGGCATCGATCGCACTACCTCTCGCATGCAAAGCAAGCACTCTACCACTTGAGCTAATTCCCCTGTTCAGTAAACAGGTGGGTAAGCTCGACGTAGCTCCCCCTAACGTCAATTTAACGCTTTTTTTTTTTACTTTCCAGGACAATGAAAAACACAATGAAAATTGACTGGAACTGAATTTTATCCTGAAATTTGGTAAAGGCAATCATTTCAAAACTGTGTGGACACCAATGGATATAGGGTAGGCCAGAAGCCAATCCAACAAGATGCTCCCTGATCCTGCAGGACTACAGCAGGACACTTTAATCAATGCGATAGTAATGCGGAAATCTTGCAACTAAAGGGTGAAAAAGCTAGATGACAGGAGATATGGCCTGGAATCAAGTTGCACTGTCAGACATGTTGTGAAACCTTTCAACCACAGAACAATGTAACGCAGAGAGCAAAGTATCTAAATCAACCCAGAGTATGTCACTCTGTCCATCCACCTTGTTTTCTCTCAATTTCAGAAAATGAGGTCTTTGAAACTTGTGGAGAATGCGGGCATCGATCCCGCTACTTCTCGCATGCTAAGCGAGCGCTCTACCATTTGAGCTAATTCCCCAGTAGAGAAGAGCTTAGGGTAAAGCTGCCTATGTCGCCTTCTCTACCTCCTCCATTCCATGCTTTTCCTTACGTTCCAGACCCATATAAACACTTTGGAAGGTGACCTGGATCCGAGTTTTAATGTAAAGCCAGTGCACAGAAGACGAGGTGGCCGAGTGGTTAAGGCGATGGACTGCTAATCCATTGTGCTCTGCACGCGTGGGTTCGAATCCCATCCTCGTCGCAGTCCACCTTCCTTTAGTCGGCCATGTCATCGGCATAACACGCTCCATTGAGCCCAGATCCTCAAGACCAAAGCAAAATATAGTTTACATGTGAAAACAACGAGTGTCAAAGATTACAAATCGCTGCATTAAATCAGGAATCTTGCTGAATGTCTTCTTTGTCCACTATTCAGTTGGTAAAAAACAGTGATCCCATTCTACAAGTCTTGGGGGAAGAAAAACATGGTTGCTATCTTCAGTTAAACTGGTGCAAGAAGTCCGATTGAGTTCTCAAAATTCAATTTCCACACCATAGTACCTTGGAGAATGTGGGCATCGATCGCACTACCTCTCGCATGCAAAGCAAGCACTCTACCACTTGAGCTAATTCCCCTGTTCAGTAAACAGGTGGGTAAGCTCGACGTAGCTCCCCCTAACGTCAATTTAACGCTTTTTTTTTTTACTTTCCAGGACAATGAAAAACACAATGAAAATTGACTGGAACTGAATTTTATCCTGAAATTTGGTAAAGGCAATCATTTCAAAACTGTGTGGACACCAATGGATATAGGGTAGGCCAGAAGCCAATCCAACAAGATGCTCCCTGATCCTGCAGGACTACAGCAGGACACTTTAATCAATGCGATAGTAATGCGGAAATCTTGCAACTAAAGGGTGAAAAAGCTAGATGACAGGAGATATGGCCTGGAATCAAGTTGCACTGTCAGACATGTTGTGAAACCTTTCAACCACAGAACAATGTAACGCAGAGAGCAAAGTATCTAAATCAACCCAGAGTATGTCACTCTGTCCATCCACCTTGTTTTCTCTCAATTTCAGAAAATGAGGTCTTTGAAACTTGTGGAGAATGCGGGCATCGATCCCGCTACTTCTCGCATGCTAAGCGAGCGCTCTACCATTTGAGCTAATTCCCCAGTAGAGAAGAGCTTAGGGTAAAGCTGCCTATGTCGCCTTCTCTACCTCCTCCATTCCATGCTTTTCCTTACGTTCCAGACCCATATAAACACTTTGGAAGGTGACCTGGATCCGAGTTTTAATGTAAAGCCAGTGCACAGAAGACGAGGTGGCCGAGTGGTTAAGGCGATGGACTGCTAATCCATTGTGCTCTGCACGCGTGGGTTCGAATCCCATCCTCGTCGCAGTCCACCTTCCTTTAGTCGGCCATGTCATCGGCATAACACGCTCCATTGAGCCCAGATCCTCAAGACCAAAGCAAAATATAGTTTACATGTGAAAACAACGAGTGTCAAAGATTACAAATCGCTGCATTAAATCAGGAATCTTGCTGAATGTCTTCTTTGTCCACTATTCAGTTGGTAAAAAACAGTGATCCCATTCTACAAGTCTTGGGGGAAGAAAAACATGGTTGCTATCTTCAGTTAAACTGGTGCAAGAAGTCCGATTGAGTTCTTAAAATTCAAAATTCATTTTCCACTCATTAGATCCACACCATAGTACCTTGGAGAATGTGGGCATCGATCGCACTACCTCTCGCATGCAAAGCAAGCACTCTACCACTTGAGCTAATTCCCCTGTTCAGTAAACGGGTGGGTAAGCTCGACGTAGCTCCCCCTAACGTCTATTTAACGCTTTTTTTTTACTTTCCAGGACAATGAAAAACACAATGAAAATTGACTGGAACTGAATTTTATCCTGAAATTTGGTAAAGGCAATCATTGCAAAACTGTGTGGACACCAATGGATATAGGGTAGGCCAGAAGCCAATCCAACAAGATGCTCCCTGATCCTGCAGGACTACAGCAGGACACTTTAATCAATGCGATAGTAATGCGGAAATCTTGCAACTAAAGGGTGAAAAAGCTAGATGACAGGAGATATGGCCTGGAATCAAGTTGCACTGTCAGACATGTTGTGAAACCTTTCAACCACAGAACAATGTAACGCAGAGAGCAAAGTATCTAAATCAACCCAGAGTATGTCACTCTGTCCATCCAACGAATGTGTTCCATTCACCTTCTTTTCTCTCAATTTCAGAAAATCAGGTCTTTGAAACTTGTGGAGAATGCGGGCATCGATCCCGCTACTTCTCGCATGCTAAGCGAGCACTCTACCATTTGAGCTAATTCCCCAGTAGAGAAGAGCTTAGGGTAAAGCTGCCTATGTCGCCTTCTCTACCTCCTCCATTCCATGCTTTTCCTTACGTTCCAGACCCATATAAACACTTTGGAAGGTGACCTGGATCCGAGTTTTAATGTAAAGCCAGTGCACAGAAGACGAGGTGGCCGAGTGGTTAAGGCGATGGACTGCTAATCCATTGTGCTCTGCACGCGTGGGTTCGAATCCCATTCTCGTTGCAGTCCACCTTCCTTTAGTCGGCCATGTCATCGGCATAACACGCTCCATTGAGCCCACATCCTCAAGACCAAAGCAAAATATAGTTTACATGTGAAAACAACGAGTGTCAAAGATTACAAATCGCTCCATTAAATCAGGAATCTTGCTGAATGTCTTCTTTGTCCACTATTCAGTTGGTAAAAAACAGTGATCCCATTCTACAAGTCTTGGGGGAAGAAAAACATGGTTGCTATCTTCAGTTAAACTGGTGCAAGAAGTCCAATTGAGTTCTCAAAATTCAATTTCCACACCATAGTACCTTGGAGAATGTGGGCATCGATCCCACTACCTCTCGCATGCAAAGCAAGCACTCTACCACTTGAGCTAATTCCCCTGTTCAGTAAACAGGTGGGTAAGCTCGACGTAGCTCCCCCTAACGTCTATTTAACGCTTTTTTTTTACTTTCCAGGACAATGAAAAACACAATGAAAATTGACTGGAACTGAATTTTATCCTGAAATTTGGTAAAGGCAATCATTGCAAAACTGTGTGGACACCAATGGATATAGGGTAGGCCAGAAGCCAATCCAACAAGATGCTCCCTGATCCTGCAGGACTACAGCAGGACACTTTAATCAATGCGATAGTAATGCGGAAATCTTGCAACTAAAGGGTGAAAAAGCTAGATGACAGGAGATATGGCCTGGAATCAAGTTGCACTGTCAGACATGTTGTGAAACCTTTCAACCACAGAACAATGTAACGCAGAGAGCAAAGTATCTAAATCAACCCAGAGTATGTCACTCTGTCCATCCACCTTGTTTTCTCTCAATTTCAGAAAATGAGGTCTTTGAAACTTGTGGAGAATGCGGGCATCGATCCCGCTACTTCTCGCATGCTAAGCGAGCTCTCTACCATTTGAGCTAATTCCCCAGTAGAGAAGAGCTTAGGGTAAAGCTGCCTATGTCGCCTTCTCTACCTCCTCCATTCCATGCTTTTCCTTACGTTCCAGACCCATATAAACACTTTGGAAGGTGACCTGGATCCGAGTTTTAATGTAAAGCCAGTGCACAGAAGACGAGGTGGCCGAGTGGTTAAGGCGATGGACTGCTAATCCATTGTGCTCTGCACGCGTGGGTTCGAATCCCATCCTCGTCGCAGTCCACCTTCCTTTAGTCGGCCATGTCATCGGCATAACACGCTCCATTGAGCCCAGATCTTCAAAACCAAAGCAAAATATAGTTTACATGTGAAAACAACGAGTGTCAAAGATTACAAATCGCTGCATTAAATCAGGAATCTTGCTGAATGTCTTCTTTGTCCACTATTCAGTTGGTAAAAAACAGTGATCCCATTCTACAAGTCTTGGGGGAAGAAAAACATGGTTGCTATCTTCAGTTAAACTGGTGCAAGAAGTCCGATTGAGTTCTTAAAATTCAAAATTCATTTTCCACTCATTAGATCCACACCATAGTACCTTGGAGAATGTGGGCATCGATCCCACTACCTCTCACATGCGAAGCAAGCACTCTACCACTTGAGCTAATTCCCCTGTTCATTAAACAGGTGGGTAAGCTCGACGTAGCTCCCCCTAACGTCTATTTAACGCTTTTTTTAACTTTCCAGGACAATGAAAAACACAATGAAAATTGACTGGAACTGAATTTTATCCTGAAATTTGGTAAAGGCAATCATTGCAAAACTGTGTGGACACCAATGGATATAGGGTAGGCCAGTAGCCAATCCAACAAGATGCTCCCTGATCCTGCAGACCTACAGCAGGACACTTTAATCAATGCGATAGTAATGCGGAAATCTTGCAACTAAAGGGTGAAAAAGCTAGATGACAGGAGATATGGCCTGGAATCAAGTTGCACTGTCAGACATGTTGTGAAACCTTTCAACCACAGAACAATGTAACGCAGAGAGCAAAGTATCTAAATCAACCCAGAGTATGTCACTCTGTCCATCCAACGAATGTGTTCCATCCACCTTGTTTTCTCTCAATTTCAGAAAATGAGGTCTTTGAAACTTGTGGAGAATGCGGGCATCGATCCCGCTACTTCTCGCATGCTAAGCGAGCGCTCTACCATTTGAGCTAATTCCCCAGTAGAGAAGAGCTTAGGGTAAAGCTGCCTATGTCGCCTTCTCTACCTCCTCCATTCCATGCTTTTCCTTACGTTCCAGACCCATATAAACACTTTGGAAGGTGACCTGGATCCGAGTTTTAATGTAAAGCCAGTGCACAGAAGACGAGGTGGCCGAGTGGTTAAGGCGATGGACTGCTAATCCATTGTGCTCTGCACGCGTGGGTTCGAATCCCATCCTCGTCGCAGTCCACCTTCCTTTAGTCGGCCATGTCATCGGCATAACACGCTCCATTGAGCCCAGATCCTCAAGACCAAAGCAAAATATAGTTTACATGTGAAAACAACGAGTGTCAAAGATTACAAATCGCTGCATTAAATCAGGAATCTTGCTGAATGTCTTCTTTGTCCACTATTCAGTTGGTAAAAAACAGTGATCCCATTCTACAAGTCTTGGGGGAAGAAAAACATGGTTGCTATCTTCAGTTAAACTGGTGCAAGAAGTCCGATTGAGTTCTTAAAATTCAAAATTCATTTTCCACTCATTAGATCCACACCATAGTACCTTGGAGAATGTGGGCATCGATCGCACTACCTCTCGCATGCAAAGCAAGCACTCTACCACTTGAGCTAATTCCCCTGTTCAGTAAACGGGTGGGTAAGCTCGACGTAGCTCCCCCTAACGTCTATTTAACGCTTTTTTTTTACTTTCCAGGACAATGAAAAACACAATGAAAATTGACTGGAACTGAATTTTATCCTGAAATTTGGTAAAGGCAATCATTGCAAAACTGTGTGGACACCAATGGATATAGGGTAGGCCAGAAGCCAATCCAACAAGATGCTCCCTGATCCTGCAGGACTACAGCAGGACACTTTAATCAATGCGATAGTAATGCGGAAATCTTGCAACTAAAGGGTGAAAAAGCTAGATGACAGGAGATATGGCCTGGAATCAAGTTGCACTGTCAGACATGTTGTGAAACCTTTCAACCACAGAACAATGTAACGCAGAGAGCAAAGTATCTAAATCAACCCAGAGTATGTCACTCTGTCCATCCAACGAATGTGTTCCATTCACCTTCTTTTCTCTCAATTTCAGAAAATCAGGTCTTTGAAACTTGTGGAGAATGCGGGCATCGATCCCGCTACTTCTCGCATGCTAAGCGAGCACTCTACCATTTGAGCTAATTCCCCAGTAGAGAAGAGCTTAGGGTAAAGCTGCCTATGTCGCCTTCTCTACCTCCTCCATTCCATGCTTTTCCTTACGTTCCAGACCCATATAAACACTTTGGAAGGTGACCTGGATCCGAGTTTTAATGTAAAGCCAGTGCACAGAAGACGAGGTGGCCGAGTGGTTAAGGCGATGGACTGCTAATCCATTGTGCTCTGCACGCGTGGGTTCGAATCCCATTCTCGTTGCAGTCCACCTTCCTTTAGTCGGCCATGTCATCGGCATAACACGCTCCATTGAGCCCACATCCTCAAGACCAAAGCAAAATATAGTTTACATGTGAAAACAACGAGTGTCAAAGATTACAAATCGCTCCATTAAATCAGGAATCTTGCTGAATGTCTTCTTTGTCCACTATTCAGTTGGTAAAAAACAGTGATCCCATTCTACAAGTCTTGGGGGAAGAAAAACATGGTTGCTATCTTCAGTTAAACTGGTGCAAGAAGTCCAATTGAGTTCTCAAAATTCAATTTCCACACCATAGTACCTTGGAGAATGTGGGCATCGATCCCACTACCTCTCGCATGCAAAGCAAGCACTCTACCACTTGAGCTAATTCCCCTGTTCAGTAAACAGGTGGGTAAGCTCGACGTAGCTCCCCCTAACGTCTATTTAACGCTTTTTTTTTACTTTCCAGGACAATGAAAAACACAATGAAAATTGACTGGAACTGAATTTTATCCTGAAATTTGGTAAAGGCAATCATTGCAAAACTGTGTGGACACCAATGGATATAGGGTAGGCCAGAAGCCAATCCAACAACATGCTCCCTGATCCTGCAGGACTACAGCAGGACACTTTAATCAATGCGATAGTAATGCGGAAATCTTGCAACTAAAGGGTGAAAAAGCTAGATGACAGCAGATATGGCCTGGAATCAAGTTGCACTGTCAGACATGTTGTGAAACCTTTCAACCACAGAACAATGTAACGCAGAGAGCAAAGTATCTAAATCAACCCAGAGTATGTCACTCTGTCCATCCAACGAATGTGTTCCATCCACCTTGTTTTCTCTCAATTTCAGAAAATGAGGTCTTTGAAACTTGTGGAGAATGCGGGCATCGATCCCGCTACTTCTCGCATGCTAAGCGAGCGCTCTACCATTTGAGCTAATTCCCCAGTAGAGAAGAACTCAGGGTAAAGCTTCCTATGTCGCCTTCTCTACCTCCTCCATTCCATGCTTTTCCTTACGTTCCAGGCCCATATAAACACTTTGGAAGGTGACCTGGATCCGAGTTTTAATGTAAAGCCAGTGCACAGAAGACGAGGTGGCCGAGTGGTTAAGGCGATGGACTGCTAATCCATTGTGCTCTGCACGCGTGGGTTCGAATCCCATCCTCGTCGCAGTCGGCCATGTCATCGGCATAACACGCTCCATTGAGCCCAGATCCTCAAGACCAAAGCAAAATATAGTTTACATGTGAAAACAACGAGTGTCAAAGATTACAAATCGCTGCATTAAATCAGGAATCTTGCTGAATGTCTTCTTTGTCCACTATTCAGTTGGTAAAAAACAGTGATCCCATTCTACAAGTCTTGGGGGAAGAAAAACATGGTTGCTATCTTCAGTTAAACTGGTGCAAGAAGTCCGATTGAGTTCTCAAAATTCAATTTCCACACCATAGTACCTTGGAGAATGTGGGCATCGATCGCACTACCTCTCGCATGCAAAGCAAGCACTCTACCACTTGAGCTAATTCCCCTGTTCAGTAAACAGGTGGGTAAGCTCGACGTAGCTCCCCCTAACGTCAATTTAACGCTTTTTTTTTTTACTTTCCAGGACAATGAAAAACACAATGAAAATTGACTGGAACTGAATTTTATCCTGAAATTTGGTAAAGGCAATCATTTCAAAACTGTGTGGACACCAATGGATATAGGGTAGGCCAGAAGCCAATCCAACAAGATGCTCCCTGATCCTGCAGGACTACAGCAGGACACTTTAATCAATGCGATAGTAATGCGGAAATCTTGCAACTAAAGGGTGAAAAAGCTAGATGACAGGAGATATGGCCTGGAATCAAGTTGCACTGTCAGACATGTTGTGAAACCTTTCAACCACAGAACAATGTAACGCAGAGAGCAAAGTATCTAAATCAACCCAGAGTATGTCACTCTGTCCATCCACCTTGTTTTCTCTCAATTTCAGAAAATGAGGTCTTTGAAACTTGTGGAGAATGCGGGCATCGATCCCGCTACTTCTCGCATGCTAAGCGAGCTCTCTACCATTTGAGCTAATTCCCCAGTAGAGAAGAGCTTAGGGTAAAGCTGCCTATGTCGCCTTCTCTACCTCCTCCATTCCATGCTTTTCCTTACGTTCCAGACCCATATAAACACTTTGGAAGGTGACCTGGATCCGAGTTTTAATGTAAAGCCAGTGCACAGAAGACGAGGTGGCCGAGTGGTTAAGGCGATGGACTGCTAATCCATTGTGCTCTGCACGCGTGGGTTCGAATCCCATCCTCGTCGCAGTCCACCTTCCTTTAGTCGGCCATGTCATCGGCATAACACGCTCCATTGAGCCCAGATCTTCAAAACCAAAGCAAAATATAGTTTACATGTGAAAACAACGAGTGTCAAAGATTACAAATCGCTGCATTAAATCAGGAATCTTGCTGAATGTCTTCTTTGTCCACTATTCAGTTGGTAAAAAACAGTGATCCCATTCTACAAGTCTTGGGGGAAGAAAAACATGGTTGCTATCTTCAGTTAAACTGGTGCAAGAAGTCCGATTGAGTTCTTAAAATTCAAAATTCATTTTCCACTCATTAGATCCACACCATAGTACCTTGGAGAATGTGGGCATCGATCCCACTACCTCTCACATGCGAAGCAAGCACTCTACCACTTGAGCTAATTCCCCTGTTCATTAAACAGGTGGGTAAGCTCGACGTAGCTCCCCCTAACGTCTATTTAACGCTTTTTTTAACTTTCCAGGACAATGAAAAACACAATGAAAATTGACTGGAACTGAATTTTATCCTGAAATTTGGTAAAGGCAATCATTGCAAAACTGTGTGGACACCAATGGATATAGGGTAGGCCAGTAGCCAATCCAACAAGATGCTCCCTGATCCTGCAGACCTACAGCAGGACACTTTAATCAATGCGATAGTAATGCGGAAATCTTGCAACTAAAGGGTGAAAAAGCTAGATGACAGGAGATATGGCCTGGAATCAAGTTGCACTGTCAGACATGTTGTGAAACCTTTCAACCACAGAACAATGTAACGCAGAGAGCAAAGTATCTAAATCAACCCAGAGTATGTCACTCTGTCCATCCAACGAATGTGTTCCATCCACCTTGTTTTCTCTCAATTTCAGAAAATGAGGTCTTTGAAACTTGTGGAGAATGCGGGCATCGATCCCGCTACTTCTCGCATGCTAAGCGAGCGCTCTACCATTTGAGCTAATTCCCCAGTAGAGAAGAGCTTAGGGTAAAGCTGCCTATGTCGCCTTCTCTACCTCCTCCATTCCATGCTTTTCCTTACGTTCCAGACCCATATAAACACTTTGGAAGGTGACCTGGATCCGAGTTTTAATGTAAAGCCAGTGCACAGAAGACGAGGTGGCCGAGTGGTTAAGGCGATGGACTGCTAATCCATTGTGCTCTGCACGCGTGGGTTCGAATCCCATCCTCGTCGCAGTCCACCTTCCTTTAGTCGGCCATGTCATCGGCATAACACGCTCCATTGAGCCCAGATCCTCAAGACCAAAGCAAAATATAGTTTACATGTGAAAACAACGAGTGTCAAAGATTACAAATCGCTGCATTAAATCAGGAATCTTGCTGAATGTCTTCTTTGTCCACTATTCAGTTGGTAAAAAACAGTGATCCCATTCTACAAGTCTTGGGGGAAGAAAAACATGGTTGCTATCTTCAGTTAAACTGGTGCAAGAAGTCCGATTGAGTTCTTAAAATTCAAAATTCATTTTCCACTCATTAGATCCACACCATAGTACCTTGGAGAATGTGGGCATCGATCGCACTACCTCTCGCATGCAAAGCAAGCACTCTACCACTTGAGCTAATTCCCCTGTTCAGTAAACGGGTGGGTAAGCTCGACGTAGCTCCCCCTAACGTCTATTTAACGCTTTTTTTTTACTTTCCAGGACAATGAAAAACACAATGAAAATTGACTGGAACTGAATTTTATCCTGAAATTTGGTAAAGGCAATCATTGCAAAACTGTGTGGACACCAATGGATATAGGGTAGGCCAGAAGCCAATCCAACAAGATGCTCCCTGATCCTGCAGGACTACAGCAGGACACTTTAATCAATGCGATAGTAATGCGGAAATCTTGCAACTAAAGGGTGAAAAAGCTAGATGACAGGAGATATGGCCTGGAATCAAGTTGCACTGTCAGACATGTTGTGAAACCTTTCAACCACAGAACAATGTAACGCAGAGAGCAAAGTATCTAAATCAACCCAGAGTATGTCACTCTGTCCATCCAACGAATGTGTTCCATTCACCTTCTTTTCTCTCAATTTCAGAAAATCAGGTCTTTGAAACTTGTGGAGAATGCGGGCATCGATCCCGCTACTTCTCGCATGCTAAGCGAGCACTCTACCATTTGAGCTAATTCCCCAGTAGAGAAGAGCTTAGGGTAAAGCTGCCTATGTCGCCTTCTCTACCTCCTCCATTCCATGCTTTTCCTTACGTTCCAGACCCATATAAACACTTTGGAAGGTGACCTGGATCCGAGTTTTAATGTAAAGCCAGTGCACAGAAGACGAGGTGGCCGAGTGGTTAAGGCGATGGACTGCTAATCCATTGTGCTCTGCACGCGTGGGTTCGAATCCCATCCTCGTTGCAGTCCACCTTCCTTTAGTCGGCCATGTCATCGGCATAACACGCTCCATTGAGCCCACATCCTCAAGACCAAAGCAAAATATAGTTTACATGTGAAAACAACGAGTGTCAAAGATTACAAATCGCTCCATTAAATCAGGAATCTTGCTGAATGTCTTCTTTGTCCACTATTCAGTTGGTAAAAAACAGTGATCCCATTCTACAAGTCTTGGGGGAAGAAAAACATGGTTGCTATCTTCAGTTAAACTGGTGCAAGAAGTCCAATTGAGTTCTCAAAATTCAATTTCCACACCATAGTACCTTGGAGAATGTGGGCATCGATCCCACTACCTCTCGCATGCAAAGCAAGCACTCTACCACTTGAGCTAATTCCCCTGTTCAGTAAACAGGTGGGTAAGCTCGACGTAGCTCCCCCTAACGTCTATTTAACGCTTTTTTTTTACTTTCCAGGACAATGAAAAACACAATGAAAATTGACTGGAACTGAATTTTATCCTGAAATTTGGTAAAGGCAATCATTGCAAAACTGTGTGGACACCAATGGATATAGGGTAGGCCAGAAGCCAATCCAACAACATGCTCCCTGATCCTGCAGGACTACAGCAGGACACTTTAATCAATGCGATAGTAATGCGGAAATCTTGCAACTAAAGGGTGAAAAAGCTAGATGACAGCAGATATGGCCTGGAATCAAGTTGCACTGTCAGACATGTTGTGAAACCTTTCAACCACAGAACAATGTAACGCAGAGAGCAAAGTATCTAAATCAACCCAGAGTATGTCACTCTGTCCATCCAACGAATGTGTTCCATCCACCTTGTTTTCTCTCAATTTCAGAAAATGAGGTCTTTGAAACTTGTGGAGAATGCGGGCATCGATCCCGCTACTTCTCGCATGCTAAGCGAGCGCTCTACCATTTGAGCTAATTCCCCAGTAGAGAAGAACTCAGGGTAAAGCTTCCTATGTCGCCTTCTCTACCTCCTCCATTCCATGCTTTTCCTTACGTTCCAGGCCCATATAAACACTTTGGAAGGTGACCTGGATCCGAGTTTTAATGTAAAGCCAGTGCACAGAAGACGAGGTGGCCGAGTGGTTAAGGCGATGGACTGCTAATCCATTGTGCTCTGCACGCGTGGGTTCGAATCCCATCCTCGTCGCAGTCCACCTTCCTTTAGTCGGCCATGTCATCGGCATAACACGCTCCATTGAGCCCAGATCTTCAAAACCAAAGCAAAATATAGTTTACATGTGAAAACAACGAGTGTCAAAGATTACAAATCGCTGCATTAAATCAGGAATCTTGCTGAATGTCTTCTTTGTCCACTATTCAGTTGGTAAAAAACAGTGATCCCATTCTACAAGTCTTGGGGGAAGAAAAACATGGTTGCTATCTTCAGTTAAACTGGTGCAAGAAGTCCGATTGAGTTCTTAAAATTCAAAATTCATTTTCCACTCATTAGATCCACACCATAGTACCTTGGAGAATGTGGGCATCGATCCCACTACCTCTCACATGCGAAGCAAGCACTCTACCACTTGAGCTAATTCCCCTGTTCATTAAACAGGTGGGTAAGCTCGACGTAGCTCCCCCTAACGTCTATTTAACGCTTTTTTTAACTTTCCAGGACAATGAAAAACACAATGAAAATTGACTGGAACTGAATTTTATCCTGAAATTTGGTAAAGGCAATCATTGCAAAACTGTGTGGACACCAATGGATATAGGGTAGGCCAGTAGCCAATCCAACAAGATGCTCCCTGATCCTGCAGACCTACAGCAGGACACTTTAATCAATGCGATAGTAATGCGGAAATCTTGCAACTAAAGGGTGAAAAAGCTAGATGACAGGAGATATGGCCTGGAATCAAGTTGCACTGTCAGACATGTTGTGAAACCTTTCAACCACAGAACAATGTAACGCAGAGAGCAAAGTATCTAAATCAACCCAGAGTATGTCACTCTGTCCATCCAACGAATGTGTTCCATCCACCTTGTTTTCTCTCAATTTCAGAAAATGAGGTCTTTGAAACTTGTGGAGAATGCGGGCATCGATCCCGCTACTTCTCGCATGCTAAGCGAGCGCTCTACCATTTGAGCTAATTCCCCAGTAGAGAAGAGCTTAGGGTAAAGCTGCCTATGTCGCCTTCTCTACCTCCTCCATTCCATGCTTTTCCTTACGTTCCAGACCCATATAAACACTTTGGAAGGTGACCTGGATCCGAGTTTTAATGTAAAGCCAGTGCACAGAAGACGAGGTGGCCGAGTGGTTAAGGCGATGGACTGCTAATCCATTGTGCTCTGCACGCGTGGGTTCGAATCCCATCCTCGTCGCAGTCCACCTTCCTTTAGTCGGCCATGTCATCGGCATAACACGCTCCATTGAGCCCAGATCCTCAAGACCAAAGCAAAATATAGTTTACATGTGAAAACAACGAGTGTCAAAGATTACAAATCGCTGCATTAAATCAGGAATCTTGCTGAATGTCTTCTTTGTCCACTATTCAGTTGGTAAAAAACAGTGATCCCATTCTACAAGTCTTGGGGGAAGAAAAACATGGTTGCTATCTTCAGTTAAACTGGTGCAAGAAGTCCGATTGAGTTCTTAAAATTCAAAATTCATTTTCCACTCATTAGATCCACACCATAGTACCTTGGAGAATGTGGGCATCGATCGCACTACCTCTCGCATGCAAAGCAAGCACTCTACCACTTGAGCTAATTCCCCTGTTCAGTAAACGGGTGGGTAAGCTCGACGTAGCTCCCCCTAACGTCTATTTAACGCTTTTTTTTTACTTTCCAGGACAATGAAAAACACAATGAAAATTGACTGGAACTGAATTTTATCCTGAAATTTGGTAAAGGCAATCATTGCAAAACTGTGTGGACACCAATGGATATAGGGTAGGCCAGAAGCCAATCCAACAAGATGCTCCCTGATCCTGCAGGACTACAGCAGGACACTTTAATCAATGCGATAGTAATGCGGAAATCTTGCAACTAAAGGGTGAAAAAGCTAGATGACAGGAGATATGGCCTGGAATCAAGTTGCACTGTCAGACATGTTGTGAAACCTTTCAACCACAGAACAATGTAACGCAGAGAGCAAAGTATCTAAATCAACCCAGAGTATGTCACTCTGTCCATCCAACGAATGTGTTCCATTCACCTTCTTTTCTCTCAATTTCAGAAAATCAGGTCTTTGAAACTTGTGGAGAATGCGGGCATCGATCCCGCTACTTCTCGCATGCTAAGCGAGCACTCTACCATTTGAGCTAATTCCCCAGTAGAGAAGAGCTTAGGGTAAAGCTGCCTATGTCGCCTTCTCTACCTCCTCCATTCCATGCTTTTCCTTACGTTCCAGACCCATATAAACACTTTGGAAGGTGACCTGGATCCGAGTTTTAATGTAAAGCCAGTGCACAGAAGACGAGGTGGCCGAGTGGTTAAGGCGATGGACTGCTAATCCATTGTGCTCTGCACGCGTGGGTTCGAATCCCATCCTCGTTGCAGTCCACCTTCCTTTAGTCGGCCATGTCATCGGCATAACACGCTCCATTGAGCCCACATCCTCAAGACCAAAGCAAAATATAGTTTACATGTGAAAACAACGAGTGTCAAAGATTACAAATCGCTCCATTAAATCAGGAATCTTGCTGAATGTCTTCTTTGTCCACTATTCAGTTGGTAAAAAACAGTGATCCCATTCTACAAGTCTTGGGGGAAGAAAAACATGGTTGCTATCTTCAGTTAAACTGGTGCAAGAAGTCCAATTGAGTTCTCAAAATTCAATTTCCACACCATAGTACCTTGGAGAATGTGGGCATCGATCCCACTACCTCTCGCATGCAAAGCAAGCACTCTACCACTTGAGCTAATTCCCCTGTTCAGTAAACAGGTGGGTAAGCTCGACGTAGCTCCCCCTAACGTCTATTTAACGCTTTTTTTTTACTTTCCAGGACAATGAAAAACACAATGAAAATTGACTGGAACTGAATTTTATCCTGAAATTTGGTAAAGGCAATCATTGCAAAACTGTGTGGACACCAATGGATATAGGGTAGGCCAGAAGCCAATCCAACAACATGCTCCCTGATCCTGCAGGACTACAGCAGGACACTTTAATCAATGCGATAGTAATGCGGAAATCTTGCAACTAAAGGGTGAAAAAGCTAGATGACAGCAGATATGGCCTGGAATCAAGTTGCACTGTCAGACATGTTGTGAAACCTTTCAACCACAGAACAATGTAACGCAGAGAGCAAAGTATCTAAATCAACCCAGAGTATGTCACTCTGTCCATCCAACGAATGTGTTCCATCCACCTTGTTTTCTCTCAATTTCAGAAAATGAGGTCTTTGAAACTTGTGGAGAATGCGGGCATCGATCCCGCTACTTCTCGCATGCTAAGCGAGCGCTCTACCATTTGAGCTAATTCCCCAGTAGAGAAGAACTCAGGGTAAAGCTTCCTATGTCGCCTTCTCTACCTCCTCCATTCCATGCTTTTCCTTACGTTCCAGGCCCATATAAACACTTTGGAAGGTGACCTGGATCCGAGTTTTAATGTAAAGCCAGTGCACAGAAGACGAGGTGGCCGAGTGGTTAAGGCGATGGACTGCTAATCCATTGTGCTCTGCACGCGTGGGTTCGAATCCCATCCTCGTCGCAGTCGGCCATGTCATCGGCATAACACGCTCCATTGAGCCCAGATCCTCAAGACCAAAGCAAAATATAGTTTACATGTGAAAACAACGAGTGTCAAAGATTACAAATCGCTGCATTAAATCAGGAATCTTGCTGAATGTCTTCTTTGTCCACTATTCAGTTGGTAAAAAACAGTGATCCCATTCTACAAGTCTTGGGGGAAGAAAAACACGGTTGCTATCTTCAGTTAAACTGGTGCAAGAAGTCCGATTGAGTTCTTAAAATTCAAAATTCATTTTCCACTCATTAGATCCACACCATAGTACCTTGGAGAATGTGCGCATCGATCGCACTACCTCTCGCATGCAAAGCAAGCACTCTACCACTTGAGCTAATTCCCCTGTTCAGTAAACGGGTGGGTAAGCTCGACGTAGCTCCCCCTAACGTCTATTTAACGCTTTTTTTTTACTTTCCAGGACAATGAAAAACACAATGAAAATTGACTGGAACTGAATTTTATCCTGAAATTTGGTAAAGGCAATCATTGCAAAACTGTGTGGACACCAATGGATATAGGGTAGGCCAGAAGCCAATCCAACAAGATGCTCCCTGATCCTGCAGGACTACAGCAGGACACTTTAATCAATGCGATAGTAATGCGGAAATCTTGCAACTAAAGGGTGAAAAAGCTAGATGACAGGAGATATGGCCTGGAATCAAGTTGCACTGTCAGACATGTTGTGAAACCTTTCAACCACAGAACAATGTAACGCAGAGAGCAAAGTATCTAAATCAACCCAGAGTATGTCACTCTGTCCATCCAACGAATGTGTTCCATCCACCTTGTTTTCTCTCAATTTCAGAAAATGAGGTCTTTGAAACTTGTGGAGAATGCGGGCATCGATCCCGCTACTTCTCGCATGCTAAGCGAGCGCTCTACCATTTGAGCTAATTCCCCAGTAGAGAAGAGCTTAGGGTAAAGCTGCCTATGTCGCCTTCTCTACCTCCTCCATTCCATGCTTTTCCTTACGTTCCAGACCCATATAAACACTTTGGAAGGTGACCTGGATCCCAGTTTTAATGTAAAGCCAGTGCACAGAAGACGAGGTGGCCGAGTGGTTAAGGCGATGGACTGCTAATCCATTGTGCTCTGCACGCGTGGGTTCGAATCCCATCCTCGTCGCAGTCCACCTTCCTTTAGTCGGCCATGTCATCGGCATAACACGCTCCATTGAGCCCAGATCCTCAAGACCAAAGCAAAATATAGTTTACATGTGAAAACAACGAGTGTCAAAGATTACAAATCGCTGCATTAAATCAGGAATCTTGCTGAATGTCTTCTTTGTCCACTATTCAGTTGGTAAAAAACAGTGATCCCATTCTACAAGTCTTGGGGGAAGAAAAACATGGTTGCTATCTTCAGTTAAACTGGTGCAAGAAGTCCGATTGAGTTCTTAAAATTCAAAATTCATTTTCCACTCATTAGATCCACACCATAGTACCTTGGAGAATGTGCGCATCGATCGCACTACCTCTCGCATGCAAAGCAAGCACTCTACCACTTGAGCTAATTCCCCTGTTCAATAAACGGGTGGGTAAGCTCGACGTAGCTCCCCCTAACGTCTATTTAACGCTTTTTTTTTACTTTCCAGGACAATGAAAAACACAATGAAAATTGACTGGAACTGAATTTTATCCTGAAATTTGGTAAAGGCAATCATTGCAAAACTGTGTGGACACCAATGGATATAGGGTAGGCCAGAAGCCAATCCAACAAGATGCTCCCTGATCCTGCAGGACTACAGCAGGACACTTTAATCAATGCGATAGTAATGCGGAAATCTTGCAACTAAAGGGTGAAAAAGCTAGATGACAGGAGATATGGCCTGGAATCAAGTTGCACTGTCAGACATGTTGTGAAACCTTTCAACCACAGAACAATGTAACGCAGAGAGCAAAGTATCTAAATCAACCCAGAGTATGTCACTCTGTCCATCCAACGAATGTGTTCCATCCACCTTGTTTTCTCTCAATTTCAGAAAATGAGGTCTTTGAAACTTGTGGAGAATGCGGGCATCGATCCCGCTACTTCTCGCATGCTAAGCGAGCGCTCTACCATTTGAGCTAATTCCCCAGTAGAGAAGAGCTTAGGGTAAAGCTGCCTATGTCGCCTTCTCTACCTCCTCCATTCCATGCTTTTCCTTACGTTCCAGACCCATATAAACACTTTGGAAGGTGACCTGGATCCGAGTTTTAATGTAAAGCCAGTGCACAGAAGACGAGGTGGCCGAGTGGTTAAGGCGATGGACTGCTAATCCATTGTGCTCTGCACGCGTGGGTTCGAATCCCATCCTCGTCGCAGTCCACCTTCCTTTAGTCGGCCATGTCATCGGCATAACACGCCCAATTGAGCCCAGATCCTCAAGACCAAAGCAAAATATAGTTTACATGTGAAAACAACGAGTGTCAAAGATTACAAATCGCTGCATTAAATCAGGAATCTTGCTGAATGTCTTCTTTGTCCACTATTCAGTTGGTAAAAAACAGTGATCCCATTCTACAAGTCTTGGGGGAAGAAAAACATGGTTGCTATCTTCAGTTAAACTGGTGCAAGAAGTCCGATTGAGTTCTTAAAATTCAAAATTCATTTTCCACTCATTAGATCCACACCATAGTACCTTGGAGAATGTGCGCATCGATCGCACTACCTCTCGCATGCAAAGCAAGCACTCTACCACTTGAGCTAATTCCCCTGTTCAGTAAACGGGTGGGTAAGCTCGACGTAGCTCCCCCTAACGTCTATTTAACGCTTTTTTTTTTACTTTCCAGGACAATGAAAAACACAATGAAAATTGACTGGAACTGAATTTTATCCTGAAATTTGGTAAAGGCAATCATTGCAAAACTGTGTGGACACCAATGGATATAGGGTAGGCCAGAAGCCAATCCAACAAGATGCTCCCTGATCCTGCAGGACTACAGCAGGACACTTTAATCAATGCGATAGTAATGCGGAAATCTTGGAACTAAAGGGTGAAAAAGCTAGATGACAGGAGATATGGCCTGGAATCAAGTTGCACTGTCAGACATGTTGTGAAACCTTTCAACCACAGAACAATGTAACGCAGAGAGCAAAGTATCTAAATCAACCCAGAGTATGTCACTCTGTCCATCCAACGAATGTGTTCCATCCACCTTGTTTTCTCTCAATTTCAGAAAATGAGGTCTTTGAAACTTGTGGAGAATGCGGGCATCGATCCCGCTACTTCTCGCATGCTAAGCAAGCGCTCTACCATTTGAGCTAATTCCCCAGTAGAGAAGAGCTTAGGGTAAAGCTGCCTATGTCGCCTTCTCTACCTCCTCCATTCCATGCTTTTCCTTACGTCCAGACCCATATAAACACTTTGGAAGGTGACCTGGATCCGAGTTTTAATGTAAAGCCAGTGCACAGAAGACGAGGTGGCCGAGTGGTTAAGGCGATGGACTGCTAATCCATTGTGCTCTGCACGCGTGGGTTCGAATCCCATCCTCGTCGCAGTCCACCTTCCTTTAGTCGGCCATGTCATCGGCATAACACGCTCCATTGAGCCCAGATCCTCAAGACCAAAGCAAAATATAGTTTACATGTGAAAACAACGAGTGTCAAAGATTACAAATCGCTGCATTAAATCAGGAATCTTGCTGAATGTCTTCTTTGTCCACTATTCAGTTGGTAAAAAACAGTGATCCCATTCTACAAGTCTTGGGGGAAGAAAAACATGGTTGCTATCTTCAATTAAACTGGTGCAAGAAGTCCGATTGAGTTCTTAAAATTCAAAATTCATTTTCCACTCATTAGATCCACACCATAGTACCTTGGAGAATGTGCGCATCGATCGCACTACCTCTCGCATGCAAAGCAAGCACTCTACCACTTGAGCTAATTCCCCTGTTCAGTAAACGGGTGGGTAAGCTCGACGTAGCTCCCCCTAACGTCTATTTAACGCTTTTTTTTTACTTTCCAGGACAATGAAAAACACAATGAAAATTGACTGGAACTGAATTTTATCCTGAAATTTGGTAAAGGCAATCATTGCAAAACTGTGTGGACACCAATGGATATAGGGTAGGCCAGAAGCCAATCCAACAAGATGCTCCCTGATCCTGCAGGACTACAGCAGGACACTTTAATCAATGCGATAGTAATGCGGAAATCTTGCAACTAAAGGGTGAAAAAGCTAGATGACAGGAGATATGGCCTGGAATCAAGTTGCACTGTCAGACATGTTGTGAAACCTTTCAACCACAGAACAATGTAACGCAGAGAGCAAAGTATCTAAATCAACCCAGAGTATGTCACTCTGTCCATCCAACGAATGTGTTCCATCCACCTTGTTTTCTCTCAATTTCAGAAAATCAGGTCTTTGAAACTTGTGGAGAATGCGGGCATCGATCCCGCTACTTCTCGCATGCTAAGCGAGCGCTCTACCATTTGAGCTAATTCCCCAGTAGAGAAGAACTCAGGGTAAAGCTTCCTATGTCGCCTTCTCTACCTCCTCCATTCCATGCTTTTCCTTACGTTCCAGGCCCATATAAACACTTTGGAAGGTGACCTGGATCCGAGTTTTAATGTAAAGCCAGTGCACAGAAGACGAGGTGGCCGAGTGGTTAAGGCGATGGACTGCTAATCCATTGTGCTCTGCACGCGTGGGTTCGAATCCCATCCTCGTCGCAGTCGGCCATGTCATCGGCATAACACGCTCCATTGAGCCCAGATCCTCAAGACCAAAGCAAAATATAGTTTACATGTGAAAACAACGAGTGTCAAAGATTACAAATCGCTGCATTAAATCAGGAATCTTGCTGAATGTCTTCTTTGTCCACTATTCAGTTGGTAAAAAACAGTGATCCCATTCTACAAGTCTTGGGGGAAGAAAAACATGGTTGCTATCTTCAGTTAAACTGGTGCAAGAAGTCCGATTGAGTTCTTAAAATTCAAAATTCATTTTCCACTCATTAGATCCACACCATAGTACCTTGGAGAATGTGCGCATCGATCGCACTACCTCTCGCATGCAAAGCAAGCACTCTACCACTTGAGCTAATTCCCCTGTTCAGTAAACGGGTGGGTAAGCTCGACGTAGCTCCCCCTAACGTCTATTTAACGCTTTTTTTTTACTTTCCAGGACAATGAAAAACACAATGAAAATTGACTGGAACTGAATTTTATCCTGAAATTTGGTAAAGGCAATCATTGCAAAACTGTGTGGACACCAATGGATATAGGGTAGGCCAGAAGCCAATCCAACAAGATGCTCCCTGATCCTGCAGGACTACAGCAGGACACTTTAATCAATGCGATAGTAATGCGGAAATCTTGGAACTAAAGGGTGAAAAAGCTAGATGACAGGAGATATGGCCTGGAATCAAGTTGCACTGTCAGACATGTTGTGAAACCTTTCAACCACAGAACAATGTAACGCAGAGAGCAAAGTATCTAAATCAACCCAGAGTATGTCACTCTGTCCATCCAACGAATGTGTTCCATCCACCTTGTTTTCTCTCAATTTCAGAAAATGAGGTCTTTGAAACTTGTGGAGAATGCGGGCATCGATCCCGCTACTTCTCGCATGCTAAGCAAGCGCTCTACCATTTGAGCTAATTCCCCAGTAGAGAAGAGCTTAGGGTAAAGCTGCCTATGTCGCCTTCTCTACCTCCTCCATTCCATGCTTTTCCTTACGTCCAGACCCATATAAACACTTTGGAAGGTGACCTGGATCCGAGTTTTAATGTAAAGCCAGTGCACAGAAGACGAGGTGGCCGAGTGGTTAAGGCGATGGACTGCTAATCCATTGTGCTCTGCACGCGTGGGTTCGAATCCCATCCTCGTCGCAGTCCACCTTCCTTTAGTCGGCCATGTCATCGGCATAACACGCTCCATTGAGCCCAGATCCTCAAGACCAAAGCAAAATATAGTTTACATGTGAAAACAACGAGTGTCAAAGATTACAAATCGCTGCATTAAATCAGGAATCTTGCTGAATGTCTTCTTTGTCCACTATTCAGTTGGTAAAAAACAGTGATCCCATTCTACAAGTCTTGGGGGAAGAAAAACATGGTTGCTATCTTCAATTAAACTGGTGCAAGAAGTCCGATTGAGTTCTTAAAATTCAAAATTCATTTTCCACTCATTAGATCCACACCATAGTACCTTGGAGAATGTGCGCATCGATCGCACTACCTCTCGCATGCAAAGCAAGCACTCTACCACTTGAGCTAATTCCCCTGTTCAGTAAACGGGTGGGTAAGCTCGACGTAGCTCCCCCTAACGTCTATTTAACGCTTTTTTTTTACTTTCCAGGACAATGAAAAACACAATGAAAATTGACTGGAACTGAATTTTATCCTGAAATTTGGTAAAGGCAATCATTGCAAAACTGTGTGGACACCAATGGATATAGGGTAGGCCAGAAGCCAATCCAACAAGATGCTCCCTGATCCTGCAGGACTACAGCAGGACACTTTAATCAATGCGATAGTAATGCGGAAATCTTGCAACTAAAGGGTGAAAAAGCTAGATGACAGGAGATATGGCCTGGAATCAAGTTGCACTGTCAGACATGTTGTGAAACCTTTCAACCACAGAACAATGTAACGCAGAGAGCAAAGTATCTAAATCAACCCAGAGTATGTCACTCTGTCCATCCAACGAATGTGTTCCATCCACCTTGTTTTCTCTCAATTTCAGAAAATCAGGTCTTTGAAACTTGTGGAGAATGCGGGCATCGATCCCGCTACTTCTCGCATGCTAAGCGAGCGCTCTACCATTTGAGCTAATTCCCCAGTAGAGAAGAACTCAGGGTAAAGCTTCCTATGTCGCCTTCTCTACCTCCTCCATTCCATGCTTTTCCTTACGTTCCAGGCCCATATAAACACTTTGGAAGGTGACCTGGATCCGAGTTTTAATGTAAAGCCAGTGCACAGAAGACGAGGTGGCCGAGTGGTTAAGGCGATGGACTGCTAATCCATTGTGCTCTGCACGCGTGGGTTCGAATCCCATCCTCGTCGCAGTCGGCCATGTCATCGGCATAACACGCTCCATTGAGCCCAGATCCTCAAGACCAAAGCAAAATATAGTTTACATGTGAAAACAACGAGTGTCAAAGATTACAAATCGCTGCATTAAATCAGGAATCTTGCTGAATGTCTTCTTTGTCCACTATTCAGTTGGTAAAAAACAGTGATCCCATTCTACAAGTCTTGGGGGAAGAAAAACATGGTTGCTATCTTCAGTTAAACTGGTGCAAGAAGTCCGATTGAGTTCTTAAAATTCAAAATTCATTTTCCACTCATTAGATCCACACCATAGTACCTTGGAGAATGTGCGCATCGATCGCACTACCTCTCGCATGCAAAGCAAGCACTCTACCACTTGAGCTAATTCCCCTGTTCAGTAAACGGGTGGGTAAGCTCGACGTAGCTCCCCCTAACGTCTATTTAACGCTTTTTTTTTACTTTCCAGGACAATGAAAAACACAATGAAAATTGACTGGAACTGAATTTTATCCTGAAATTTGGTAAAGGCAATCATTGCAAAACTGTGTGGACACCAATGGATATAGGGTAGGCCAGAAGCCAATCCAACAAGATGCTCCCTGATCCTGCAGGACTACAGCAGGACACTTTAATCAATGCGATAGTAATGCGGAAATCTTGCAACTAAAGGGTGAAAAAGCTAGATGACAGGAGATATGGCCTGGAATCAAGTTGCACTGTCAGACATGTTGTGAAACCTTTCAACCACAGAACAATGTAACGCAGAGAGCAAAGTATCTAAATCAACCCAGAGTATGTCACTCTGTCCATCCAACGAATGTGTTCCATCCACCTTGTTTTCTCTCAATTTCAGAAAATGAGGTCTTTGAAACTTGTGGAGAATGCGGGCATCGATCCCGCTACTTCTCGCATGCTAAGCGAGCGCTCTACCATTTGAGCTAATTCCCCAGTAGAGAAGAGCTTAGGGTAAAGCTGCCTATGTCGCCTTCTCTACCTCCTCCATTCCATGCTTTTCCTTACGTTCCAGACCCATATAAACACTTTGGAAGGTGACCTGGATCTGAGTTTTAATGTAAAGCCAGTGCACAGAAGACGAGGTGGCCGAGTGGTTAAGGCGATGGACTGCTAATCCATTGTGCTCTGCACGCGTGGGTTCGAATCCCATCCTCGTCGCAGTCCACCTTCCTTTAGTCGGCCATGTCATCGGCATAACACGCTCCATTGAGCCCAAATCCTCAAGACCAAAGCAAAATATAGTTTACATGTGAAAACAACGAGTGTCAAAGATTACAAATCGCTGCATTAAATCAGGAATCTTGCTGAATGTCTTCTTTGTCCACTATTCAGTTGGTAAAAAACAGTGATCCCATTCTACAAGTCTTGGGGGAAGAAAAACATGGTTGCTATCTTCAGTTAAACTGGTGCAAGAAGTCCGATTGAGTTCTCAAAATTCAATTTCCACACCATAGTACCTTGGAGAATGTGGGCATCGATCGCACTACCTCTCGCATGCAAAGCAAGCACTCTACCACTTGAGCTATTTCCCCTGTTCAGTAAACAGGTGGGTAAGCTCGACGTAGCTCCCCCTAACGTCAATTTAACGCTTTTTTTTTTTACTTTCCAGGACAATTAAAAACACAATGAAAATTGACTGGAACTGAATTTTATCCTGAAATTTGGTAAAGGCAATCATTTCAAAACTGTGTGGACACCAATGGATATAGGGTAGGCCAGAAGCCAATCCAACAAGATGCTCCCTGATCCTGCAGGACTACAGCAGGACACTTTAATCAATGCGATAGTAATGCGGAAATCTTGCAACTAAAGGGTGAAAAAGCTAGATGACAGGAGATATGGCCTGGAATCAAGTTGCACTGTCAGACATGTTGTGAAACCTTTCAACCACAGAACAATGTAACGCAGAGAGCAAAGTATCTAAATCAACCCAGAGTATGTCACTCTGTCCATCCACCTTGTTTTCTCTCAATTTCAGAAAATGAGGTCTTTGAAACTTGTGGAGAATGCGGGCATCGATCCCGCTACTTCTCGCATGCTAAGCGAGCGCTCTACCATTTGAGCTAATTCCCCAGTAGAGAAGAGCTTAGGGTAAAGCTGCCTATGTCGCCTTCTCTACCTCCTCCATTCCATGCTTTTCCTTACGTTCCAGACCCATATAAACACTTTGGAAGGTGACCTGGATCCGAGTTTTAATGTAAAGCCAGTGCACAGAAGACGAGGTGGCCGAGTGGTTAAGGCGATGGACTGCTAATCCATTGTGCTCTGCACGCGTGGGTTCGAATCCCATCCTCGTCGCAGTCCACCTTCCTTTAGTCGGCCATGTCATCGGCATAACACGCTCCATTGAGCCCAGATCCTCAAGACCAAAGCAAAATATAGTTTACATGTGAAAACAACGAGTGTCAAAGATTACAAATCGCTGCATTAAATCAGGAATCTTGCTGAATGTCTTCTTTGTCCACTATTCAGTTGGTAAAAAACAGTGATCCCATTCTACAAGTCTTGGGGGAAGAAAAACATGGTTGCTATCTTCAGTTAAACTGGTGCAAGAAGTCCGATTGAGTTCTCAAAATTCAATTTCCACACCATAGTACCTTGGAGAATGTGGGCATCGATCGCACTACCTCTCGCATGCAAAGCAAGCACTCTACCACTTGAGCTAATTCCCCTGTTCAGTAAACAGGTGGGTAAGCTTGACGTAGCTCCCCCTAACGTCAATTTAACGCTTTTTTTTTTTACTTTCCAGGACAATGAAAAACACAATGAAAATTGACTGGAACTGAATTTTATCCTGAAATTTGGTAAAGGCAATCATTTCAAAACTGTGTGGACACCAATGGATATAGGGTAGGCCAGTAGCCAATCCAACAAGATGCTCCCTGATCCTGCAGGACTACAGCAGGACACTTTAATCAATGCGATAGTAATGCGGAAATCTTGCAACTAAAGGGTGAAAAAGCTAGATGACAGGAGATATGGCCTGGAATCAAGTTGCACTGTCAGACATGTTGTGAAACCTTTCAACCACAGAACAATGTAACGCAGAGAGCAAAGTATCTAAATCAACCCAGAGTATGTCACTCTGTCCATCCAACGAATGTGTTCCATCCACCTTGTTTTCTCTCAATTTCAGAAAATGAGGTCTTTGAAACTTGTGGAGAATGCGGGCATCGATCCCGCTACTTCTCGCATGCTAAGCGAGCGCTCTACCATTTGAGCTAATTCCCCAGTAGAGAAGAGCTTAGGGTAAAGCTGCCTATGTCGCCTTCTCTACCTCCTCCATTCCATGCTTTTCCTTACGTTCCAGACCCATATAAACACTTTGGAAGGTGACCTGGATCCGAGTTTTAATGTAAAGCCAGTGCACAGAAGACGAGGTGGCCGAGTGGTTAAGGCGATGGACTGCTAATCCATTGTGCTCTGCACGCGTGGGTTCGAATCCCATCCTCGTCGCAGTCCACCTTCCTTTAGTCGGCCATGTCATCGGCATAACACGCTCCATTGAGCCCAGATCCTCAAGACCAAAGCAAAATATAGTTTACATGTGAAAACAACGAGTGTCAAAGATTACAAATCGCTGCATTAAATCAGGAATCTTGCTGAATGTCTTCTTTGTCCACTATTCAGTTGGTAAAAAACAGTGATCCCATTCTACAAGTCTTGGGGGAAGAAAAACATGGTTGCTATCTTCAGTTAAACTGGTGCAAGAAGTCCGATTGAGTTCTCAAAATTCAATTTCCACACCATAGTACCTTGGAGAATGTGGGCATCGATCGCACTACCTCTCGCATGCAAAGCAAGCACTCTACCACTTGAGCTAATTCCCCTGTTCAGTAAACAGGTGGGTAAGCTTGACGTAGCTCCCCCTAACGTCAATTTAACGCTTTTTTTTTTTACTTTCCAGGACAATGAAAAACACAATGAAAATTGACTGGAACTGAATTTTATCCTGAAATTTGGTAAAGGCAATCATTTCAAAACTGTGTGGACACCAATGGATATAGGGTAGGCCAGTAGCCAATCCAACAAGATGCTCCCTGATCCTGCAGGACTACAGCAGGACACTTTAATCAATGCGATAGTAATGCGGAAATCTTGCAACTAAAGGGTGAAAAAGCTAGATGACAGGAGATATGGCCTGGAATCAAGTTGCACTGTCAGACATGTTGTGAAACCTTTCAACCACAGAACAATGTAACGCAGAGAGCAAAGTATCTAAATCAACCCAGAGTATGTCACTCTGTCCATCCAACGAATGTGTTCCATCCACCTTGTTTTCTCTCAATTTCAGAAAATGAGGTCTTTGAAACTTGTGGAGAATGCGGGCATCGATCCCGCTACTTCTCGCATGCTAAGCGAGCGCTCTACCATTTGAGCTAATTCCCCAGTAGAGAAGAGCTTAGGGTAAAGCTGCCTATGTCGCCTTCTCTACCTCCTCCATTCCATGCTTTTCCTTACGTTCCAGACCCATATAAACACTTTGGAAGGTGACCTGGATCCGAGTTTTAATGTAAAGCCAGTGCACAGAAGACGAGGTGGCCGAGTGGTTAAGGCGATGGACTGCTAATCCATTGTGCTCTGCACGCGTGGGTTCGAATCCCATCCTCGTCGCAGTCCACCTTCCTTTAGTCGGCCATGTCATCGGCATAACACGCTCCATTGAGCCCAGATCCTCAAGACCAAAGCAAAATATAGTTTACATGTGAAAACAACGAGTGTCAAAGATTACAAATCGCTGCATTAAATCAGGAATCTTGCTGAATGTCTTCTTTGTCCACTATTCAGTTGGTAAAAAACAGTGATCCCATTCTACAAGTCTTGGGGGAAGAAAAACATGGTTGCTATCTTCAGTTAAACTGGTGCAAGAAGTCCGATTGAGTTCTCAAAATTCAATTTCCACACCATAGTACCTTCAAGAATGTGGGCATCGATCGCACTACCTCTCGCATGCAAAGCAAGCACTCTACCACTTGAGCTAATTCCCCTGTTCAGTAAACAGGTGGGTAAGCTTGACGTAGCTCCCCCTAACGTCAATTTAACGCTTTTTTTTTTTACTTTCCAGGACAATGAAAAACACAATGAAAATTGACTGGAACTGAATTTTATCCTGAAATTTGGTAAAGGCAATCATTTCAAAACTGTGTGGACACCAATGGATATAGGGTAGGCCAGAAGCCAATCCAACAAGATGCTCCCTGATCCTGCAGGACTACAGCAGGACACTTTAATCAATGCGATAGTAATGCGGAAATCTTGCAACTAAAGGGTGAAAAAGCTAGATGACAGGAGATATGGCCTGGAATCAAGTTGCACTGTCAGACATGTTGTGAAACCTTTCAACCACAGAACAATGTAACGCAGAGAGCAAAGTATCTAAATCAACCCAGAGTATGTCACTCTGTCCATCCACCTTGTTTTCTCTCAATTTCAGAAAATGAGGTCTTTGAAACTTGTGGAGAATGCGGGCATCGATCCCGCTACTTCTCGCATGCTAAGCGAGCGCTCTACCATTTGAGCTAATTCCCCAGTAGAGAAGAGCTTAGGGTAAAGCTGCCTATGTCGCCTTCTCTACCTCCTCCATTCCATGCTTTTCCTTACGTTCCAGACCCATATAAACACTTTGGAAGGTGACCTGGATCCGAGTTTTAATGTAAAGCCAGTGCACAGAAGACGAGGTGGCCGAGTGGTTAAGGCGATGGACTGCTAATCCATTGTGCTCTGCACGCGTGGGTTCGAATCCCATCCTCGTCGCAGTCCACCTTCCTTTAGTCGGCCATGTCATCGGCATAACACGCTCCATTGAGCCCAGATCCTCAAGACCAAAGCAAAATATAGTTTACATGTGAAAACAACGAGTGTCAAAGATTACAAATCGCTGCATTAAATCAGGAATCTTGCTGAATGTCTTCTTTGTCCACTATTCAGTTGGTAAAAAACAGTGATCCCATTCTACAAGTCTTGGGGGAAGAAAAACATGGTTGCTATCTTCAGTTAAACTGGTGCAAGAAGTCCGATTGAGTTCTCAAAATTCAATTTCCACACCATAGTACCTTGGAGAATGTGGGCATCGATCGCACTACCTCTCGCATGCAAAGCAAGCACTCTACCACTTGAGCTAATTCCCCTGTTCAGTAAACAGGTGGGTAAGCTTGACGTAGCTCCCCCTAACGTCAATTTAACGCTTTTTTTTTTTACTTTCCAGGACAATGAAAAACACAATGAAAATTGACTGGAACTGAATTTTATCCTGAAATTTGGTAAAGGCAATCATTTCAAAACTGTGTGGACACCAATGGATATAGGGTAGGCCAGTAGCCAATCCAACAAGATGCTCCCTGATCCTGCAGGACTACAGCAGGACACTTTAATCAATGCGATAGTAATGCGGAAATCTTGCAACTAAAGGGTGAAAAAGCTAGATGACAGGAGATATGGCCTGGAATCAAGTTGCACTGTCAGACATGTTGTGAAACCTTTCAACCACAGAACAATGTAACGCAGAGAGCAAAGTATCTAAATCAACCCAGAGTATGTCACTCTGTCCATCCAACGAATGTGTTCCATCCACCTTGTTTTCTCTCAATTTCAGAAAATGAGGTCTTTGAAACTTGTGGAGAATGCGGGCATCGATCCCGCTACTTCTCGCATGCTAAGCGAGCGCTCTACCATTTGAGCTAATTCCCCAGTAGAGAAGAGCTTAGGGTAAAGCTGCCTATGTCGCCTTCTCTACCTCCTCCATTCCATGCTTTTCCTTACGTTCCAGACCCATATAAACACTTTGGAAGGTGACCTGGATCCGAGTTTTAATGTAAAGCCAGTGCACAGAAGACGAGGTGGCCGAGTGGTTAAGGCGATGGACTGCTAATCCATTGTGCTCTGCACGCGTGGGTTCGAATCCCATCCTCGTCGCAGTCCACCTTCCTTTAGTCGGCCATGTCATCGGCATAACACGCTCCATTGAGCCCAGATCCTCAAGACCAAAGCAAAATATAGTTTACATGTGAAAACAACGAGTGTCAAAGATTACAAATCGCTGCATTAAATCAGGAATCTTGCTGAATGTCTTCTTTGTCCACTATTCAGTTGGTAAAAAACAGTGATCCCATTCTACAAGTCTTGGGGGAAGAAAAACATGGTTGCTATCTTCAGTTAAACTGGTGCAAGAAGTCCGATTGAGTTCTCAAAATTCAATTTCCACACCATAGTACCTTGGAGAATGTGGGCATCGATCGCACTACCTCTCGCATGCAAAGCAAGCACTCTACCACTTGAGCTAATTCCCCTGTTCAGTAAACAGGTGGGTAAGCTTGACGTAGCTCCCCCTAACGTCAATTTAACGCTTTTTTTTTTTACTTTCCAGGACAATGAAAAACACAATGAAAATTGACTGGAACTGAATTTTATCCTGAAATTTGGTAAAGGCAATCATTTCAAAACTGTGTGGACACCAATGGATATAGGGTAGGCCAGTAGCCAATCCAACAAGATGCTCCCTGATCCTGCAGGACTACAGCAGGACACTTTAATCAATGCGATAGTAATGCGGAAATCTTGCAACTAAAGGGTGAAAAAGCTAGATGACAGGAGATATGGCCTGGAATCAAGTTGCACTGTCAGACATGTTGTGAAACCTTTCAACCACAGAACAATGTAACGCAGAGAGCAAAGTATCTAAATCAACCCAGAGTATGTCACTCTGTCCATCCAACGAATGTGTTCCATCCACCTTGTTTTCTCTCAATTTCAGAAAATGAGGTCTTTGAAACTTGTGGAGAATGCGGGCATCGATCCCGCTACTTCTCGCATGCTAAGCGAGCGCTCTACCATTTGAGCTAATTCCCCAGTAGAGAAGAGCTTAGGGTAAAGCTGCCTATGTCGCCTTCTCTACCTCCTCCATTCCATGCTTTTCCTTACGTTCCAGACCCATATAAACACTTTGGAAGGTGACCTGGATCCGAGTTTTAATGTAAAGCCAGTGCACAGAAGACGAGGTGGCCGAGTGGTTAAGGCGATGGACTGCTAATCCATTGTGCTCTGCACGCGTGGGTTCGAATCCCATCCTCGTCGCAGTCCACCTTCCTTTAGTCGGCCATGTCATCGGCATAACACGCTCCATTGAGCCCAGATCCTCAAGACCAAAGCAAAATATAGTTTACATGTGAAAACAACGAGTGTCAAAGATTACAAATCGCTGCATTAAATCAGGAATCTTGCTGAATGTCTTCTTTGTCCACTATTCAGTTGGTAAAAAACAGTGATCCCATTCTACAAGTCTTGGGGGAAGAAAAACATGGTTGCTATCTTCAGTTAAACTGGTGCAAGAAGTCCGATTGAGTTCTCAAAATTCAATTTCCACACCATAGTACCTTCAAGAATGTGGGCATCGATCGCACTACCTCTCGCATGCAAAGCAAGCACTCTACCACTTGAGCTAATTCCCCTGTTCAGTAAACAGGTGGGTAAGCTTGACGTAGCTCCCCCTAACGTCAATTTAACGCTTTTTTTTTTTACTTTCCAGGACAATGAAAAACACAATGAAAATTGACTGGAACTGAATTTTATCCTGAAATTTGGTAAAGGCAATCATTTCAAAACTGTGTGGACACCAATGGATATAGGGTAGGCCAGAAGCCAATCCAACAAGATGCTCCCTGATCCTGCAGGACTACAGCAGGACACTTTAATCAATGCGATAGTAATGCGGAAATCTTGCAACTAAAGGGTGAAAAAGCTAGATGACAGGAGATATGGCCTGGAATCAAGTTGCACTGTCAGACATGTTGTGAAACCTTTCAACCACAGAACAATGTAACGCAGAGAGCAAAGTATCTAAATCAACCCAGAGTATGTCACTCTGTCCATCCACCTTGTTTTCTCTCAATTTCAGAAAATGAGGTCTTTGAAACTTGTGGAGAATGCGGGCATCGATCCCGCTACTTCTCGCATGCTAAGCGAGCGCTCTACCATTTGAGCTAATTCCCCAGTAGAGAAGAGCTTAGGGTAAAGCTGCCTATGTCGCCTTCTCTACCTCCTCCATTCCATGCTTTTCCTTACGTTCCAGACCCATATAAACACTTTGGAAGGTGACCTGGATCCGAGTTTTAATGTAAAGCCAGTGCACAGAAGACGAGGTGGCCGAGTGGTTAAGGCGATGGACTGCTAATCCATTGTGCTCTGCACGCGTGGGTTCGAATCCCATCCTCGTCGCAGTCCACCTTCCTTTAGTCGGCCATGTCATCGGCATAACACGCTCCATTGAGCCCAGATCCTCAAGACCAAAGCAAAATATAGTTTACATGTGAAAACAACGAGTGTCAAAGATTACAAATCGCTGCATTAAATCAGGAATCTTGCTGAATGTCTTCTTTGTCCACTATTCAGTTGGTAAAAAACAGTGATCCCATTCTACAAGTCTTGGGGGAAGAAAAACATGGTTGCTATCTTCAGTTAAACTGGTGCAAGAAGTCCGATTGAGTTCTTAAAATTCAAAATTCATTTTCCACTCATTAGATCCACACCATAGTACCTTGGAGAATGTGGGCATCGATCCCACTACCTCTCGCATGCGAAGCAAGCACTCTACCACTTGAGCTAATTCCCCTGTTCATTAAACAGGTGGGTAAGCTCGACGTAGCTCCCCCTAACGTCTATTTAACGCTTTTTTTTACTTTCCAGGACAATGAAAAACACAATGAAAATTGACTGGAACTGAATTTTATCCTGAAATTTGGTAAAGGCAATCATTGCAAAACTGTGTGGACACCAATGGATATAGGGTAGGCCAGTAGCCAATCCAACAAGATGCTCCCTGATCCTGCAGGACTACAGCAGGACACTTTAATCAATGCGATAGTAATGCGGAAATCTTGCAACTAAAGGGTGAAAAAGCTAGATGACAGGAGATATGGCCTGGAATCAAGTTGCACTGTCAGACATGTTGTGAAACCTTTCAACCACAGAACAATGTAACGCAGAGAGCAAAGTATCTAAATCAACCCAGAGTATGTCACTCTGTCCATCCACCTTGTTTTCTCTCAATTTCAGAAAATGAGGTCTTTGAAACTTGTGGAGAATGCGGGCATCGATCCCGCTACTTCTCGCATGCTAAGCGAGCGCTCTACCATTTGAGCTAATTCCCCAGTAGAGAAGAGCTTAGGGTAAAGCTGCCTATGTCGCCTTCTCTACCTCCTCCATTCCATGCTTTTCCTTACGTTCCAGACCCATATAAACACTTTGGAAGGTGACCTGGATCCGAGTTTTAATGTAAAGCCAGTGCACAGAAGACGAGGTGGCCGAGTGGTTAAGGCGATGGACTGCTAATCCATTGTGCTCTGCACGCGTGGGTTCGAATCCCATCCTCGTCGCAGTCCACCTTCCTTTAGTCGGCCATGTCATCGGCATAACACGCTCCATTGAGCCCAGATCCTCAAGACCAAAGCAAAATATAGTTTACATGTGAAAACAACGAGTGTCAAAGATTACAAATGGCTGCATTAAATCAGGAATCTTGCTGAATGTCTTCTTTGTCCACTATTCAGTTGGTAAAAAACAGTGATCCCATTCTACAAGTCTTGGGGGAAGAAAAACATGGTTGCTATCTTCAGTTAAACTGGTGCAAGAAGTCCGATTGAGTTCTTAAAATTCAAAATTCATTTTCCACTCATTAGATCCACACCATAGTACCTTGGAGAATGTGCGCATCGATCGCACTACCTCTCGCATGCAAAGCAAGCACTCTACCACTTGAGCTAATTCCCCTGTTCTGTAAACGGGTGGGTAAGCTCGACGTAGCTCCCCCTAACGTCTATTTAACGCTTTTTTTTTACTTTCCAGGACAATGAAAAACACAATGAAAATTGACTGGAACTGAATTTTATCCTGAAATTTGGTAAAGGCAATCATTGCAAAACTGTGTGGACACCAATGGATATAGGGTAGGCCAGAAGCCAATCCAACAAGATGCTCCCTGATCCTGCAGGACTACAGCAGGACACTTTAATCAATGCGATAGTAATGCGGAAATCTTGCAACTAAAGGGTGAAAAAGCTAGATGACAGGAGATATGGCCTGGAATCAAGTTGCACTGTCAGACATGTTGTGAAACCTTTCAACCACAGAACAATGTAACGCAGAGAGCAAAGTATCTAAATCAACCCAGAGTATGTCACTCTGTCCATCCAACGAATGTGTTCCATCCACCTTGTTTTCTCTCAATTTCAGAAAATGAGGTCTTTGAAACTTGTGGAGAATGCGGGCATCGATCCCGCTACTTCTCGCATGCTAAGCGAGCGCTCTACCATTTGAGCTAATTCCCCAGTAGAGAAGAGCTTAGGGTAAAGCTGCCTATGTCGCCTTCTCTACCTCCTCCATTCCATGCTTTTCCTTACGTTCCAGACCCATATAAACACTTTGGAAGGTGACCTGGATCCGAGTTTTAATGTAAAGCCAGTGCACAGAAGACGAGGTGGCCGAGTGGTTAAGGCGATGGACTGCTAATCCATTGTGCTCTGCACGCGTGGGTTCGAATCCCATCCTCGTCGCAGTCCACCTTCCTTTAGTCGGCCATGTCATCGGCATAACACGCTCCATTGAGCCCAGATCCTCAAGACCAAAGCAAAATATAGTTTACATGTGAAAACAACGAGTGTCAAAGATTACAAATCGCTGCATTAAATCAGGAATCTTGCTGAATGTCTTCTTTGTCCACTATTCAGTTGGTAAAAAACAGTGATCCCATTCTACAAGTCTTGGGGGAAGAAAAACATGGTTGCTATCTTCAGTTAAACTGGTGCAAGAAGTCCGATTGAGTTCTCAAAATTCAATTTCCACACCATAGTACCTTGGAGAATGTGGGCATCGATCGCACTACCTCTCGCATGCAAAGCAAGCACTCTACCACTTGAGCTAATTCCCCTGTTCAGTAAACAGGTGGGTAAGCTCGACGTAGCTCCCCCTAACGTCAATTTAACGCTTTTTTTTTTTACTTTCCAGGACAATGAAAAACACAATGAAAATTGACTGGAACTGAATTTTATCCTGAAATTTGGTAAAGGCAATCATTTCAAAACTGTGTGGACACCAATGGATATAGGGTAGGCCAGAAGCCAATCCAACAAGATGCTCCCTGATCCTGCAGGACTACAGCAGGACACTTTAATCAATGCGATAGTAATGCGGAAATCTTGCAACTAAAGGGTGAAAAAGCTAGATGACAGGAGATATGGCCTGGAATCAAGTTGCACTGTCAGACATGTTGTGAAACCTTTCAACCACAGAACAATGTAACGCAGAGAGCAAAGTATCTAAATCAACCCAGAGTATGTCACTCTGTCCATCCAACGAATGTGTTCCATCCACCTTGTTTTCTCTCAATTTCAGAAAATGAGGTCTTTGAAACTTGTGGAGAATGCGGGCTCTACCATTTGAGCTAATTCCCCAGTAGAGAAGAGCTTAGGGTAAAGCTGCCTATGTCGCCTTCTCTACCTCCTCCATTCCATGCTTTTCCTTACGTTCCAGACCCATATAAACACTTTGGAAGGTGACCTGGATCCGAGTTTTAATGTAAAGCCAGTGCACAGAAGACGAGGTGGCCGAGTGGTTAAGGCGATGGACTGCTAATCCATTGTGCTCTGCACGCGTGGGTTCGAATCCCATCCTCGTCGCAGTCCACCTTCCTTTAGTCGGCCATGTCATCGGCATAACACGCTCCATTGAGCCCAGATCCTCAAGACCAAAGCAAAATATAGTTTACATGTGAAAACAACGAGTGTCAAAGATTACAAATCGCTGCATTAAATCAGGAATCTTGCTGAATGTCTTCTTTGTCCACTATTCAGTTGGTAAAAAAACAGTGATCCCATTCTACAAGTCTTGGGGGAAGAAAAACATGGTTGCTATCTTCAGTTAAACTGGTGCAAGAAGTCCGATTGAGTTCTTAAAATTCAAAATTAATTTTCCACTCATTAGATCCACACCATAGTACCTTGGAGAATGTGGGCATCGATCCCACTACCTCTCGCATGCGAAGCAAGCACTCTACCACTTGAGCTAATTCCCCTGTTCAGTAAACGGGTGGGTAAGCTCGACGTAGCTCCCCCTAACGTCTATTTAACGCTTTTTTTTTACTTTCCAGGACAATGAAAAACACAATGAAAATTGACTGGAACTGAATTTTATCCTGAAATTTGGTAAAGGCAATCATTGCAAAACTGTGTGGACACCAATGGATATAGGGTAGGCCAGAAGCCAATCCAACAAGATGCTCCCTGATCCTGCAGGACTACAGCAGGACACTTTAATCAATGCGATAGTAATGCGGAAATCTTGCAACTAAAGGGTGAAAAAGCTAGATGACAGGAGATATGGCCTGGAATCAAGTTGCACTGTCAGACATGTTGTGAAACCTTTCAACCACAGAACAATGTAACGCAGAGAGCAAAGTATCTAAATCAACCCAGAGTATGTCACTCTGTCCATCCAACGAATGTGTTCCATCCACCTTGTTTTCTCTCAATTTCAGAAAATGAGGTCTTTGAAACTTGTGGAGAATGCGGGCATCGATCCCGCTACTTCTCGCATGCTAAGCGAGCGCTCTACCATTTGAGCTAATTCCCCAGTAGAGAAGAGCTTAGGGTAAAGCTGCCTATGTCGCCTTCTCTACCTCCTCCATTCCATGCTTTTCCTTACGTTCCAGACCCATATAAACACTTTGGAAGGTGACCTGGATCCGAGTTTTAATGTAAAGCCAGTGCACAGAAGACGAGGTGGCCGAGTGGTTAAGGCGATGGACTGCTAATCCATTGTGCTCTGCACGCGTGGGTTCGAATCCCATCCTCGTCGCAGTCCACCTTCCTTTAGTCGGCCATGTCATCGGCATAACACGCTCCATTGAGCCCAGATCCTCAAGACCAAAGCAAAATATAGTTTACATGTGAAAACAACGAGTGTCAAAGATTACAAATCGCTGCATTAAATCAGGAATCTTGCTGAATGTCTTCTTTGTCCACTATTCAGTTGGTAAAAAACAGTGATCCCATTCTACAAGTCTTGGGGGAAGAAAAACATGGTTGCTATCTTCAGTTAAACTGGTGCAAGAAGTCCGATTGAGTTCTCAAAATTCAATTTCCACACCATAGTACCTTGGAGAATGTGGGCATCGATCGCACTACCTCTCGCATGCAAAGCAAGCACTCTACCACTTGAGCTAATTCCCCTGTTCAGTAAACAGGTGGGTAAGCTCGACGTAGCTCCCCCTAACGTCAATTTAACGCTTTTTTTTTTTACTTTCCAGGACAATGAAAAACACAATGAAAATTGACTGGAACTGAATTTTATCCTGAAATTTGGTAAAGGCAATCATTTCAAAACTGTGTGGACACCAATGGATATAGGGTAGGCCAGAAGCCAATCCAACAAGATGCTCCCTGATCCTGCAGGACTACAGCAGGACACTTTAATCAATGCGATAGTAATGCGGAAATCTTGCAACTAAAGGGTGAAAAAGCTAGATGACAGGAGATATGGCCTGGAATCAAGTTGCACTGTCAGACATGTTGTGAAACCTTTCAACCACAGAACAATGTAACGCAGAGAGCAAAGTATCTAAATCAACCCAGAGTATGTCACTCTGTCCATCCACCTTGTTTTCTCTCAATTTCAGAAAATGAGGTCTTTGAAACTTGTGGAGAATGCGGGCATCGATCCCGCTACTTCTCGCATGCTAAGCGAGCGCTCTACCATTTGAGCTAATTCCCCAGTAGAGAAGAGCTTAGGGTAAAGCTGCCTATGTCGCCTTCTCTACCTCCTCCATTCCATGCTTTTCCTTACGTTCCAGACCCATATAAACACTTTGGAAGGTGACCTGGATCCGAGTTTTAATGTAAAGCCAGTGCACAGAAGACGAGGTGGCCGAGTGGTTAAGGCGATGGACTGCTAATCCATTGTGCTCTGCACGCGTGGGTTCGAATCCCATCCTCGTCGCAGTCCACCTTCCTTTAGTCGGCCATGTCATCGGCATAACACGCTCCATTGAGCCCAGATCCTCAAGACCAAAGCAAAATATAGTTTACATGTGAAAACAACGAGTGTCAAAGATTACAAATCGCTGCATTAAATCAGGAATCTTGCTGAATGTCTTCTTTGTCCACTATTCAGTTGGTAAAAAAACAGTGATCCCATTCTACAAGTCTTGGGGGAAGAAAAACATGGTTGCTATCTTCAGTTAAACTGGTGCAAGAAGTCCGATTGAGTTCTTAAAATTCAAAATTAATTTTCCACTCATTAGATCCACACCATAGTACCTTGGAGAATGTGGGCATCGATCCCACTACCTCTCGCATGCGAAGCAAGCACTCTACCACTTGAGCTAATTCCCCTGTTCAGTAAACGGGTGGGTAAGCTCGACGTAGCTCCCCCTAACGTCTATTTAACGCTTTTTTTTTACTTTCCAGGACAATGAAAAACACAATGAAAATTGACTGGAACTGAATTTTATCCTGAAATTTGGTAAAGGCAATCATTGCAAAACTGTGTGGACACCAATGGATATAGGGTAGGCCAGAAGCCAATCCAACAAGATGCTCCCTGATCCTGCAGGACTACAGCAGGACACTTTAATCAATGCGATAGTAATGCGGAAATCTTGCAACTAAAGGGTGAAAAAGCTAGATGACAGGAGATATGGCCTGGAATCAAGTTGCACTGTCAGACATGTTGTGAAACCTTTCAACCACAGAACAATGTAACGCAGAGAGCAAAGTATCTAAATCAACCCAGAGTATGTCACTCTGTCCATCCAACGAATGTGTTCCATCCACCTCGTTTTCTCTCAATTTCAGAAAATGAGGTCTTTGAAACTTGTGGAGAATGCGGGCATCGATCCCGCTACTTCTCGCATGCTAAGCGAGCGCTCTACCATTTGAGCTAATTCCCCAGTAGAGAAGAGCTTAGGGTAAAGCTGCCTATGTCGCCTTCTCTACCTCCTCCATTCCATGCTTTTCCTTACGTTCCAGACCCATATAAACACTTTGGAAGGTGACCTGGATCCGAGTTTTAATGTAAAGCCAGTGCACAGAAGACGAGGTGGCCGAGTGGTTAAGGCGATGGACTGCTAATCCATTGTGCTCTGCACGCGTGGGTTCGAATCCCATCCTCGTCGCAGTCCACCTTCCTTTAGTCGGCCATGTCATCGGCATAACACGCTCCATTGAGCCCAGATCCTCAAGACCAAAGCAAAATATAGTTTACATGTGAAAACAACGAGTGTCAAAGATTACAAATCGCTGCATTAAATCAGGAATCTTGCTGAATGTCTTCTTTGTCCACTATTCAGTTGGTAAAAAACAGTGATCCCATTCTACAAGTCTTGGGGGAAGAAAAACATGGTTGCTATCTTCAGTTAAACTGGTGCAAGAAGTCCGATTGAGTTCTCAAAATTCAATTTCCACACCATAGTACCTTGGAGAATGTGGGCATCGATCGCACTACCTCTCGCATGCAAAGCAAGCACTCTACCACTTGAGCTAATTCCCCTGTTCAGTAAACAGGTGGGTAAGCTCGACGTAGCTCCCCCTAACGTCAATTTAACGCTTTTTTTTTTTACTTTCCAGGACAATGAAAAACACAATGAAAATTGACTGGAACTGAATTTTATCCTGAAATTTGGTAAAGGCAATCATTTCAAAACTGTGTGGACACCAATGGATATAGGGTAGGCCAGAAGCCAATCCAACAAGATGCTCCCTGATCCTGCAGGACTACAGCAGGACACTTTAATCAATGCGATAGTAATGCGGAAATCTTGCAACTAAAGGGTGAAAAAGCTAGATGACAGGAGATATGGCCTGGAATCAAGTTGCACTGTCAGACATGTTGTGAAACCTTTCAACCACAGAACAATGTAACGCAGAGAGCAAAGTATCTAAATCAACCCAGAGTATGTCACTCTGTCCATCCAACGAATGTGTTCCATCCACCTTGTTTTCTCTCAATTTCAGAAAATGAGGTCTTTGAAACTTGTGGAGAATGCGGGCATCGATCCCGCTACTTCTCGCATGCTAAGCGAGCGCTCTACCATTTGACCTAATTCCCCAGTAGAGAAGAGCTTAGGGTAAAGCTGCCTATGTCGCCTTCTCTACCTCCTCCATTCCATGCTTTTCCTTACGTTCCAGACCCATATAAACACTTTGGAAGGTGACCTGGATCCGAGTTTTAATGTAAAGCCAGTGCACAGAAGACGAGGTGGCCGAGTGGTTAAGGCGATGGACTGCTAATCCATTGTGCTCTGCACGCGTGGGTTCGAATCCCATCCTCGTCGCAGTCCACCTTCCTTTAGTCGGCCATGTCATCGGCATAACACGCTCCATTGAGCCCAGATCCTCAAGACCAAAGCAAAATATAGTTTACATGTGAAAACAACGAGTGTCAAAGATTACAAATCGCTGCATTAAATCAGGAATCTTGCTGAATGTCTTCTTTGTCCACTATTCAGTTGGTAAAAAAACAGTGATCCCATTCTACAAGTCTTGGGGGAAGAAAAACATGGTTGCTATCTTCAGTTAAACTGGTGCAAGAAGTCCGATTGAGTTCTTAAAATTCAAAATTAATTTTCCACTCATTAGATCCACACCATAGTACCTTGGAGAATGTGGGCATCGATCCCACTACCTCTCGCATGCGAAGCAAGCACTCTACCACTTGAGCTAATTCCCCTGTTCAGTAAACGGGTGGGTAAGCTCGACGTAGCTCCCCCTAACGTCTATTTAACGCTTTTTTTTTACTTTCCAGGACAATGAAAAACACAATGAAAATTGACTGGAACTGAATTTTATCCTGAAATTTGGTAAAGGCAATCATTGCAAAACTGTGTGGACACCAATGGATATAGGGTAGGCCAGAAGCCAATCCAACAAGATGCTCCCTGATCCTGCAGGACTACAGCAGGACACTTTAATCAATGCGATAGTAATGCGGAAATCTTGCAACTAAAGGGTGAAAAAGCTAGATGACAGGAGATATGGCCTGGAATCAAGTTGCACTGTCAGACATGTTGTGAAACCTTTCAACCACAGAACAATGTAACGCAGAGAGCAAAGTATCTAAATCAACCCAGAGTATGTCACTCTGTCCATCCACCTTGTTTTCTCTCAATTTCAGAAAATGAGGTCTTTGAAACTTGTGGAGAATGCGGGCATCGATCCCGCTACTTCTCGCATGCTAAGCGAGCGCTCTACCATTTGAGCTAATTCCCCAGTAGAGAAGAGCTTAGGGTAAAGCTGCCTATGTCGCCTTCTCTACCTCCTCCATTCCATGCTTTTCCTTACGTTCCAGACCCATATAAACACTTTGGAAGGTGACCTGGATCCGAGTTTTAATGTAAAGCCAGTGCACAGAAGACGAGGTAGCCGAGTGGTTAAGGCGATGGACTGCTAATCCATTGTGCTCTGCACGCGTGGGTTCGAATCCCATCCTCGTCGCAGTCCACCTTCCTTTAGTCGGCCATGTCATCGGCATAACACGTTCCATTGAGCCCACATCCTCAAGACCAAAGCAAAATATAGTTTACATGTGAAAACAACGAGTGTCAAAGATTACAAATCGCTGCATTAAATCAGGAATCTTGCTGAATGTCTTCTTTGTCCACTATTCAGTTGGTAAAAAACAGTGATCCCATTCTACAAGTCTTGGGGGAAGAAAAACATGGTTGCTATCTTCAGTTAAACTGGTGCAAGAAGTCCGATTGAGTTCTCAAAATTCAATTTCCACACCATAGTACCTTGGAGAATGTGGGCATCGATCGCACTACCTCTCGCATGCAAAGCAAGCACTCTACCACTTGAGCTAATTCCCCTGTTCAGTAAACAGGTGGGTAAGCTCGACGTAGCTCCCCCTAACGTCAATTTAACGCTTTTTTTTTTTACTTTCCAGGACAATGAAAAACACAATGAAAATTGACTGGAACTGAATTTTATCCTGAAATTTGGTAAAGGCAATCATTTCAAAACTGTGTGGACACCAATGGATATAGGGTAGGCCAGAAGCCAATCCAACAAGATGCTCCCTGATCCTGCAGGACTACAGCAGGACACTTTAATCAATGCGATAGTAATGCGGAAATCTTGCAACTAAAGGGTGAAAAAGCTAGATGACAGGAGATATGGCCTGGAATCAAGTTGCACTGTCAGACACGTTGTGAAACCTTTCAACCACAGAACAATGTAACGCAGAGAGCAAAGTATCTAAATCAACCCAGAGTATGTCACTCTGTCCATCCACCTTGTTTTCTCTCAATTTCAGAAAATGAGGTCTTTGAAACTTGTGGAGAATGCGGGCATCGATCCCGCTACTTCTCGCATGCTAAGCGAGCGCTCTACCATTTGAGCTAATTCCCCAGTAGAGAAGAGCTTAGGGTAAAGCTGCCTATGTCGCCTTCTCTACCTCCTCCATTCCATGCTTTTCCTTACGTTCCAGACCCATATAAACACTTTGGAAGGTGACCTGGATCCGAGTTTTAATGTAAAGCCAGTGCACAGAAGACGAGGTGGCCGAGTGGTTAAGGCGATGGACTGCTAATCCATTGTGCTCTGCACGCGTGGGTTCGAATCCCATCCTCGTCGCAGTCCACCTTCCTTTAGTCGGCCATGTCATCGGCATAACACGCTCCATTGAGCCCAGATCCTCAAGACCAAAGCAAAATATAGTTTACATGTGAAAACAACGAGTGTCAAAGATTACAAATCGCTGCATTAAATCAGGAATCTTGCTGAATGTCTTCTTTGTCCACTATTCAGTTGGTAAAAAACAGTGATCCCATTCTACAAGTCTTGGGGGAAGAAAAACATGGTTGCTATCTTCAGTTAAACTGGTGCAAGAAGTCCGATTGAGTTCTCAAAATTCAATTTCCACACCATAGTACCTTGGAGAATGTGGGCATCGATCGCACTACCTCTCGCATGCAAAGCAAGCACTCTACCACTTGAGCTAATTCCCCTGTTCAGTAAACAGGTGGGTAAGCTCGACGTAGCTCCCCCTAACCTCAATTTAACGTTTTTTTTTTTTACTTTCCAGGACAATGAAAAACACAATGAAAATTGACTGGAACTGAATTTTATCCTGAAATTTGGTAAAGGCAATCATTTCAAAACTGTGTGGACACCAATGGATATAGGGTAGGCCAGAAGCCAATCCAACAAGATGCTCCCTGATCCTGCAGGACTACAGCAGGACACTTTAATCAATGCGATAGTAATGCGGAAATCTTGCAACTAAAGGGTGAAAAAGCTAGATGACAGGAGATATGGCCTGGAATCAAGTTGCACTGTCAGACATGTTGTGAAACCTTTCAACCACAGAACAATGTAACGCAGAGAGCAAAGTATCTAAATCAACCCAGAGTATGTCACTCTGTCCATCCACCTTGTTTTCTCTCAATTTCAGAAAATGAGGTCTTTGAAACTTGTGGAGAATGCGGGCATCGATCCCGCTACTTCTCGCATGCTAAGCGAGCGCTCTACCATTTGACCTAATTCCCCAGTAGAGAAGAGCTTAGGGTAAAGCTGCCTATGTCGCCTTCTCTACCTCCTCCATTCCATGCTTTTCCTTACGTTCCAGACCCATATAAACACTTTGGAAGGTGACCTGGATCCGAGTTTTAATGTAAAGCCAGTGCACAGAAGACGAGGTAGCCGAGTGGTTAAGGCGATGGACTGCTAATCCATTGTGCTCTGCACGCGTGGGTTCGAATCCCATCCTCGTCGCAGTCCACCTTCCTTTAGTCGGCCATGTCATCGGCATAACACGTTCCATTGAGCCCACATCCTCAAGACCAAAGCAAAATATAGTTTACATGTGAAAACAACGAGTGTCAAAGATTACAAATCGCTGCATTAAATCAGGAATCTTGCTGAATGTCTTCTTTGTCCACTATTCAGTTGGTAAAAAACAGTGATCCCATTCTACAAGTCTTGGGGGAAGAAAAACATGGTTGCTATCTTCAGTTAAACTGGTGCAAGAAGTCCGATTGAGTTCTCAAAATTCAATTTCCACACCATAGTACCTTGGAGAATGTGGGCATCGATCGCACTACCTCTCGCATGCAAAGCAAGCACTCTACCACTTGAGCTAATTCCCCTGTTCAGTAAACAGGTGGGTAAGCTCGACGTAGCTCCCCCTAACGTCTATTTAACGCTTTTTTTTACTTTCCAGGACAATGAAAAACACAATGAAAATTGACTGGAACTGAATTTTATCCTGAAATTTGGTAAAGGCAATCATTTCAAAACTGTGTGGACACCAATGGATATAGGGTAGGCCAGAAGCCAATCCAACAAGATGCTCCCTGATCCTGCAGGACTACAGCAGGACACTTTAATCAATGCGATAGTAATGCGGAAATCTTGCAACTAAAGGGTGAAAAAGCTAGATGACAGGAGATATGGCCTGGAATCAAGTTGCACTGTCAGACATGTTGTGAAACCTTTCAACCACAGAACAATGTAACGCAGAGAGCAAAGTATCTAAATCAACCCAGAGTATGTCACTCTGTCCATCCAACGAATGTGTTCCATTCACCTTGTTTTCTCTCAATTTCAGAAAATCAGGTCTTTGAAACTTGTGGAGAATGCGGGCATCGATCCCGCTACTTCTCGCATGCTAAGCGAGCGCTCTACCATTTGAGCTAATTCCCCAGTAGAGAAGAGCTTAGGGTAAAGCTGCCTATGTCGCCTTCTCTACCTCCTCCATTCCATGCTTTTCCTTACGTTCCAGACCCATATAAACACTTTGGAAGGTGACATGGATCCGAGTTTTAATGTAAAGCCAGTGCACAGAAGACGAGGTGGCCGAGTGGTTAAGGCGATGGACTGCTAATCCATTGTGCTCTGCACGCGTGGGTTCGAATCCCATCCTCGTCGCAGTCCACCTTCCTTTAGTCGGCCATGTCATCGGCATAACACGCTCCATTGAGCCCAGATCCTCAAGACCAAAGCAAAATATAGTTTACATGTGAAAACAACGAGTGTCAAAGATTACAAATCGCTGCATTAAATCAGGAATCTTGCTGAATGTCTTCTTTGTCCACTATTCAGTTGGTAAAAAACAGTGATCCCATTCTACAAGTCTTGGGGGAAGAAAAACATGGTTGCTATCTTCAGTTAAACTGGTGCAAGAAGTCCGATTGAGTTCTCAAAATTCAATTTCCATGGAGAATGTGGGCATCGATCGCACTACCTCTCGCATGCAAAGCAAGCACTCTACCACTTGAGCTAATTCCCCTCGCATGCAAAGCAAGCACTCTACCACTTGAGCTAATTCCCCTGTTCAGTAAACAGGTGGGTAAGCTCGACGTAGCTCCCCCTAACGTCAATTTAACGCTTTTTTTTTTTACTTTCCAGGACAATGAAAAACACAATGAAAATTGACTGGAACTGAATTTTATCCTGAAATTTGGTAAAGGCAATCATTTCAAAACTGTGTGGACACCAATGGATATAGGGTAGGCCAGAAGCCAATCCAACAAGATGCTCCCTGATCCTGCAGGACTACAGCAGGACACTTTAATCAATGCGATAGTAATGCGGAAATCTTGCAACTAAAGGGTGAAAAAGCTAGATGACAGGAGATATGGCCTGGAATCAAGTTGCACTGTCAGACACGTTGTGAAACCTTTCAACCACAGAACAATGTAACGCAGAGAGCAAAGTATCTAAATCAACCCAGAGTATGTCACTCTGTCCATCCACCTTGTTTTCTCTCAATTTCAGAAAATGAGGTCTTTGAAACTTGTGGAGAATGCGGGCATCGATCCCGCTACTTCTCGCATGCTAAGCGAGCGCTCTACCATTTGAGCTAATTCCCCAGTAGAGAAGAGCTTAGGGTAAAGCTGCCTATGTCGCCTTCTCTACCTCCTCCATTCCATGCTTTTCCTTACGTTCCAGACCCATATAAACACTTTGGAAGGTGACCTGGATCCGAGTTTTAATGTAAAGCCAGTGCACAGAAGACGAGGTGGCCGAGTGGTTAAGGCGATGGACTGCTAATCCATTGTGCTCTGCACGCGTGGGTTCGAATCCCATCCTCGTCGCAGTCCACCTTCCTTTAGTCGGCCATGTCATCGGCATAACACGCTCCATTGAGCCCAGATCCTCAAGACCAAAGCAAAATATAGTTTACATGTGAAAACAACGAGTGTCAAAGATTACAAATCGCTGCATTAAATCAGGAATCTTGCTGAATGTCTTCTTTGTCCACTATTCAGTTGGTAAAAAACAGTGATCCCATTCTACAAGTCTTGGGGGAAGAAAAACATGGTTGCTATCTTCAGTTAAACTGGTGCAAGAAGTCCGATTGAGTTCTCAAAATTCAATTTCCACACCATAGTACCTTGGAGAATGTGGGCATCGATCGCACTACCTCTCGCATGCAAAGCAAGCACTCTACCACTTGAGCTAATTCCCCTGTTCAGTAAACAGGTGGGTAAGCTCGACGTAGCTCCCCCTAACGTCTATTTAACGCTTTTTTTTACTTTCCAGGACAATGAAAAACACAATGAAAATTGACTGGAACTGAATTTTATCCTGAAATTTGGTAAAGGCAATCATTTCAAAACTGTGTGGACACCAATGGATATAGGGTAGGCCAGAAGCCAATCCAACAAGATGCTCCCTGGTCCTGCAGGACTACAGCAGGACACTTTAATCAATGCGATAGTAATGCGGAAATCTTGCAACTAAAGGGTGAAAAAGCTAGATGACAGGAGATATGGCCTGGAATCAAGTTGCACTGTCAGACATGTTGTGAAACCTTTCAACCACAGAACAATGTAACGCAGAGAGCAAAGTATCTAAATCAACCCAGAGTATGTCACTCTGTCCATCCAACGAATGTGTTCCATCCACCTTGTTTTCTCTCAATTTCAGAAAATGAGGTCTTTGAAACTTGTGGAGAATGCGGGCATCGATCCCGCTACTTCTCGCATGCTAAGCGAGCGCTCTACCATTTGACCTAATTCCCCAGTAGAGAAGAGCTTAGGGTAAAGCTGCCTATGTCGCCTTCTCTACCTCCTCCATTCCATGCTTTTCCTTACGTTCCAGACCCATATAAACACTTTGGAAGGTGACCTGGATCCGAGTTTTAATGTAAAGCCAGTGCACAGAAGACGAGGTAGCCGAGTGGTTAAGGCGATGGACTGCTAATCCATTGTGCTCTGCACGCGTGGGTTCGAATCCCATCCTCGTCGCAGTCCACCTTCCTTTAGTCGGCCATGTCATCGGCATAACACGTTCCATTGAGCCCACATCCTCAAGACCAAAGCAAAATATAGTTTACATGTGAAAACAACGAGTGTCAAAGATTACAAATCGCTGCATTAAATCAGGAATCTTGCTGAATGTCTTCTTTGTCCACTATTCAGTTGGTAAAAAACAGTGATCCCATTCTACAAGTCTTGGGGGAAGAAAAACATGGTTGCTATCTTCAGTTAAACTGGTGCAAGAAGTCCGATTGAGTTCTCAAAATTCAATTTCCACACCATAGTACCTTGGAGAATGTGCGCATCGATCGCACTACCTCTCGCATGCAAAGCAAGCACTCTACCACTTGAGCTAATTCCCCTGTTCAGTAAACAGGTGGGTAAGCTCGACGTAGCTCCCCCTAACGTCTATTTAACGCTTTTTTTTACTTTCCAGGACAATGAAAAACACAATGAAAATTGACTGGAACTGAATTTTATCCTGAAATTTGGTAAAGGCAATCATTGCAAAACTGTGTGGACACCAATGGATATAGGGTAGGCCAGTAGCCAATCCAACAAGATGCTCCCTGATGATCCTGCAGGACTACAGCAGGACACTTTAATCAATGCGATAGTAATGCGGAAATCTTGCAACTAAAGGGTGAAAAAGCTAGATGACAGGAGATATGGCCTGGAATCAAGTTGCACTGTCAGACATGTTGTGAAACCTTTCAACCACAGAACAATGTAACGCAGAGAGCAAAGTATCTAAATCAACCCAGAGTATGTCACTCTGTCCATCCAACGAATGTGTTCCATTCACCTTGTTTTCTCTCAATTTCAGAAAATCAGGTCTTTGAAACTTGTGGAGAATGCGGGCATCGATCCCGCTACTTCTCGCATGCTAAGCGAGCGCTCTACCATTTGAGCTAATTCCCCAGTAGAGAAGAGCTTAGGGTAAAGCTGCCTATGTCGCCTTCTCTACCTCCTCCATTCCATGCTTTTCCTTACGTTCCAGACCCATATAAACACTTTGGAAGGTGACATGGATCCGAGTTTTAATGTAAAGCCAGTGCACAGAAGACGAGGTGGCCGAGTGGTTAAGGCGATGGACTGCTAATCCATTGTGCTCTGCACGCGTGGGTTCGAATCCCATCCTCGTCGCAGTCCACCTTCCTTTAGTCGGCCATGTCATCGGCATAACACGCTCCATTGAGCCCAGATCCTCAAGACCAAAGCAAAATATAGTTTACATGTGAAAACAACGAGTGTCAAAGATTACAAATCGCTGCATTAAATCAGGAATCTTGCTGAATGTCTTCTTTGTCCACTATTCAGTTGGTAAAAAACAGTGATCCCATTCTACAAGTCTTGGGGGAAGAAAAACATGGTTGCTATCTTCAGTTAAACTGGTGCAAGAAGTCCGATTGAGTTCTTAAAATTCAAAATTCATTTTCCACTCATTAGATCCACACCATAGTACCTTGGAGAATGTGCGCATCGATCGCACTACCTCTCGCATGCAAAGCAAGCACTCTACCACTTGAGCTAATTCCCCTGTTCAGTAAACAGGTGGGTAAGCTCGACGTAGCTCCCCCTAACGTCTATTTAACGCTTTTTTTTACTTTCCAGGACAATGAAAAACACAATGAAAATTGACTGGAACTGAATTTTATCCTGAAATTTGGTAAAGGCAATCATTGCAAAACTGTGTGGACACCAATGGATATAGGGTAGGCCAGTAGCCAATCCAACAAGATGCTCCCTGATCCTGCAGGACTACAGCAGGACACTTTAATCAATGCGATAGTAATGCGGAAATCTTGCAACTAAAGGGTGAAAAAGCTAGATGACAGGAGATATGGCCTGGAATCAAGTTGCACTGTCAGACATGTTGTGAAACCTTTCAACCACAGAACAATGTAACGCAGAGAGCAAAGTATCTAAATCAACCCAGAGTATGTCACTCTGTCCATCCAACGAATGTGTTCCATTCACCTTGTTTTCTCTCAATTTCAGAAAATCAGGTCTTTGAAACTTGTGGAGAATGCGGGCATCGATCCCGCTACTTCTCGCATGCTAAGCGAGCGCTCTACCATTTGAGCTAATTCCCCAGTAGAGAAGAGCTTAGGGTAAAGCTGCCTATGTCGCCTTCTCTACCTCCTCCATTCCATGCTTTTCCTTACGTTCCAGACCCATATAAACACTTTGGAAGGTGACCTGGATCCGAGTTTTAATGTAAAGCCAGTGCACAGAAGACGAGGTGGCCGAGTGGTTAAGGCGATGGACTGCTAATCCATTGTGCTCTGCACGCGTGGGTTCGAATCCCATCCTCGTCGCAGTCCACCTTCCTTTAGTCGGCCATGTCATCGGCATAACACGCTCCATTGAGCCCAGATCCTCAAGACCAAAGCAAAATATAGTTTACATGTGAAAACAACGAGTGTCAAAGATTACAAATCGCTGCATTAAATCAGGAATCTTGCTGAATGTCTTCTTTGTCCACTATTCAGTTGGTAAAAAAACAGTGATCCCATTCTACAAGTCTTGGGGGAAGAAAAACATGGTTGCTATCTTCAGTTAAACTGGTGCAAGAAGTCCGATTGAGTTCTCAAAATTCAATTTCCACACCATAGTACCTTGGAGAATGTGGGCATCGATCGCACTACCTCTCGCATGCAAAGCAAGCACTCTACCACTTGAGCTAATTCCCCTGTTCAGTAAACAGGTGGGTAAGCTCGACGTAGCTCCCCCTAACGTCAATTTAACGCTTTTTTTTTTTACTTTCCAGGACAATGAAAAACACAATGAAAATTGACTGGAACTGAATTTTATCCTGAAATTTGGTAAAGGCAATCATTTCAAAACTGTGTGGACACCAATGGATATAGGGTAGGCCAGAAGCCAATCCAACAAGATGCTCCCTGATCCTGCAGGACTACAGCAGGACACTTTAATCAATGCGATAGTAATGCGGAAATCTTGCAACTAAAGGGTGAAAAAGCTAGATGACAGGAGATATGGCCTGGAATCAAGTTGCACTGTCAGACATGTTGTGAAACCTTTCAACCACAGAACAATGTAACGCAGAGAGCAAAGTATCTAAATCAACCCAGAGTATGTCACTCTGTCCATCCAACGAATGTGTTCCATTCACCTTGTTTTCTCTCAATTTCAGAAAATCAGGTCTTTGAAACTTGTGGAGAATGCGGGCATCGATCCCGCTACTTCTCGCATGCTAAGCGAGCGCTCTACCATTTGAGCTAATTCCCCAGTAGAGAAGAGCTTAGGGTAAAGCTGCCTATGTCGCCTTCTCTACCTCCTCCATTCCATGCTTTTCCTTACGTTCCAGACCCATATAAACACTTTGGAAGGTGACCTGGATCCGAGTTTTAATGTAAAGCCAGTGCACAGAAGACGAGGTGGCCGAGTGGTTAAGTGATGGACTGCTAATCCATTGGGTCTTTACTAATGGGTCATGTACCACAGTCTTTTAAAGTAGCTGTAATTAAACCTCTTCTTAAAAAGCCCACCCTGGATCCAGAGGTGTTGGCTAACTACAGACCTATCTCTAACCTTCCCTTCCTCTCTAAGATACTGGAGAAGGTAGTCGCAAATCAGTTGTGCGACTTTTTACATAACAATAGTTTATTTGAGGAATTTCAGTCAGGATTTAGAAAACATCATAGCACAGAGACAGCACTAGTGACAATTACTAATGACCTTCTAGTTGCATCAGATAGGGGACTTGTCTCTGTACTTGTCCTGTTAGACCTTAGTGCAGCATTTGACACCATTGACCATGACATCTTATTACAGAGACTAGACCAGTCGATTGGTATTAAAGGTACAGCACTAAGCTGGTTTAAGTCGTATTTATCAGATAGATCTCAGTTTGTATTTTTAAACGATGAGGCCTCGATGACCACCGCCGTTCGTCATGGAGTTCCACAAGGTTCTGTGCTTGGACCAATTTTATTCACCTTGTATATGCTTCCTTTAGGCAATATTATCAGAAAACACTCCATAAACTTTCACTGTTATGCCGATGATACTCAACTATATCTGTCAATCAAGCCAGATGAAATCCACCAGGTCACTAAACTTCAAGCGTGTCTTAAAGACATCAAAACCTGGATGACCTGCAACTTCCTGTTGCTGAACTCTGACAAGACTGAAGTTATTCTACTCGGCCCAGAACACCTCAGAAATCAACTATCTGACGATATGGTTTCCCTGGATGGCATCGCTCTGGCATCCACCACCACCGTAAGGAATCTCGGAGTTATTTTTGACCAGGACCTATCCTTTGGCTCCCACGTGAAACAGATCTCAAGGACTGCCTTTTTTCACCTACGGAACATCTCAACGATCCGGCACATCCTGTCTCAAAGCGATGCAGAAACATTGATCCACGCATTTGTTACTTCAAGACTGGATTACTGTAACTCCGTATTATCAGGCTGCTCCGGAAAGTCCCTTGGGTCTCTCCAGCTGATCCAGAATGCTGCAGCTCGTGTACTAACAAGGACTCGGAAGAGAGATCACATTACTCCTGTATTAGCTGCTCTCCACTGGCTTCCTGTAAGATCGAGAATCATATTTAAAATCCTCCTCCTCACCTATAAAGCCTTAGCTGGTGATGCACCATCATATCTTAAAGAGCTTATAGTGCCATATTACCCCACCAGAGCGTTACGCTCACTGAATGCAGGGTTACTTGTGGTTCCCAGAGTCTTAAAAAGTAGGTTGGGGGCTAGAGCTGTCAGTTATCGTGCTCCTCTTCTGTGGAATCAGCTTCCACTTTCAGTCCGGGGGGCAGACACAGTCACCTCATTTAAGAGTAGACTTAAGACTTTCCTCTTTGATAGCGCTTATACTTAGGGCTGTTTCAGGCTTATAGTTAGGGCTGGCTCAGGTTTGCCCTGGTCCAGCCCCTAGATATGCTGCTATAGGCCTAGACTGCTGGGGGACATCTTAGGATACACTGAGCTCCTCTTCTCTTCCTCTTTCGCTCCTCTTCTCTTCCTCTTTCACTCCTCCTCTCCTCTTCTTTCTCTCCATCTGGATAAACTATTGTCTCTTCAATGCACATTACTAACTCTACTTTCTTTTTCTATGGATTCATGGCTGCCTGGAACCGGTCCTGCCCCGGGTCCTACCCCGGGTCCTGCCCCGGGTCCTGCCGCCCCCCCACCCACCCCTCCTGCCATGGATCCATGGCTGCCTGGAACCGGTCCTGCCTGCTGCCATGGCCCTGCTGATGGAACCGGCCTGGAACCGGTCCTGCCTGCTGCCATGGCCCTTCTGATGCCCCCCTCCTCTCTACCGCCTTCTGCTTCATGGATTATCAGGATCATGGACCATGCCTAATACTCATTATATGAATAATTTCTGTCATATTCATTGAATGTGCTGTAACTACGCTATTCATTCTGGCCACATGACATCTATTGCTTCTGTCCATCCGGGGAGAGGGATCCTCCTCTGTTGCTCTCCCTCAGGTTTCTTCCCTTTTTTCCCTGTGAAAGGGTTTTTACTATCTTTCTAGGGGAGTTTTTCCTGATCCGATGTGAGGTCCCGGGACAGGGATGTTATGTGTACAGATTGTAAAGCCCTCCGAGGCAAACTTGTATTTGTGATGTTGGGCTATATAAAATAAACTGAATTGAATTGAATTTAATTGAATTGATGGACTGCTAATCCATTGTGCTCTGCACTCGTGGGTTCGAATCCCATCCTCATCGCGGTCCACTTTCTTTTAGTCGGCCATGTCATGGGCATAACACGCTCCATTGAGCCCAGATCCTCAAGACCAAAGCAAAATATAGTTTACATGTGAAAACAACGAGTGTCAAAGATTACAAATCGCTGCATTAAATCAGGAATCTTGCTGAATGTCTTCTTTGTCCACTATTCAGTTGGTAAAAAACAGTGATCCCATTCTACAAGTCTTGGGGGAAGAAAAACATGGTTGCTATCTTCAGTTAAACTGGTGCAAGAAGTCCAATTGAGTTCTCAAAATTCAATTTCCACACCATAGTACCTTGGAGAATGTGGGCATCGATCCCACTACCTCTCACATGCAAAGCAAGCACTCTACCACTTGAGCTAATTCCCCTGTTCATTAAACAGGTGGGTAAGCTCGACGTAGCTCCCCCTAACGTCTATTTAACGCTTTTTTTTACTTTCCAGGACAATGAAAAACACAATGAAAATTGACTGGAACTGAATTTTATCCTGAAATTTGGTAAAGGCAATCATTGCAAAACTGTGTGGACACCAATGGATATAGGGTAGGCCAGTAGCCAATCCAACAAGATGCTCCCTGATCCTGCAGGACTACAGCAGGACACTTTAATCAATGCGATAGTAATGCGGAAATCTTGCAACTAAAGGGTGAAAAAGCTAGATGACAGGAGATATGGCCTGGAATCAAGTTGCACTGTCAGACATGTTGTGAAACCTTTCAACCACAGAACAATGTAACGCAGAGAGCAAAGTATCTAAATCAACCCAGAGTATGTCACTCTGTCCATCCAACGAATGTGTTCCATCCACCTTGTTTTCTCTCAATTTCAGAAAATGAGGTCTTTGAAACTTGTGGAGAATGCGGGCATCGATCCCGCTACTTCTCGCATGCTAAGCGAGCGCTCTACCATTTGAGCTAATTCCCCAGTAGAGAAGAGCTTAGGGTAAAGCTGCCTGTGTCGCCTTCTCTACCTCCTCCATTCCATGCTTTTCCTTACGTTCCAGACCCATATAAACACTTTGGAAGGTGACCTGGATCCGAGTTTTAATGTAAAGCCAGTGCACAGAAGACGAGGTGGCCGAGTGGTTAAGGCGATGGACTGCTAATCCATTGTGCTCTGCACGCGTGGGTTCGAATCCCATCCTCGTCGCAATCCACCTTCCTTTAGTCGGCCATGTCATCGGCATAACACGCTCCATTGAGCCCAGATCCTCAAGACCAAAGCAAAATATAGTTTACATGTGAAAACAACGAGTGTCAAAGATTACAAATCGCTGCATTAAATCAGGAAACTTGCTGAATGTCTTCTTTGTCCACTATTCAGTTGGTAAAAAACAGTGATCCCATTCTACAAGTCTTGGGGGAAGAAAAACATGGTTGCTATCTTCTGTTAACCCTCATGTTACCCTACCAAGCAGCCTTGGATTAGCGCGAGCAGTGAGACTGTAACGATGTCAGATTGCAAAGCCCTCTGAGGCAGGGCCACTGCAGAAGGGGGCGGGGCTACAGAGGCACAAGGCCAGCTCACAATGCCCCGCCTACTCTCACCCTACATAACACCATCTTTAGGCTTGCACAAACACGACAGGCATTACACGCAGCTGAAGAGGTCCGACCATGGTATTTGTGCATCCCAGAAATTTTGACAGACCGTATAAAAAGGAAAGGACCTGTCAGCATTACCAATACGGGAGGGGCGACTGGCCTACATTGAACAGAGAGTGGACCAAGTTTCTCGCATGGCTGGGTAACAAATGGTGGGGATCTGTGTCTATGGTTGAGATTGAGTCTTTCCTGAATAGACCAGAGATTGATGTAGGGTCTCTCGTTGTCGCGAATCGTTTTGGTTCGTGTGAGGATGTGGTATGTTCCATAATGCTCAAGATTGTATATTACAGATTCACATGCGTCTCCGTCGTGCAAGTTTCTCCTTGTCCGAAATGGTCGACGGGGACTTCGGGGATCCGGTTTGGTTACAACAACAGCTGATTGCAGAAATTGGAACATACCGCAGAACTTGGAACCTGCTATCTAAACCCCCGGGGGTATCCGTGGATCCTTGCCGGCCTTATGCCGCCCGCGTGGTGCTCGACATGCGGGAAATGGTAGGGTACCTCGGAGTGTCCTGGTGGGGCGTTGCAAAAGGCTCTCTCCAAGGTGACGAGTTTTTGGAGATGGTAAACATTCTGCAAAAGAGGGAACCGCCGCACAGGACCAGGCGGCTGCAGCAATAGCAGATGATCCAACAGCAACGGCGGGGATGTGGTTTCAAGAGAACAGCACACCGTGGTACAATCCAGCAGCGGCGGCCGCAGTGTGTTTTCGCGACCACCCGAGGCCGGGGTACCTGTTCAGCGTTGTAACCAGCGACGAAGGCTGGGACTACGATGTGAAAGTCGGCCCTTTGGGTTATTCCACCGAGGGCAAGGACTACTCCAACCTCAGAGATTTGATAAGGAGCATCACCACACAGATCCCCTTTGCGACTATTACCGTCGCCACGTTGCAGGAACTTTGCGTGCGACCAGTACGGCAGCTCAAGAAGGAGAACCCGGCGATGGACATCCCGCGGTTTCTCCGCGACTCCATCGATCGCGGGTCTTCATAGATGGGAGGAGATGGTTCATCCGGGACGGTCTCAATGTGTTGTTCCTAAGACGGCGTTTGCTTATCTCTGTATGTACCTCACATCAATAAAATAAAATAAACAGTGACCAAACATTGCTCTGGTGTATCTTCGTTTGTTATTCACGTATACGTTAGGGCAATTGCCGGTCGGCTGACCAACATGGATTTCCTGAAATTCTATTTCAGGAAGAAAAAAAATTTAAGTTTTTAACTTTATCCCAAAACACATAAAAACGGTTATTTATTTTCTTAAAAGTGTTTTTTATTCATCAAACGGGCCGTCCGGACAGGGCCCGTGGGTTTTTTTCACGGCCAGAACAGCTCACAAAATGTGCACAATTTCTCACAGGAGGGCCACGAGGCCTTTTCGAATGGTCGAAAAGCACATAATACGGAGTAATGCCGTTTGTAAAAGTGGATGTACTTGACCCCAGGGTTGGTCTGGAGAGGGCCCAGTGGCTATTTTTCAGTCGGCTGCTTATCTTAACGGTCGTAAAACCCCAAATAACATGTATTTCTTTTTGAAAAGTTTTCCAGGGTCCATAATTCTGAACTCTGTTTCATTTTGGCCAAATTTTTTTCATGGTCTCAAAAAAAAATTCAATGTATTTTTTTCTTTTTTCGGGACCCCGAGTGATTTTCAGTTATTTTCAAAGTTTTATCTCTCGGTCCCGAAACTCTAACCAACGCTCTGACTGATTATCGGATAGCACATACTTGTGAAACGTTTTTGTGAAAGTAAGCCAACCAGCAAGATAACCTCCAGAGCGACACGACTTGTACCAAGTCCAGGTCGCTGACTCGTATTATCAGAGAGTCCCGAGCCACCGTGGAGTCTGTAACTTTCATCAGGGGGGCGTGAGGCACCGTGTACATCGCATCAATAATAAAAGACAGTGACCGAGCATTGCCTTACTACATTTTTATTTGTTTATTTGTTATTGGCACACACGAAGCAAACATTCACCGCTCTGCTCATGACCTTGGCTGAGTGTTGGAGAGGAGCACCTCGACCTCGACCTTGAGCGGGAGCGCGTTCTTCTTGTTCTTCTTGTTCTTCTTGTTCTTCTTGCTCTAATGCCGGTGACGCATTGCGCACTGGGTAGACCAACATGTCGACAAGCTGGCTTCTTGTGAGTCATAATTACTGGCAGAGTGGCAAAGAGGCCACCGCCACCACCAGCAGCACACGAATGTATGTGATACGAAAGTATCTAAACACTTGGCACCAAAGACAGTTTTAGTTAGTATGTATTATCTAAGCACACACACACACACACACACACACACACACACACACACACACACACACACACACACACAGGGTCATTGTGACCCGAGAGCAAGGGGAGGGCTGAGGAGATACACACAGGGCCCGTGGGAGGGGCAATATCTTGTATATAAATGCAAGACTCAGTGGCCACTGGCATTGATCCCTGCTGGAACACAGACATGTCCTCCACTGAGATACTGGACTTTGACAAGCCCGCGTTCGTCCTTGAGGCCGAACGGCAGCTGCTGCTGCGTTCTCGGAAAGCAGATGAGAGGAGGTTGCACCGCCGCCGCCGCTGAGGCCGTCGAGCGTCGCGTCAAGCTCAACGGTGGTAGACGAGAAACCCACAGTCTACTCCAATATCGTCTCTAGAAACGCTCACCGAGCGCCGTGTGCGACCTGGACATCACGACCTGGATGCCGGGTGACACGTTTCTGAATCAGCACGCTTACTACACCCGGGGAGGGTGTAGTAAGTAGGTATGTGTAGGTATGTGGTTAATACTCGTGCGAATACTACTCACCTCTTTGGTCGTTCCTGGAAGAAGGAAACTCTTTTTTTATTTTAAACAAGACGGATTCCTTTTTTCTTTTTCTTTTAAGTTCCACATTTCCTCCAATTACAATCGCTGTTCTTTGTATTGTAGACGAGGATCTCAGCTTGTGATCACTGGTGCTGTCTTAAAAGTATTGTTGATCAGCCTTAAGTTTGACTCTGGCTTTGACTACCGCCCAGACGCAGTCCGTTTCAGTAACGTCGTGTACTGTGACCCTTTCTTTCTTTTTTTTGCCAAACCTTTCCTGAAAAAGCACTTTTCCACGGCTTGTCACGACACTTAGCTAGATCATACAGTGGGGAAAAAAAGTATTTAGTCAGCCACCAATTGTGCAAGTTCTCCCACTTAAAAATCATCATAGGTATACCTCAACTATGAGAGATAAAATGAGAAAAGAAAATCCAGAAAATCACATTGTCTGATTTTGCAAATTATGGTGGAAAATAAGTATTTGGTCAATAACAAAAGTTCATCTCAATACTTTGTTATATACCCTTTGTTGGCAATGACAGAGGTCAAACGTTTTCTGTAAGTCTTCACAAGGTTTTCACACACTGATGCTGGTATTTTGGCCCATTCCTCCATGCAGATCTCCTCTAGAGCAGTGATGTTTTGGGGCTGTCGCTGGGCAACACGGACTTTCCACTCCCTCCAAAGATTTTCTATGGGGTTGAGATCTGGAGACTGGCTAGGCCACTCCAGGACCTTGAAATGCTTCTTACGAAGCCACTCCTTCGTTGCCCGGGCGGTGTGTTTGGGATCATTGTCGTGCTGAAAGACCCAGCCACGTTTTATCTTCAATGCCCTTGCTGATGGAAGGAGGTTTTCACTCAAAATCTCACGATACATGGCCCCATTCATTCTTTCCTTTACACGGATCAGTCGTCCTGGTCCCTTTGCAGAAAAACAGCCCCAAAGCATGATGTTTCCACCCCCATGCTTCACAGTAGGTATGGTGTTCTTTGGATGCAACGAAGCATTCTTTCTCCTCCAAACACGACTAGTTGAGTTTCTACCAAAAAGTTCTGTTTTGGTTTCATCTGACCATATGACATTCTCCCAATCCTCTTCTGGATCATCCAAATGCTCTCTAGCAAACTTCAGACGGGCCTGGACATGTACTGGCTTGAGCATGGGGACACGTCTGGCACTGCAGGGTTTGAGTCCCTGGCGGCGTAGTGTGTTACTGATGGTAGCCTTTGTTACTTTGGACCCAGCTCGCTGCAGGTCATTCACTAGGTCCCCCCGTATGGTTCTGGGATTTTTGTTCACCATTCTTGTGATCATTTTGACCCCACGGGGTGAGATCTTGCGTGGAGCCCCAGATCTTGTTTGTAGGTGACCAAGTACTTATTTTACAGAGGAATTCACCAATTAATTCATTAAAAATCCTACAATGTGATTTCCTGGATTCTTTCCCCCCATTCCGTCTCTCATAGTTGAAGTATACCTATGATGAAAATGACAGGCCTCACTCATCTTTTTAAGTGGAAGAACTTGCATAATTGGTGGCTGACTAAATACTTTTTTTCCCCACTGTACATATGCAGAAAGATGTATTAAAAGAACATAAGACAAGTGTTTCAAAAATGCCGGGCATGTTTTTTTAATTTTTTATTATTTAAACAATTTGAGGAAAGTGGCCTAAACGCAGCTGCTTTCTTTTGGCACAAGTACGAATGACTTTGTATAAAGAAAAGAAGTCTGCGGTGTCCTCGAGACGCACTTCTTCATGTCCCACCAGGAGAACGTCCTGGAGCCTGGGCTTCATGAAGAGCCATGGTGGTATAACAAAAGTTACGAAGGTACAATGAATCCTACGGTTCTATGAATCCTGGATGACCGCCAGAGGCAGTGTTTCACACTGGATATGTTCAATATCGCGCTTGCACAGTTCGAGTAATTATTATTATTATATTATTATTATTATTATTATTATAATTAACAACAAAGTCACGTGTGACCTCGGGTGACCCCCAGCAGGGTATAACTTCCGCGTCATCCAAATTTGTAACTAATATGGTTAGCTCATATAGGTTAATGCTAATGTTTAAATGTTAGCTAACGTTATCTTGCATTGAAACGTTCTTAAACATGACTGCTACGTGGTTGAAGAGAGGAGAAATAAGTCACCGGTCCAGCATATTTCACAACAGGCCAAAACAATAATTAGCCTTTTTGTGTATTGAGAAAATGTATGCTACAATATTTTGCAATCAGAAATGCAACCTTACAACATGACAGGACAGAAACGTTCGCGCCACAGCAGTCTCGACGGTTAATGGGTTTGTGTCACTGCCGTCTTGAGCGGGACTGCTGTCTCGAGCACTAATGTTACTTGCTTCCCGGCTCTGCCGTTAGCTTCCCGGCACTGCCGGTAGCTTCCCGGCATTGCGGTCTCGAGCGCCGTCAGTTTCGCGGGCACGGCACGCAGTGTCTTCATAGTCTCGCAGCACTGCCGTCTCGAGGGTTACTAGTGCTTTCCGGCATCGTTGTAACGAGCGCTGCCACATGGTTTGCGCTGCCACACGGTTTGCGCTGCCACACGGTTTGCGCTGCCACACGGTTTGCGCTGCCACACGGTTTGCGTTGCCACACAGTTTACTGTAACTCTCTTGCATTACACCGGCGTCTAGTTTCTTCATGGCAGCACGGGGCATCTACACAAAGCTTCCAGTGTGTATGTGCGCGAGCGTGTGCTAAACTGCTACACTTACAGTAGACCTATAGCCTGTAACGTTGGCCACTTGTTTCATTTGAGATATGTTTAATAACTCCTTGCCTCGTGAAAGTTTAACAACTAGTTTTTTCCACCATTGGCAGTTTCTGCAAGATGTCATCATGTTGCTGAAGGTGAAATGCCACTCTACAAAGAAGTACATAAGATTACAGCGAGAATTCACATACTTGGAATTCATCAGTGCAGGTCAGTAACATCTTGTGTACGCACAATGTTTAAGTGGCAGTTTTTTTCCAAGATATTTTCTGTGCTGTGTATTGTTTATAGGAAATTCATAATGTTTAAAAAAAAAAAACATTTTACTTGGTGCTATCCGTCTTATGATGTCAGTATAGAGCAGTAAACTTCTTGCTGCCTTTTTGGTTTATTTTGACATAAATACAGGAATCATTGATAATTAATATTTGGATGCTACCTCTCACTGTTACTTTGTGAGACCGTTTTCAAATTCCCATATCTGGATTTTCTTGGTTGCTTGGCTAAAAAATGTAAGGTTTTCCACAACTGGAAAACAGTTTGTCTGTCATGGCAGTTATAAACATTAGTAGCTGACTATGATGTGTTTAGTTTATAACTTGCTTATAACATTTTCTATTTTGTCTTTTACACTGTCATGTTGGTAATGGCTAAATTGCAACATCATACTGCTGCTGTTAACAAATCAAAGTGCAATTTCAGATACGTTTTTATAGATAATTTCGTGGATCAGTCAGCTGTTATGTGCAGTTAAAACCTGTTTGTTTTCTTTATCTCTTGTCATGCTTATCATCCTGTAGTCAAAAACAAGTTTGGGCTTCATGATGCAGCTGAACTTCACATTTTTGATGAAGCTGACACAGCTGTGGAGGAAGACATCCTTCTTGAACTAATAGAGTCCAATCCAGATTTATGCCTGACAGTGCGTGACAGCACTTCCGATGAAGGTAGGTTTCATTACTAAATGTGTTGTAAACAATGCTCAGGGTTTATCTGATGTGAAGCCCTTTTATGTCTGTGTGACTACAGTAACAAAGTAGATGAACAAAGAAACAATATTTAAGCAAAAGAATGATCACCATCCATTTGCTGCGGGTGGTGGGGGTAGACTCGTCCACCATCTCCTGGATCACTGACTACCTCACAGGCAGACCACAGTTTGTCAGAATGGGCCGTGTGCTGTCTGAAACGGTGGTCAGTGATGTTGGAGCCCCACAAGGAACTGTTCTGTCTCCCTTCCTGTTCACCCTGTACACCACTGACTTCCAGTACAACACAGAGTCATGCCATCTGCAGAAGTACTCTGATGACTCTGCGGTGGTCGGGTGTATTAGGGATGGACGGGAGGAGGAGTACAGGGCAGTGGTGAGTGACTTTGTGGAGTGGGCCGGCGAGAAGCACCTGCTTCTGAACGTGACCAAGACCAGAGAGATGGTGGTGGACTTCAGGAGGAAGGCGACTGCTCCTAGACCTCTGAGTGTTCTGGGAGAGGACGTGGACATGGTGGAGGAGTACAGGTACCTGGGTGTTTCCATCGACAGCCGACAGAACTGGAAGAACAACATCAACGCTGTGTACAAGAAGGGGATGAGTCGACTCTTTTTCCTGAGGAAGCTTCGATCCTTCAATGTGTGCAGCAAGATGCTGGAGATGTTCTACCAGTCGGTTGTGGCCAGCGCCCTGTACTTCGCCATAGTCTGCTGGGGGAGCAGCATTGGAGCCGGTGACACCAACAGACTTAACAAGATAGTTAAGAAAGCCGGCTCCATCATCGGCTGCAAACAGGAGTTCCTGGAACAGGTGGTGGAGAGGAGGACACTGAAGAAACTTTTGTCCATATTGGACAACCCGGACCACCCTCTCCACCACCTACTGCAGGGTCAGCGGAGCACTTTCTCTAAGAGATTCCTCACGCTCCGCTGCAACAAGGACCGTTACAGGAGAACATTCCTACCTACGGCGTTACGTCTCTATAATAAGACACCGCTTGCCTGATCCTCTGATCCCAAATATTTTTATTTTATTATTGTTGTTTTTTTATATTTTAATTTTAATTTTAATTATTGTATATATCTTTATCTTTCATCCTGCTGTTTTTATATATTTATTTTTGTTGTAAGTTGCTGCTACCCCGACACCAAATTTCCCCTCGGGGATTAATAAAGTATATATTCATTCATTCATTCATTCATTCATTTGCCAAAACCTTTTTTCTTCTTCTTTAGATCATTCAACACCATTTTCCTTCACGGAACCCACGTCACATTCTTCAAGTGACAATGACCTCTACAGTCAAAGACACATGGGGATTTTGACAGGCAGAAATATATCCACCTCTGACATCTTGAACAGGTCTACCACAGAGGTTTCTGATTCAGAGGCTGCAAAAGAGGTACTTGAGAGCAGTAGATGTCAGTTAGTTTTTACTCAAAAGATTTCATCAAGAAATTTGTTAAACTGAATTACACTTCTCACTAATATAAGGACATTTAGATTGGTGAATGCCAAATTGACAAAGTTAAGAACTTTAATAAAGTAAAAATCCACCCAGGGTTTCGCTGTTGCGTAGCTTTCTATTATGTAACTCTTCTTTCCATACATATTTATTAAATTAGGACTATATTGCTTACTTTGGCTTTAACATGCCCTACATATATGAAATTGTTGGTTCATTACCAGATTTTTTTCTTTTTTAAACCTTCCTTTGGTGCAAGGAATTTCTTTTAACCTTATTCTGAACAGACCAATTTGTGTCTATTGTTGTTTAAATGAGTTTGATCCCGGAAGACTGAATTGTACATTAAAAACATTTCTCTTTTGTGAGTAGATGGTAGAAAATGCCTTGCTTACAAAACCTGGAGGTCAGGACGTCAGAAAATTCAGAAAGTCAGAAAATTCGTTAAAGCACCGCACCCGCAGACAGCTTGTCAACATATTGGCTAGCCATATGACTGAAATGCATGGGTAAGTGTTTCTTCAACAAATTTTAAAATTCTAAACCATTTCAGACTGAAAAGGTGTATATTAAGAATGAATGTCATTTATTTTCAGAATGCATGGCATAGAATTAACAAAGGTGGGGCCCTATAGTCATTAGAGAGGCATTCTAATTTAATGTTTTATTTTCGTCTTTACTCTAAAGGAGGATTCCTTCCCGTAAACAGAAGGAGAAGTTTGCCCTGGGAATCATCACACTCTTTCCTTCGCTAAAGGATCCCTTTTCTCCAAAGGGCTATGTAAGTTTAAAAAAAGTATTACTTCCAGAATACAGACTGGATTTACAGACTTGAGTTTTTGGGGTTTTCTTCAAAACATCAAAAGAATGGACATACAAACAAACACACAGAAAATATTCTATATATTGGTTTGATGGATATTGTTAAGTAATTCATTCACAATCCAATAATTGCCTTTTTTATAAGATCAATGAATGACCTTTCTAACTATATATATTTAAAATAACTTCACAGGAGCACTTCTATGATGGGGAAAAAAGCACAGGATATTTAGCATGGCACCTCAAGACCATGTCGAGGAATAAATATCAACGGCCAAGCAAGGCAGAGAGCACAGGGCCTCAAGTACAGGGACCAAACTGCCAGAGATCAGCAGCCACAGTGTCTCAGCAGCTTGATGGAGATGCCTTTAGGGAGGCTATATCATTTCTTGTTCACTCTCCTGATGAAACAAGTGTCTTTGAGAAGATGAAGATGACCTTACAACATCGCCAGGCCCTAGTCCGTGACCCGCAGAGAACCACAGATGTCTTAAAAACATTTCCCCGTTTTTTAGATGTCAAAGGACTAGTGAGTTGTGCATCTTTTATGTATTCATTTGTTTGGATATTAGAAGTTAACAGTGCCTGCTTGATTAAAAATAAATAATGTTTTGCATCTATGTATGATCAACAGCTGAATCAAGACTTCATGCTGCTGTTTGGTGCTGAAACAGCCTCCAAGATGCTTGAAAAGTGGGATACAGCATTCACGCCCAAGGTCATCAAAGAGGCCAAACACCTGACGCAGACAGCTGAGCTGTGCCGACTTCTGACGGCTGCTGAGAAACTTGCAGAGAACGAGCACACGTCTTTATTACTTGTCACCTCGGTACCTACACGGTAAGCGTATTGCGTCACTTCCGGTTCCACCGTGTGTGTTGATAACGTACTTGTCTCAGCTCCAGCTAAACCGAGCTAATTGTGTGATATTCTCCAGTACAAGCGCCTGATCACCTGTTGTACATCTTTCACATCTAAACACTCAACTCTCTTCTTCTTTTAGCGGCTCACCGCCTGCATCTAACTGTCCTGTTTTCACTTTGCTTGTTCTGCTAATCGTTAGCTACCTCACTTAGCCTAGCAGCTAGCGATGTCTTCCTCCTCTCCCTCTTCTGCTCTCTCCTGCTCAGCGTGTCACATGTTTAGCTATTCCCCTGCCTTCTTTAATGATAACGATACATGTAAGAAGTGTAGTTTATTTGCTAGGTTGGAGGCAGGTCTCAGTGGGTTAGATGCACGGCTCCGCACCATTGAAGCTCAGACGTTAGCTACGTTAGCCATCCCAACTCCCATAGTCGGTGCGGACCAACTAGCTTTAGCTTCTGATAACGTTAACTGTTCCCCGGCAGCCCCCGAGCAGCCGGGGGACTGGGTGACTGTACGAAGGAGGCAGAAGCCGGGATCTAAGCAGTCCTCTGGACACCGCCACCCTCTTCCCGGTTCTAGCCTCTCGCCACTCAGCGGCACTGAGAAACCAACCTTGGTTGTCGGGAGCTCAATTGTTAGAAACGTGAAGATTGCGAAACCAGGGACCACAGTCAAATGTATTTCTGGGGCCAGGGCGGGCGACGTTGAGTCCTATTTAAAACTGTTGGCTAAAGACAAACGTAAATACAGTGAGATTGTAATACACGTCGGCTTTAATGACTCCCGGCTTCGCCACTCGGAAGTCACTAAAATCGGCGTGGAGTCGGTGTGTGCTTACGCCAAAACAATGGCGGACTCGGTAGTCTTCTCTGGCCCGCTCCCAAACACGGTGACTGATGAGATGTATAGCCGCATGTCAACTTTCCACCGTTGGTTGTCACGGTGGTGTCCAGCAAACAATGTGGGCTTCGTAGATAACTGGCGGTCTTTCCGGGGAAACCCAGGTCTGATTAGGGGTGACGGCATCCATCCCACTTCGGATGGAGCGGATCTCCTTTCTGCAAACATGACCAAGTTTATTGGTCGACTTCGTGCATGACAGACCAGGAAGCAGAAGCAGAGTTGTAGTCTTACACCCTTCTCTGCACTTCCTGCATTTTCTTTAGGGCAGCTGCCCATCTTTAACTCTATAGAGACTGTGTCTGTCCCACGGCCACTTAAATTAATTAAATCAAAAGTAACCAAAAGAGGAGTTATAGAAAACAACCTCATAAAGGTTAACACCACTACTGCAATAGTGCAACACGATAGGATAATTAAATGTGGACTCCTAAATATTAGATCTTTGTCTTCTAAAGCTGTATTAGTAAATGAATTAATATCTGACAACCATATTGATGTATTTTGTCTTACTGAAACCTGGCTGAGACATGAGGAATATGTCAGCCTAAATGAATCTACTCCTCCAAGTCATGTTAATATGCACATTCCTCGAGACACCGGCCGAGGAGGTGGAGTAGCTGCCATCTTTGACTCGGGTCTGCTGATGGGTCCTAAACCTGGATTGAGCTGCAACTCATTTGAAAGCCTCGTTCTTAGTATTTCACATCCAACCTGGAAAACAGTACAGCCGATTCTGTTTGTCGTGGTATACCGAGCACCAGGTTTGTACTCCGAATTTATATCTGAATTTTCTGAGTTTTTGTCAAGTTTGGTCCTTAAGACTGATAAGGTTATTATTGTAGGTGATTTTAATATTCATGTGGATGTTAGCAATGATAGCCTTAGTGTTGCATTTAGCTTATTGTTAGATTCGATTGGCTTCTGTCAGAGAGTACAGGAACCGACTCACTGCTTTAACCACACCCTCGACCTTGTTCTTACATATGGCATTGATGTGGAGCATTTAGTAGTGTTTCCACAGAACCCTCTTTTATCAGACCATTGCCTTATAACTTTTGAGTTTATGCTACCAGATTGTACAGCGTTAGGCAAGAGTTTTTACACCAGATGTCTAACTGACGGTGCTGTTGCTAGATTTAAGGAAGCGATTCCTTCTGTATTTAATTCATTACCATGTCTCAATATAACAGAGGACTCCTGTGCTAACTTTACTCCCTCCCAGATTGATCAGCTCGTCGATAGTGCTACTGGCTCACTGAGAGTGACGCTGGACTCGATAGCCCCTCTAAAAAAGAGGATCATTAAGCAAAGGAGGCTCGCTCCATGGTACAACCCTCAGACCCGCATATTGAAGCAAGCATCACGGAAGCTTGAGGGCATATGGCGCTCCAACGGTCTGGAGGAGTCCCGGTTGGTTTGGCGGGATAGTCTGAGAACATATAAGAAGGCCCTCCGTAATGCCAGAGGAGCCTACTACTCATCACTAATAGAGAAAAACAAGAGCAACCCTAGGTTTCTCTTTAGCACTGTGGCCAGGCTGGCTGAGAGTCATAGCTCGGTGGATCCGTGTATTCCTATAGACCTCAGTAGTAATGACTTTATGAACTTCTTCAATGATAAGATTATGGCCATTAGAGACAGGATCGGTGATCTCCTGCCCTCGACTACTGCCGGTCCATCCTCAGGTGGGATGACCATGGAGGAGGCTGTGGGCCCTGTTGTGCGTCTGGATGGATTTTTTACCATCAACCTCGACCAACTGTCTTCAATGGTTTCTACTTCTAAATCTTCTACCTGTCTCCTAGACCCTGTTCCGACAAAGCTGTTTAAAGAAGTTTTACCCTTAATTTGTGCCTCTGTACTAGATATTATCAATGGGTCTTTACTAATGGGTCATGTACCACAGTCTTTTAAAGTAGCTGTAATTAAACCTCTTCTTAAAAAGCCCACCCTGGATCCAGAGGTGTTGGCTAACTACAGACCTATCTCTAACCTTCCCTTCCTCTCTAAGATACTGGAGAAGGTAGTCGCAAATCAGTTGTGCGACTTTTTACATAACAATAGTTTATTTGAGGAATTTCAGTCAGGATTTAGAAAGCATCATAGCACAGAGACAGCACTAGTGACAATTACTAATGACCTTCTAGTTGCATCAGATAGGGGACTTGTCTCTGTACTTGTCCTGTTAGACCTTAGTGCAGCATTTGACACCATTGACCATGGCATCTTATTACAGAGACTAGACCAGTCAATTGGTATTAAAGGTACAGCATTAAGCTGGTTTAAGTCGTATTTATCAAATCGATCTCAGTTTGTATTTGTAAACGATGAGGCCTCGATGACCACCGGCGTTCGTCATGGAGTTCCACAAGGTTCTGTGCTTGGACCAATTTTATTCACCTTGTATATGCTTCCTTTAGGCAATATTATCAGAAAACACTCCATAAACTTTCACTGTTATGCCGATGATACTCAACTATATCTGTCAATCAAGCCAGATGAAATCCACCAGGTCACTAAACTTCAAGCGTGTCTTAAAGACATCAAAACCTGGATGACCTGCAACTTCCTGTTGCTGAACTCTGACAAGACTGAAGTTATTCTACTCGGCCCAGAACACCTCAGAAATCAACTATCTGACGATATGGTTTCCCTGGATGGCATCGCTCTGGCATCCACCACCACCGTAAGGAATCTCGGAGTTATTTTTGACCAGGACCTATCCTTTGGCTCCCACGTGAAACAGATCTCAAGGACTGCCTTTTTTCACCTACGGAACATCTCAAAGATCCGGCACATCCTGTCTCAAAGCGATGCAGAAACATTGATCCACGCATTTGTTACTTCAAGACTGGATTACTGTAACTCCGTATTATCAGGCTGCTCCGGAAAGTCCCTTGGGTCTCTCCAGCTGATCCAGAATGCTGCAGCTCGTGTACTAACAAGGACTCGGAAGAGAGATCACATTACTCCTGTATTAGCTGCTCTCCACTGGCTTCCTGTAAGATCGAGAATCATATTTAAAATCCTCCTCCTCACCTATAAAGCCTTAGCTGGTGATGCACCATCATATCTTAAAGAGCTTATAGTGCCATATTACCCCACCAGAGCGTTACGCTCACTGAATGCAGGGTTACTTGTGGTTCCCAGAGTCTTAAAAAGTAGGTTGGGGGCTAGAGCTTTCAGTTATCGTGCTCCTCTTCTGTGGAATCAGCTTCCACTTTCAGTCCGGGGGGCAGACACAGTCACCTCATTTAAGAGTAGACTTAAGACTTTCCTCTTTGATAGCGCTTATACTTAGGGCTGTTTCAGGCTTATAGTTAGGGCTGGCTCAGGTTTGCCCTGGTCCAGCCCCTAGATATGCTGCTATAGGCCTAGACTGCTGGGGGACATTTTAGGATACACTGAGCTCCTCTTCTCTTCCTCTTTCGCTCCTCTTCTCTTCCTCTTTCACTCCTCCTCTCCTCTTCTTTCTCTCCATCTGGATAAACTATTGTCTCTTCAATGCACATTACTAACTCTACTTTCTTTTTCCATGGATTCATGGCTGCCTGGAACCGGTCCTGCCCCGGGTCCTACCCCGGGTCCTGCCCCGGGTCCTGCCGCCCCCCCACCCACCCCTCCTGCCATGGATCCATGGCTGCCTGGAACCGGTCCTGCCTGCTGCCATGGCCCTGCTGATGGAACCGGCCTGGAACCGGTCCTGCCTGCTGCCATGGCCCTTCTGATGCCCCCCTCCTCTCTACCGCCTTCTGCTTCATGGATTATCAGGATCATGGACCATGCCTAATACTCATTATATGAATAATTTCTGTCATATTCATTGAATGTGCTGTAACTACGCTATTCATTCTGGCCACATGACATCTATTGCTTCTGTCCATCCGGGGAGAGGGATCCTCCTCTGTTGCTCTCCCTCAGGTTTCTTCCCTTTTTTCCCTGTAAAAGGGTTTTTACTATCTTTCTAGGGGAGTTTTTCCTGATCCGATGTGAGGTCCCGGGACAGGATGTTATGTGTACAGATTGTAAAGCCCTCCGAGGCAAACTTGTATTTGTGATGTTGGGCTATATAAAATAAACTAAACTGAAAAAAACACCAGTAAGTTACATGAAATGCTTATGTTTGAGATGTTTATGTTCATGAGATGTTTATATTCCAAATGGCTGGTGCTTTTATCTTTGTGCATTCCAAGTACATACTAATTACTTCTTTTGACTCGTTTTTGCTCCTGGTAGACTGGGACAGTGACATGGCTTCTCTGCTGCTCCTTCTCCATCTCTTGCCACCCACAGCTGGACGGAAGAGGATCTAAAGTCCCAGTGATGCAGTGGGCAAAATGTTGCACTTTCACAAGGTATGTCTCATCTGATCCCACAAGCCAGTTTTTTGTGTTATTTACTCAATTAAAAACAAGAGATATGAGTTTGCAAAAAATTTAAATAACTAATCTAAATGTCTCAACGTTGCAAACTTCACAAGAATTCCTAAACATCAAGGACTTTGTGTGTGTGCGCACGCGCACACACACACACACACACACACACACACACACACACACACACACACAGTAGCAACTCAACTCTTCTTTTGTCTTATTGACCCAAGTGTGCAGTGATCAGTTGAAAACTTGCAAATTCGTTCTTTTTCTATTCTGCTTTAAAGTGATAATTCTGATTCTTACCTCATTGGGAGTATTTTCCTCCCAAATGAAGTCCCAGTTCATTTTGGAAGGAACACACTCACAGTAAAGTGCATGTTTTTGAGACTAGGGGGTAAACTGGTCAAACTGGTGGATCTATTAAGCTGTCAAGGAACAGCACGTACCACTGTGTGACTGATAATTTGAACTGCCACTCTAAGGTGTTTGTTATTCTGTTTTTTTAGTCATGCTGCAGCATCGTTGAACACCTGCAGGGCAGAGAGGCTAAACAACCATACATCCTTGCTGTTGGCCGAACCCAAAACCGAATTGATGCCTTCTACATCGTAATGGACAAACAGCTCATCCCATGCAAAGCCACCAGCTCATTGGGTGCTTTTGATGAACTGTTTAAATCCCACTATGTGTTCAACCTCTCTTATGACGAAACCCTGGTCCCACTCTTCACTTTCATGCAGACAACTGTCTACAACATTGATGTTACAACAACAGATGAGTCTCCAAGAGTCCGTGAGTTAAGAGCAAAAGTCTTAAACTAGGTTCTTAGACCAAAAAGTCTTAAACAATGTTAAAGTGTTTCATTTGTCAAGCTGTCCATGCAACCTGCCAGGACTTGATAACACATTTAAGAATTGATCACAGTTTCTATCTAAGCACCAGGTTTAAGTTGGTATGTGCACAAGATCGTTGTAGGCGTCAGTTTTCAACATTTTCTGGTTTAAAAAAACATTTAATTAGAGTTCATGAGATGGATATTAGTCAAAGTAGTGATGCAGCTAACTCAGAGTCATTTCAAGCAGATTTTCCCAGTCAACAAGATGCTACAGAAGCTGTTGTAACAAGTGCCACGCAGAGTTCAGAGGCCGGGCATTCTGAGGACAACACATCAAGTCTTTACAGAGAAAATACAAAGAATATTTGCGCGTCAATTATTGCTAAACTCCAAGGAAGTGAGTGGTATGGCAAATAGTTTGGTTTCAACAATTGTTGGTGATTTGGAAGAACTTGCTACTGGACTGCACTCCCAAATCAAGCATGATGTACTGTCTGCTGTGTCCAAAGATGAGCCTGTAAGATCTACATTAGAAGAAGGTCTTGAGAATTTTGAAAACCCATTTGTTAACTTTAATACTGAAACTAAAAGAATGAAATATTTCAATGAGAAATGGGGGATTGTGGAGCCAGTAGAAGTAATGTTAGGAGTTCGATTTGATATCAGGCGAAACAAAAGAACCGGTACTTATGACCAAGTCCCAGTGAAAGACACTTTTGTTTACGTTCCAATTTTGGAAACAATCAAATTTATGTGCCGCAATTCAGATATTTGCAAACTGCTTGGGGATCCTTGTGTGTCAATAACTGACAGATATGAAGACTTCTGCAATGGAAGCTACTTTAAGACACATCCATTGTTCTCTAAACAGCCAAATTCTTTACAAATTCAGATGTACTATGATGACTTTGAAACTGCTAACCCACTTGGTTCAAAACGTGGTGTTCACAAAATAGGGGCTCTCTATTTTGTCCTCAGAAATCTGCCGCCAAAGTTGAACTCTGCTATGATAAACATTAATTTAGTTGCACTGTTTCATACTGAAGATGTGAAAAAATATGGCTTCGATCCTATTCTGCTGCCTCTGATTGATGACATCAAAACACTTGAGTCATGGCCTTGATTTACCTTTCTCCACTGAAAAGGTCCGTGGCACTATATGTCAGATAACTGGGGACAATTTAGGGATGCACGCAATTCTGGGTTTTACAGAGTGTTTTAGTGGTCATTATTTCTGTCGTTTGTGTTTGATTGAAAAAGCTGATGCACAGAATGTTTACAATGAGGATGACCCCAAGATAATCTTGCGTGGAAAAGAGCTTTTTGAAATGCACTGCAATGAGTTACAATCAGACCCACAGAAGTTATCCGTGTTTGGTTTAACCCTTTGGAGTCGGGGGTTATTTTCTTGATTTTACATAATTTCTTAAATTCACTTTTTAAAGTCACTTGCATATCATAGATACCCATGTGTTTTACATCTAAAATTGCAGAACAATCTCAGCTCTCTATATAATGAGGCACCATTGTCATAAGGCAAAAGTGTAAAGAGAAATATTACTCTAAAGCTGAAAAATGTAATCTAGATTTTGGAAATTCTTCATATCTCTTGTGAAAACTTAGCTTTACTCAGGAGGTCGAACTGTTTTGGTGCTTGAAATTAGTTTACCAAAGGTCTTAGGTTCACAAAACCAGTGAAATATCTGAATAAAAAAATGGTAGAAACATGTAAATAAATGTCTAAAATCCAATTCATTATTATATGGTGAGATGATGAGCTGCGGCTGGCGTTGTGGCCTGCAGTTATGCTCTGGCAGAGGCGGACTGGAGGCTGCTATAGCGATGCTGCATGCTGTCCTCTGGACCCTGGCAGCTGCAAATCCTCTCTGTAAAATACATTACTAATAGTTAGTATAAGTTCACTGAAAGAAAGTAACAGGATAGTGACCATATTTGATTACGCCCCATTCAGTCTCATAACGAGCCTGTACCCATTTAGCTACTGTACCCCTACTTCCGGTTAGCGCGCAGCTAACCTAACAACATGGTCATTTCAGTCTCACAAACACATAACAGAGATCCCACACTACTATGCATACTACGTTCACTGAACGAAAGTTAACGGGGATCATGACAATATTTGAATACCCACCGTTCATTTTTTTATCCACCCTGTAGCCATATATAACCCCGTTAGCGATCGTTAGCTCGCTCGCTCCGTGTTAGGAGCTACCATGAGGTAAACAATACGGCAGTAACGATTAACAGAGATATAACACTACTAAGCGTACTACGTTCACTGAACGAAAGTTAACGGGATCGTGACAATATTTGAACACCCACCATTCAGTCTTATAGTCAGCCTGTAGACATATATAACCCCGTTAGCTACCGTTAGCTTCGTGTTAGCAGCAGCTCCATCTGGCTACAGGTCCCATTACTAACGTAAATATGCTATTGCAAAGTTCAGTAAATACACTTACCCATCTTCCAATGGATCCCTTTGCTTGGCGTTGTCCTGTTTATCTCGGGATCGACTCTTTCATGCTCTATTTATGGTTGAAGCTGCGCCGTTCTCCAGTATAGCTTTGCTCGGCTTGCCTGCTCTCTCTTTTTCTCTCTCTCCCAGTGACGCTGTGCAGGCATCATATGACACCTCTGGGTGTGTAAAATGCTCTAGCTTGCTGTGTGAATCTCATATGATCTCGCGGACACAAGGCAGATGAAGCGGAAGTTTAACTAAATCTTGGAGACGTTGAACCATATTTCTGTGCAGAATTATCGCGATGGAGTGAATATTTTCAAAACGCCAGTATCGTATAGCGCGGATCCGCGCTCGAAAATCTCGAAGGGTTAAAGAGAAATTCAACTCTTAACAGCCTGCAGTTCTTTCATGTTTGCCATAATTTTTCTTTGGACATAATGCACGCCATTCTTGAAGGGGTGGCTCAGTATGAGATGAAGTTGTTGTTAAACTATCTCTCAGAAATAATTCTGTCAAAAGATAATATATTCTCTAGGATTTATGCTTTTGACTATGGGTACTTGGAGCGCAAAAATCGCCCTACAAGGATTAACTTGGACGGTAGTGGCAATAACATAGGACTCAATTCTGCTCAGTCTCTTTGTCTTGTCAGAAACATTCCTTTGCTTTTTGGTGACATTGTGCCAGATGGAGACCAAAACTGGACTTTGCTGCTGCTTTTACTGCAGATAATCAACATCATATTTTCTCCATCTGTTACACTCGGCATGACTGTACATTTAAAGCATTTAATAATGGAACACCATGAATTGTTCAAACTGTTGTATCCACATAGGAACCTGATCCCTAAACATCACTTTATGATACATTACCCAGCCTGTATGAGAAAGATTGGACCATTGAAACATATGTGGAGCATGAGATTCGAAGCAAAACACAAGGCTTTTAAAAACACTCTAAAAAACTTCAAGAATATAACTAAATCTCTCGCAAAAAAACATCAAATGTCCATAGGATATCATTGGGAGACATCACCTTTAAACCACATTGAATATGGACCATTGAAATCATTTTTGGACAATAGTGACATGTTTGCTCGAGACCTGCATGCTGCTGTACCGAATGACATCTTCTCTACCAACTGGGTTAAAGTCAGTGGGACAGAGTACAGGGCAGGACTAATCATTTGCAGTGAGATTGATCAGGATATGCCCGGGTTTTGCAGAATAAAGAAGATACTTTTAGTCGACAGTGTTATCTACTTTGAAGTGAACAAGCTTATGGTTGACCATTTTAGTGAGCATTTCCATGCCTACCAAGTGTGTGAAAGTGATGAGAGAGATGTAATCAAAGCAGACCATCTTGTAATATACAAGCCCTTTGACTTACAAAGTGCTTATGGTGAAGATGAGAGCCTATATATTGTACCATTATTTTCTTTGTAAATGTGCATACAGCGGGTAAAATAAGTATTGAACACATCACCATTTTTCTTATAAATATATTTCTAAAGGTGTTATTGACATGACATTTTCACCAGATGTCGGTAACAACCCAAGTAATTCATACATAGAAAGAAAACCAAACAAATACATTCAGAAATTTAAGTTGTGTAATAAAATGGAATGACACAGGGAAAAAGTATTGAACACGCTGACTGAAATGTATTTTAATACTCGGTACCAAAGCCTTTGTTGGTTCAAGACGCCTCCTGTATTTGTTTGAAACTAGTCTCATACATTGCTCAGCTGTGATTTTAGCTCATTCTTCCACACAAACAGTCTTCAAATCTTGAAGCTTACGTGCCCCAATGCATGAGACTAGTTTCTCATACAGGAGACGTCTTGAAGCCGTTGTTACCAACAAAGGAGTATTAAATAAATTTAAGCAAGCACGTTCAATACTTTCCCCGTGCCATTCCATTTTATTACACGTAACTTAATTTCTGAACGTATTTGTTTGGTTTTCTTTGTATGCATGGATTACTTGGGTTGTTACCGACATCTGGTGAACATGTCATGTCAATAACACCTTTAGCAATATATTTACTGAGAAAAAGGATGACGTGTTCAAGACTTATTTTACCCGCTGTATATGTATGTAGTTAAGTTGTGCCTATGGTGCTTGGAATGTATTGTCTGAATAAATGGAAAAATGTGTTTCAATGTTTTGTTGTAGTTCACTGTTACGTCTTTAGGGTTAACACATTTAAACTAATGTATACACAATTTAGTGTTAAAAATACACTTTCATGTGTCATAGGACGACACTGTGAGTGTTGGATATTAACACTTCTAGTGTTAAAAATACACTTTCGGCACACGTCGGAAAAAAAAGGGGACTTCCGGTGACGACATGACCAGCTGAGTTGTAGCAGAGCTCCGTCGGACAAAAACAAGAAATGTGACAACTAAACCTAAAGTATACGTTAAATGGTAAAGAAGAGAGTGCCTCTAGATAATGAGTTTGAGTACTAGACAAAAGAATTACCATAGGCAAGACACCTCGAAGCAAAAGGAGGATGAACAGAAGCCTTCAAACCAGACTAACGCTAGCTCGGGTTCGGCTATCAGAGGAGCCGAGTCGGAAATGGACGTACTGGAAGAACTGAAGAAACTTCGTAAAGAAAATCAAGATGGACATAATAACACTAAGATGTCTCTTGAACGACTAGAACAAGCGGTTACTGACATTAAAGACAAAGTGAAGGAGCACGAAGAAAGAATCGGACAGACAGAAGAAAGACTCAGCACGGCCGAAGATACAGCAACGCAACACCGCAGTGTAGGTCACGCCTCTCTGCCCCAATACCAAGGGGGAGTGGGCATAGTTGGAGTTCAAACACTGTGTCTGAATGGAAACGTGGAAGTTCAGTTCTATATGATATATGTTATTCTAATATCTCTCTTGACAGACGTTATCAAGTTTATTTTTATTTTATTTTTATTATTTCTATGTTTATTATTTGTTTTTTTCCTGACATTCATACCGAGGCAGAAAAGAGACCATGTTACAACAATAGGTAGAGACTATGGCTAACCTGAATTTCATCAGCTACAATATAAAAGGAATTAACAACCCAATTAAAAGAAAAAAAATTCTAGGGCAACTAAAACAAATGAAATGTTCGGTAGCTCTAATCCAGGAAACGCACTTATCTGAAGTAGAACACCTAAAACTAAAAAGAGAGTGGGTTGACCAGGTCTATAGCGCATCGTGTAAGAAGGGGAAGAAAAGAGGGGTAGCTATCCTGTTTAGTAAATCAGTGTACTACAGTAATGAGAAAACCTTTCAAGATGTGGAGGGCCGCTATGTAATGGTGAGTGGAGCTATTGGAGGCATAAAGATAACTGTATTAAATATATATGCCCCAAATAACACTGTCCATTTTTCTTTAAAAAGATTGCGGCCCTAGTGGCTGATAAAGGTGAAGGGATTTTACTTATAGGAGGAGACTTTAATTGTACACTGAATGCCAATTTAGACCGATTACCAGCAATAATAAGACCCCAGTCTAGAATGTCTAAGGACTTATCAGATATGTTGAAGGAGCTAGGCCTAGTGGATGTCTGGCGACATCTTCATCCGGGGGAGAAAGATTTCACATTCATGTCCCAAGTACATGGGAGCTATTCAAGGATAGACTATTTCTGCATGTCAAAGAGAGACATACATCGAGTAAAAGAAAGTATAATCGAACCAATTACAATTTCCGACCACGGTCCGGTCGTTATGAAAATAAATTTAGGACTAGAGAATCCCTTTAGATACTGGAGGATCAATGTCTCATTGTTGGCAGATACTCAAACCAAACAAGAAATACAATCCGGTCTATCTGAATATTTTGCCATAAACGATGATGGTAATGTTTCTCCCTCAATACTATGGGACGCAGGAAAGGCCACAATGAGGGGGAAAATTATTTCTATAGGTTCAAGAATAAAGAAACAAAGACTCGTGAAACAACAAGAACTGGAATTTGAACTAAAAATACTAGAGAGAGAACACAAGATACATAGAAAAAATGATACATTTAAAAAGCTCAAGGAAGTTAGGCTACGGTTGGAGGAGGTACTATCATATAAGGCAGAAGGCGCTCTCAGGTATATAAAAACAGAAAATACTATGAAATGGGAAATAAAGCTAGCAGGTTGCTGGCTTTTCAACTCCAGAAAGCCCAATCTAACCGTGCAATTCCTAAAATGAAAAACCCTGAATCTAACTGTCTGGAGACTGCACCTCAGGAAATAGCAGATGCTTTTGCAAAATATTATAAACAATTATATAAGAGTCAAGAACAAGAATCAAAGAAAGAGAAAATAGAGGAGTTTTTGAAACCCCTTAAAATGACCAAAATGTCGAATGAGGAAGCAACCAAATTAGTAGATCCCATCACACAAGATGAAATTAAAGAAACCATCGCTAAATTAAAAAACAACAAATCGCCAGGAACAGATGGATTTGCTGGAGAATATTACAAAGCCTTTGTGAATGACCTCACCCCTTATACTATGCAAAGTATATAATTATGTACTAAAAACGGGAGATCCACCGAAATCATGGTCCGATGCCATCATTACGGTCATACATAAAGAGGGAAAAGATCCCCTACAATGTACCAGCTACCGTCCAATAAGCCTCTTATGCATAGACTAGAAAATCCTGACCTCCATCCTGGCTACCAGAACCCAAAAATATATAAAAAAATTAATAAAACCAGACCAAACAGGATTTATCTTAGGCCGCCAAGGAACAAACAACATAAGAAAAGCCCTAAATTTACAATCAATAGCGTTAAGAAACAGACAACATTCATTACTTCTCGGTTTAGATGCTGAAAAGGCTTTTGACAGAGTGGACTGGCTATTCCTGGAACAAACACTGATAGAGATGGGCTTTGGAGAACAATTTGTTACCTGGATCAACATGCTCTACAAAAGTCAGAGTGAATGAGTACTGCTCAGAATTTTTCAAAGTGGAGAGGGGCGTGAGACGGGGATTCACTGTCACCCATCCTCTTTGTACTTAGTATTGAACCTCTAGCAGAAGCTATACGCCAAAATATACAAATTCAAGGAATAGCGGATGACAGTGGAATAGATCATAAAATAGCTCTGTTTGCAGACGACATTTTGCTTTTTATAAAAAACCCTCTTCTCTCCATTCCTGCACTTATGCAGTGTCTGCACAAATACGGCTCAGTATCAGGGTATAAAATTAATGAAAACAAATCAGAGGCGATGATGATATGTGGAATCTGGCCCACCCAGTTGAATGAGGATGTTTCCTTTCACTGGTCTAAACAAGGATTCCGATATTTGGGAATTAATATTACACCTAGCCCCACACAGCTATTTGAGGCCAATTATAATAAGATAATCAAACAAATAAAAAATGATATGTCACGTTGGGAAATCCTTCCCCTCTCATTGTTTGGTAGAGCAGAGACAGTGAAAATGAATGTGTTACCCAGACTCCTCTTTTTGTTTCAGTCCCTACCTGTGGCAGTACCGGTTTCTACCTTCAACATGCTAAATAAAATAATCTCAAAATTCATCTGGCAGAATAAGAGACCCAGGATAAGGCTTAAAAAATTGTTTCTGCCCAAAGATAAAGGAGGCCTGGGCCTACCAAATTTTAAATTATATTATTGGGCAGCACAACTAACAGCTATAGTGGCATGGATTGAAAACGACCAGGAGACAGGATGGACCCAGATAGAACAAAGCACAGCTAAAGGTATATCTATATCAACATTGCCTTTTATTGACACAAAATCCCGTAACTCACTGCACACTGGAGGTCATTTTCAGTCGATTTTCTCGATTTGACATAATTTTCTTAGATTCACCTTTTAAGGCACTTGCATATAAGATATATACCCATGTTTTACATCATAAATTGCAGAACAATCTCAGCTATCTATATAATGAGGCACCATTGTCATAAGGCAAAAGTGTAAAGAAAAAAACTTTATAATATGACACTAAAGCTGAAAAATGGAATCTCGATTTTTGGAAATTCTTCATATCGCTTGAAAAAACCTAACTTTACTCAGGTGGTGACTCTGTTTAGGTGATGGCAATTGGTTTACCAAAGGTTTTAGGTTCACAAAAGCAGTGAAATATATGAATAAAATGTTAGATACATGTAAATAAATGTCTAAAACTAAAGTTTTTATTATCGTTTTTTGAGTAGAAATATGGTCTTTCACAGCTTTCACCAAAATGATAAAAATGGGACTGAGAAATGACTTCATAGTGCAGATAAAGCTTCATGGAGTGTGTGCAAATGAAAAATGACCATCACAACAATTTTTTTTTTTTTAAATAAAAATATGTATTATAAAAAAAAAAGAAAATATGTACAGAATATATATTCAGAAATATAAAACAGAACAAAGACTAGACCATTTACAATATACAAGTATATATGCTTCAATGGCATATCCTCATGCCATGGCATGCCAGTCATGGAAACAGTTTCTGTTCAGCTGCAGGCAGAGGGGAACGTTACACGCCTCGCACTTCCACGCCGTGTCTTTGCTCACTTTCTTCATGCTGCAAAGCTCGCAAACCCTGCGACCCACCGTGGACTTAGTTGGAAGAACAGTTTGAAGAGTTCAATGGGTGTTGCTGTGGCACTGACATGTGGACCTGGTGTCCGGGCTGGAACTTGATGACGGGGGGAGCAGTGTCCGGGTCTTCATCCGTCCTCCAGGACAGCGTAGGTGCAGGTGGTGCACACGCTGCTGTCTTTCTTGATCTGGCCTGAGGTGAAAGCAGGCGCCGGGCAGCACGCGCCCTGTTTGCTGGAGATGGTGTCTTTAGTCGTCGGTCAACGCGCTGCCTCTTTGCTGGTCGTGGTAGTTGCCGTCCAACACGCTGCCTCTTTGCTGGCCAGGCTGGTCGGGGCGGATGGTGCTCCTCTCTGTAAAATAAATGAAGACTAGTCAGTTGAAAGAAAGATGACGTAACGATTGAGCAGAATGCTCCACATTGGATGTGCAAATATTATTCAGATCATGACTGTGGTAGTAATTTTAGCATAGTGCTCCGCATTGGATGTATAAATATTAGTGGTAGTAACGTGAAGCAGAGTGTTGTACAAAGCAGACTGTGTACAAACATTACTTAGATCATGACGTAGTAACGTGAGAAGCAGTGTGCACCGCGTGGCTGGCTCACGTGCTCTCCTACACAGTGTACACATTACTAGTTTGTACACATTACTAGTTTGTACACATTACTAGTTTGCACCATGCAGCCTTACAGACACGTAACAAAGTTTAGTAACTACACTTACCCATCTTCCTCAGAAGAACTAAAGCCTTCGAGCTCTGACGACGCGGTGTCGTCGTCCTCCTCGCTGCTCTCCAGAATCATGCGCTTTGCTTCCTCCGTGTTGAATCTCTTTGTCGTCATGTTGATTGTAAACTGTAGTGTGTACATGCTGTACAAGTGGGTTGTCCTTTTGAGATTTTTCTGAGTGTACATTGGTTGTTTAGTTCACGAAATGGCGACGGACATATGACTCAACTAATCACAGAGAAGGATTTTTTTTTTTTTTTTTCAGCGTCAGATGACACACTGCTGCCCTTTCGCTTGCTTGATGATGTTAAAATTATGCTGGGCTCTGCCTGGGCAGGCACCCGGAAGCAGGAAGCCGTCTCTTTCCGCCAGACGTAAAATTATATTTTTACGATGTATTATCGGGGTGCTGTGAATATTTTAGAAACTTAGAGAAACGTTTCAAGTGTCACCACGCGAAACCGCGGGCTCCGTGGACGAAGGGTTAATAAAATTAAAATTGAAAACGAATGGATAAAACACACACTGAAGATTTGGACAATAATAAAAAAAACACTTGAAGGTCCAAGCACACTCTCAAGGGCTATGCCAATTGTAGGCAACATAGAATTCCCTCCCTCTATATGGGATAGTGGTTTTAGAAGATGGGCTGATAGAGGTCTTAAAACCATCAATCAACTATTTGACAAAACAGAACTCAAATCCTTCTCTCAGCTGCAAGAGCAATATTCACTTCCATCAAAGGACTTGTATAAATACCTTCAAATGAGACGCTATATTACAAACCATAAAGACCGACAGTCAGAAGAAATCCTAATGTAATGGAAGACTATTTTATTAGTATAACAGAAAAATGCTTTCCAACTAAAAAACATGTCTCCCACATATATAGAAGGCTTATTATAGCTGACAAAACACAAAATACATTGAACATTAAAGAAAAGTGGGAATTGGAACTAAATGTTATAATTGAGGACAACACATGGGAAGACCTGTGCAGCACATGCCATAAAGGAATCAACAGCCCATTATGGAAGGAATTCGACTGGAAATTAAAAATGAGATATTTCTACACACCTCTTGTAATCTCCTCATTTGGGACTGATCCACTGGCTTCACTATGCTGGAGAAATTGTGGAAAAATAGGAGATCATACGCATATATTTTGGGACTGTCCACTAGTTAGAGGGTTCTGGAAAAATATTAAAACAGAAATCAATAAAATTATAGAAGTGGAGGTACCCTTAGAGCCACTAATATTTCTGCTGGGGTCCATACCGAAAGATTTAGGGGACACTGATAGGAGGTATATTTTGCGTATTCTTTTAATTATTGCCAGGAAAATGATAACTGTGAACTGGAAGACTGTAAACACATCATCAATAACTCAATGGAGACAGAGATTAAAACAGGTCCACACAATGGAAAAAATGACTGCAAAATTACAAATGAAAACAGATACCTTCACAAGACGATGGACTTTGGTTACACTATACCTAGATACAATGGAGTAACAAAACCAAGCTCTACCACCAGAATATCATTGCTGTGTCAATTTGTAAACCCTGCCCGAATATGAATGTCAGCTCCCTTTCATTTCAGTATCTTTTATTTTACTTTATATATATATATATATATATTTTTTTTTTTTGTTTATTATTTTATTTTCTTCTATTTTGTATTATTCTTTTTTCTTCATTGGTTATTTACTTCATTTTTGGTACTTACTGCATGTATTACTTAATTGCATTTAACTGTACTTGGTGGGGCGTTTCGGTCCTTCCCCTCCTCCTTGCTGAGCCCTCCTGGTGGAGTGTGTATGTTGAAGTGTGTACATGGAGGAGGGAGCATACGGGTATGCTGTACGGGTATGCTGTACGGGTATGCTGTACGGGTATGCTGTACGGGTATGTGTGTAGACTGCTGCGTAAGTGTATGGGCATCTGTTAGTGTGGATGTTCATGTATGTAAGAGTTAGAATTTATACTCGCATTTAGACTACCGACACTAAACGCCACCGTCTTGACTATTTGGTACCTGCTTTATCATGTTTGTTTATTTTGATGTCAAGGAGGACTCTGATGTGATGAAAACACAAAATAAAAAGTAAAAAAAAATACACTTTCATGTGTCATAGGACGACACTGTGAGTGTTGGATATTAACACTTTTAGTGTTAAAAATACACTTTCATGTGTCATAGGACGACACTGTGAGTGTTATATATTAACACAATTTAGTGTTAAAAATACACTTTCATGTGTCATAAGACAACACTGTGAGTGTCATATATTTAACACTATGAAAGAGTTAAAATATTAACACTATCCAAAGTGTAAATTTAACTCTGAACCCGAGTGGATTATATAAACACTGGCACAGTGTTGATTTTAACACTATGCGAGTTAATTTCACACTTTCGATTTTGCTGTGTACTTTTCCTAAGTGAAATAGAAATGTAAAAAAAAAACAATAAAAAAAAGTTTTACACAATGTATTTAGTCATTGCATAGGTTTTTTTCATTTTCACATTTGGTGTAATGATTCCACACTTTGGTGACAGCCGCTGCTCATCGACCTGTATCATGACTCACTGTAATTGGTGTTTTTTAAAAAGCAGTGTGAAGCAGTTCAATATGTAAAGTTTCAGTTTCACAGCTAGTTTGTGTGCTTTTTGTTTTGTTTGTTTTTAACCCTGGATTCAAGGAAGTTTATCAGTAAACATGTCTCAGCCATTTGCTTGTAATAATTCTTTTTATTATTAGAATAAAAAATGTTACGCCTGTTGTCGTGTTCGGCCTTTAGAGTCGAGCTGCAGGGTAAAACTGTGCCAATTTCCCCAAATAACTTCAGATCTTCTAATGCCTTCAGTCAGTCTCCAGTTTATTAGGAACACTGAGCTAAAAACTAATGCGGTCCGATACAACAGTCCTGCCAGGAAGGGGAGCCGTTGAATGCAGAAAGGTCTTCTGGGTCACTGCACATGCATCACGTCGACACTGAAGTAGAGTAATGATAAGCAAAACAACAGTTTGAGTGGAGGACTTTTAATAAGCTAAACGTACACACATAACTGCATACATACATAACAGAGGCACTTAATCATCATGTACTTAAACATCTGTAGTTCATAGGAGTTAACATTTCATTTGTGCACACTCTTCTGCATTCAACAGCTGCTCTTTCGTCATTCTGTCATTGCTGACCCTTTTTTAGGAAGCTTTTTTTTATACTCGTGGTGGATTCCTGAGAACAAAAGAACTAAAACGACTCTACTTGATGATTTCTTGCCAAACTCTTCACATTCAGAGACACGTTTATTGTTCAGCGGTAAGAATTCAGTGTTCAGTATCAGGAAGGTGCATCTTTAAGTCACTTTTACTTACAAGCTCAAAACGGTCTGTGTGTGTAAACTTGAATTTCTTTCATTTATTGTATTCTTTTCTTTTTTCAAACACGTGTGATTATCAGACCACCTTGACGCTTGTGTTTGCAGCTCCAGAGAAAATGTCTAGAGTTGTGATTTATATAACTGGTCTTTTTGTTTTATTTCATTATTATCCTGTCAAGGTGCCTGTACAGCTGACATGCATGCTTCCAGCAGCAGTATTACGCCTGCCTCACTCATTTCCTTCTTCATAATGCTTTCTGATGGGCACGTGTTTTTGTGTTTGTTTCTTGTCATGGTAGTGCCCACATGTGTTATTAAAGAGGCCGCATGTTTGCGGATTATCATTTTTTTTATATACACTTAAATTTAGGATGGACTCCCCCCTGTATGCCTACGGGTATATTTCACCGACGTCTTTTGTTTTTTTGTGCAATGTCTCCTTTTAATTGACATGCTGCCCGAGCAGAAATAGTGTTTTGAGTAAATTAATAAATAATTCACCTTCATAAGCACTCATCTCTTTTTAGCACGGCGGGCCAGCCGGTGGTTGGGGAACGCTGAAATAAACGATCCGCGAACTCTGTTGAAGTAACAGATTCATGACTTTTAAGGCTTATCAGAGAATAAAACACTGCACAGAGGTTTGCAATGCCAAGAGAGAAGATTTTACAACACTGGAAAGTTGTCAGCAAAATAGTTTTTGGCTCCAGTTCTCAGGTAAACGACGGTAATAATGTTTCCCACTCTTTACAGACTAATCTACCGCCTGTGTGTTTGAGCGAATGTAACGTCCTCGTGAGAGTCTGCATGACCAGGGCTTCAATATTTGATGTAGCGTTAATGTCGTAATTCCCCCAAACTAACCTTCTGCTACCTGAATAAAAGCACCACGATGACCTACACCTCCTCGTTTAACCCCTCACAGGCTGAGATGGCTCCTGAGACCACGCTGAGGACCGGTTCACAGAAAGGTAGGCGATCCACTTTGAAACCTCTGCTGTGGAAACTCCTTAGACACACAAAAGTGAAATCCATCTTTTTTTGTCCTTTTCTTTGGTGATCCTCTAGGAGCCAATGAGAGCTCAGATGCCTGCATCATCCTGAAGAAGCGAAACAGAGCGTCGACAGATGTGGAGATGGCTTCTTCTCAGTACAGAGACACCTCTGACTCTGACTCTAGAGGCCTCAACAACCCGCAGGTAGACTCTGGAAATACCCACATACGATTTAGGGTTCGGTATCGTTTGGATTTTTTTCCGATACCGGTGCTAAAACGATACTTTAAAACGATACCGGTATAAAAAAGAAGCTTTTTGTGTAGTAATACGGAGCAGCCTAAAGAACCACACAGATATGGACTTCAAATTGAATGCATTCATTTATATAATGTAAATGCAAAACACGTTTTACTCCGTAACGACTCTAAAATCATGAGTCGGCTGATGGGAACGCTCAAGTCAAAAGCAATTGAATCTTCATCAATAAGACAGAAATGCACCAAAGACCAACAGAATGCAGCGCAAAGTTTGACCGTTCGTTTCTTGAGGTACATCACAAGGCATTGTGGGTATCCAGGCAATGCAGGACAGACCAGCGATGAAGAAACTTGAAGGTTTGAAAGTGGCAAAATGTTTACTTCATTCTTAACTTTTAACGTTATTTTGCCTGAACATGTTTCAAAGTCTGAGGTCTGCTGACAGTATTTCAATATGTCTGGGAGTGAATGTCTATTTATCTGTTACAGCTGAAACTTATCTCCATGTTGATTGCTCCAGTTGGGGCCGCCATTGTTAACTTGTGACGTCAAGATAATTAGAATCATGCTGGTGGCCTGGCAATGCTCGGCTGGGGCGGAGAAAACACAGGCGAGGAGGATGACGAGGGTGGAATACAAAGAGCATTCGATTACAAACAGCAAGAGAAATATCTGTCAGCTTAGCCTGTATTGCTGGCCGCAGGGTCCTGAGCTTTCACCAATTGTAAATATATTGTTAACTTTTTCCTTAAATGCAGCTGAATGAGTTTGAAACATATTGCTCTGGGGTCAGGTGCTGTGGCATCACCGGCGCTGTGCTTTTAATCAGGCGCTTGGCAGCAGCAATGCTTGAGAAAAGCAGTTTCTTTGCAGGGGCCTTGAACTAGCGTTTAACATAACCACTATGATCTAATCACTTTCCCAACTGCTCCTTCTCTTTTAAACTGTTGATTCAGGTTAGAGTGAAGTACAAGTTTGATACTGTGGAAATGCTCAAAAATCCTGGGAGGTGATGCAGGAAAATAAGGTGCAGGGTCCAAAGAAGTTATAATAAAAGAATATTTAATAAAAAGTGATAGACAGACAGCTTATGCTTTCGATCGAGCTCCTTTTACTCCACCAGCGAACTCCACGCTAGTAGCCGGAAGAAGAGCACACTCCTCCTTCATACAGTTAACTTTATCTCATTCATGGAGCCTAGAGCCCTCCCTCTCATTAACAGTCCGGCGTACACACCTCTGGTTGCCGCTTAACTCGCTGTTGGCCCGCAACTAAAGTGACGGAGCCCCGTCCACTTCTTCTTCTTCTTCTTCTGACCGGTAAAGTCTCAAAAGTCAATCTTCAGCTCCGCCACCTCAGGCGAACAAGAGAACTACAATTCCCTAAAGCGGCAGTACATGCAGCATGCAGCATCTAACATTCATTCACACATTACTCATTTCACAGTAAATAAAAGTGACCTTCATATGCATACAATTACAAATCCTTCATAATAATATCCCTTATTAATTATCATATTCCATGCATTGTAATGTACACAAACAATTTCTCATTTTACATTGTGCAAAGTCCAAATTTTACTAACTAAACTCTAAACAAAACTACAATTCCCTCTCTTTATACTATTCCATAGTATAAACACCTGTAATTCTTTATTCATCACCCACAGTGCATACATCTTAATACATTCGTGCGTCATAATCCTGTGGAAGAAAAAATTCCCTCCCTCTCTAAACCGTATAATATATACGGTTTCAACAACGCAATATATCAGTGTGGTTCTATTCATCACACAGGTAAAACATCTTAAAATCAGGAACAGTTATGTGTATTGTATGTCTGCATATCTGTCTACGTGTATGTGTGACTCTAATGTTCTTGGGGGTGCTGGTGAGTGTCTCACTGTGCATGTCATGTAAACCCTGATACCGGCTCTTCTTATTCATCTCCAACTCTTCTTATGCCGTGTTCACACCGGACGCGGCGCGAATTTGCGGCGCGACCAGATTACATGCAAAGTCAATCCACAGACGCGCCGCCCCGCGAATCGGCGATTTTTTCGCGGGGCGGCGCGATAGACGCGTTTGAGGCGGCGCGAACAGAGCGTTTGACGAGGGGCGAACAGAGCGAAGGACGCGGCGCGAATTCGCGTGAGTTCAATTCTCCCAACTCCAGCGGAGAATTCGCGTGACGCAAAGTTGCGGCAGCCAATCAGCGTTGAGAATCAGCGTTGAGAAGCTCCGCCCATCATCACCGCCGTCTTGCCGGTCCTGAATGAAACTGCTGCTGCTTCGCCTGAACCAGCGCTGGCAGCGGCCGTCATTCAGACACTGTTGTGGGACTACGGATAATATTATGAACCCAGACACCATGGAGTTTGATGTTCCGACACATGTGGAATTTACACAACAAGTATAAAGCAGAACTAGTGGTTAATTCCATGGTGGATGGCAGAATCGGTATCCGTTTTACGGAGAAGCCAGACGCATTTCCTGGAGGAGTCGGAGAAATTCACCGAGCTGTGTGCGGCTACGGATGGTGTTATGAACCCAAACACGAGGGCGTTTCATGTTCCGATATGTTTGGAACTTCCACAACAAGTATAAAGCAAAACTAGTGGTTATTTATTCCATGGTCGATAGCGGAAATGAAAGCTCCTTTCACAGAGACAAGTGACTGAGATAAGCCACGCCCCTTTCGCGGCGCGATGTTTCGAGTTTGGTGTGAACACCCTCGTTTCACTCGCGCCGCGTCCGGTGTGAACACGGCATTAGGCTTCTCCAACTTTCCGCCTCGCCTCACAGTACTTCCCACTCGCGCTTCACTTCTCCATCGTCTGCTTCCGATCTCTGTCTCCTCGTTCATCTGACTCCATTTTCCTTGTTCCCCACCATCTCCAGCTCCAGCATCTCCAGTTATCTCGGAAAAAGATCAGAACAACAGGTTCAAAACTGCATCATGATCATTTAAATCCAAACCTCAGTGTGTTGTTCTATTACTAGAGTTGTATGATACTCCTTCATACTACCTGCACCCAGCGGGTCGCAGCTCACTGATGTGACATCTGGAGTCTCTGGTCTGATGGTGAAGCCTTTCGTACTGACAGAAGGATGATGGAGGTCGGTGATGAAGCAACAAGTGTAGCTGTGAAAGAAAGCCGAGAAGCACAGAGAGGTCTCCGGGCTGGGCTCTGCCGCACAGGATCTGACTCAGGGAATCACATGTTAATACCGTCCTTCATTAATCACTCAGTTTCTTTCTCATTTAATTTCTCCTTTCTTAATACTTTCTCTCCCCAAATCTCCGCATCTACGCCACCACTAACCCTTCCTTCAACTTCCACAATCCATCTTCAACTTCCTTTTTCCATTTACTTCACCATGTCATAATACTCTGGGGGTGGGGGTGAATGGAGCAAGACATCTCCCAAGCTCTGCTCTTCCACCTCCACTTCCACTTCGACTTCCACTTCCACTTCGGGAGCCATCAACGGCATCATCAACCGCTGGTCCTCCCTGGTTAGAGCAGTGGAAATCAATCGGGTTATCAGAGTTCTTAGGCATGGGACACAGCAACATCCACAGAGTACTAAAATTGCTATCATAATACCCACTGTAGTAATAACTGAAAGGAATAATTGTGTATACTTACCGAACCATCTTTCTATGAAGCTTGTGAACTCGTTGTCCACTCCGGAGTTCTCAGCCAATTCTTTGCTAAGTGAGGTGAGCCCTGCTAAGGCCCTGGACACTGAACCATCGGGGGCAGTGTTGTTAGGAATAAACGTGCAACACATTAACCCAAACATTTTACACACCCCACCCTTCTCAGCGAGCAACATGTCCAAAGCCATTCTATTTTGAAAAGTCATAAGAGACGTTTTTTCTAATTGTTCCAGTATCCCCTTGATTGCATCCCTGCTGTAATTAACAAATCTCTGCTGATTATAATAAATGTAATTGATCCAATCTACGTTTTTATTCATTGTGGGCCATATGAAAATAGATTCAAATCCAGCAGCTATTTGATTCCGAGCCTTGAATTCATCTGGCACTCCTCTGGGTACTCCGATGCTGTCCAAGTAAACATGGCTATCAAACGAGGCGGACATAATATTTCTACGTCTTCTGTGCAATTTACCTCTGCTGGATGACGCTGAACTAAGCAGATTTAAAGAATCTCCTTCTAATGGGATTATCGTTACTGGCATAATTAGTCTAACTAACGCACAGGTTCCTGTCCAATTCCTTGGGAGATAATCTCTGAGCACTTTATCACCACAGTACCACCAAACATCCGCTCTGGCCACCATATGGTCACCTACCATACCATACCACTGCTGATGCTGTTCTTCTCCTCTGCGGTAACATTAACGATAGTGTGGCAGTGTCTCAGGTTTCCCACACGGACTGAACCTCGCGAACTGTGAAGGCAAGTGTAGTTGCCTTTGTAATATGTAAACACTGGAGGGTGCACTGGGGGAACTGCTGGAAACAACAAAGCAAGTGTGTTACAATTTCATCTTTCTTATTCATTCTAATGAACCAAATATAGACATCACATTCCCATCCTGACTTCTATATGTACAAGTGTTTCTCAAAATAATTAGTAGTACCATTTGTCAAATGATATCACTTGGTTTTGGCGTGGCCTTTCTGGAGGGCGTGTGAAGCCTTTGCAACGACTTCAAACGGCCCTACCCCAGCGTCCACTTTAATCCAGATCATTTGTTGACCCGTGTGCTTATGCTAAAATGTGTCATGTCAGGTGGTGCATAATATTAAACAATATGAACTCAGCGCAAGAGAGCTCATCATATTTACAATTAATATTTACAATATCAAACCTCTTCCGTACAAACACTCAACCTTACCAGTCACCTGGTTCCACTGATGACACGTTCTCATCAGCTGGTGTCTGGTTGGCTTCTGTAAGACAAAAAAACTCAAACGCAATTGGTTAATCTTTCAGAAAAACCTCCTCAGAGTTTGATCACGCTCAATATCTTAGCTAATTCAGACTTCATCTGATTAGCTCTCTCGACTACCCTGGAATGTTGGGTCATAGTCTGCTCCGTGTGAACGTGTAATTTCTAAATATGTCCCTCTCTTGTACGTGTTTGAATGCAAAATGTGTGCCTTTGTCAGACCTCATCCTTCCTGGAAACCTGTGTCTCAGTATCAGCCACTTGACGACTGACTCGGTCTTCTTTCCTACAGGGGATAACTAACGGTGCTAATCACCGTTAGAATATTTCATGACTTTAACTTAAATTTGAATGAAATTCTAAAAAAAATTAGTGGCCTTCAGTTAAGCTTTGAATTCATTGGGGTCTCCTTTCTCCCTCCCTTTTCTGAAACAACACTGGGGATCTTATCCCATATGATTCAGAAACCATCCAGGTGGAAGGGTGCGGTATAGTCAGGTGTAGCGAGCTTGGACGCCTGGCCAAGTTCTTGTTTTGTCTTTGTGAAAGCTTCTTCTGCTTCAGGTGTCCATGTTAAGACGGCTCTCAGGTTTCTGTTCCCTGCTTCAGTCAACATGTCTCTGAGTGGTTGTGTGAGAGACGTGTAGTCCGGGACGTAATGTCGGCTGTAGCCAGTCAGGCCAAGGAATGACAACATGTCCTGAACTGATGTTGGTTTAGCAGCACTCAGGATAGCTGATCTCTGTCCTGCAGATAGCGAGCAGGAATCTCCTGATATCAGCCTTCCCAGAAATGACACCGTTCTTCTGGCAATTTGTGTCTTGGAGCGCGTCACTTTGTAGCCTGCTTTGCCCAGCAGGGTCAGTAAGTCTTTGGTCACTCTGAGGCAGACTTCAGCGGTCGGTGCAGCCAGCAGTAGATCATCTACATACTGGACAAGGACTGTGTCTTTGGGGATGATGAGGTCTTTGAGGTCTTGCTTCAGTGATGCATTGAACAGTCCTGGGCTATCTCTGTAGCCTTGCGGCATTCTGGAGTAAGTGTATTGTCTGCCTTCAAAGGTAAAAGCGAACATGTCTCTACTTGCTTCATCAAGGGGCAGGCAAAAGAAAGCGTTTGCCAAGTTAATCACAGTGAAGTACTGTTGCCTTGGTGACAAACATGCCACTGCTGTGTATGGATTTGGTACTTGAATGTTCTGGGAAACTGTGGCTTGGTTGATGGCCCTGAGGTCGTGCACCATTCTCCAGCCTCTGTCGCCAGACTTGGGAACTGGCAGTATAGGTGTGTTCCAGTTGGACTTCGCGTCAATCAGTACACCTGCTGCGTACAAGCCATCAATTGTCTCTCTTATGCCATCTCTTTGCTCTGGCTTAAGGGGATATTGGTGGCGCCATATTGTGTCCTGATTTGGCTTCAGGGTCATCACCACTTTATGTTGAGAGGTATGCCCAACATCATAGTCTCCTGTTGACCATATCTGGAGTGGCACTTCTTCTAACATTTCATCTGCAGCAGGATGGTTTGAATGCTCTCTGCCATGATTTCCGTCCAGCTCGAGCTGTTGGAGCTGTCCCTTGGAGTCTGAGCTTTGGTGGATCTTCCAATAATTTTCATCTGGGGTGTGACAAAGGTGGGGGTTCGTGGTAGGAATCCACCTTTCCTTTGAATTTTCTTCATCATGGGCCCGAGATTTCTTGCTTCATGTCCTACTCCTATCATCAGTGTAATATGAGGGGCGTAGTCTGGCTGTAGCGCATACCAGTTCTGTTGTTCAGGAGTCAGCACAACTTCTGCTGCAACTCCTTCTTTGGCCACTATTATGGCTCCCACTCTGATGATTTCAGTTTCGCCCTCCTTTTCTTCATCCCAGGCTTGTTGGTAGGCGTCGTCGTCAGTGGTGGTGTAATTATATGTACAGTGATAGGGATCTTCTGGCATGACATACGGGTGTTGATCCATAATCCAAGATTTCCAATTCATGTATTCTTTGATTAAACCAAAATCTTCTGGGGTCTCTGGCTGTAATTGAGACCAGTACACTCTGGTTGAGCTCACTGCATTTGGAGAGGTGTCAGGGGCCATGAACATTACTCTGTATCCAGCCTGTTGGGGTCCCAGCACCAGTCCTCCTGGGGCTGTCATGTAGAGACCATCTGGAGAACACAGTACTGAGATGCCCAGTTTTCTCAACAGGTCTCTGCCTGCAAGGTCAATGGGTGTGTTTGGGGCATGGAGGTAGGAATGTTCGAGGATTGTTCCTCCCACTCTAGTCTTTAATTGCTTTGTGAAATATTGTTTTTGTGGCGTTCCCGAGTACCCTACCACTGATAATGTTCGAGTGGAGAGTGGTGGTACTGCATGATGTAATTTGGCAATGCAAGATGCTGAGGCACCGGTGTCCACCATTAATTCCTTATGCTCTCCGTCTATGACACAGGTAATAACAGGTTCTTCTCCATGTTGTCACGGCCCGGCTCTTGGCCATAACAAAGATGGAGACACACCAAGGTTTAACCTAAACAGTAACCATGATTTATTTAGCAGACACAAAGGTTGACTAGCAAAAGTGGGTCTGGAGAGGAGCGGGCCCCATGGCCAGACTGGTGAGCCTTTTATCTGCCCTCTGATTGGGGTTGATTGGGCAGCTCCGCCCATCCAGAACCACCTGAGAGGAGAGACCTGGGGAGAAACAGAGGATCTTGCCCAGGTTACCTCTAACAGTCAGAGGGCCGTCACCCCCCCCCCCATAGGAAAAGGGTTCCAATGGAACTCTACTAATCATAGTAACGTTTAATATATCTTATACAAAATGGATCGAATAAATAAAAAACTGTTGACTAGTTCCTACGCGTCTGCCCCCAGCCACTCCTCCAACCTCAGCAGCAGGATCCTGCGAGCGATCTTAGTGGAGAGTAAGAAAGGAGGAAGATAACATGTACAGCACTTTCAATGGAACCGTCAAACATGGAGACGCCCAGCTGGACGATGACGGAACTGCAGTGTTATTTTCGAGCATATATTTTATTTCCGAGTCCATCTGCTTACGTTTTTCTGGATTCACCCTATAAAAACGTTGACGAATGGGCCTTGCATCACCTACATCAATATCATGTTTGATTAAAGTTGTACGTGAAGGAGTATCACCAACAAGAGATGGATAATTATGGATGAGGGTTATAAGCTGAGTGCGTTCAACCTCCCCCAAATGGCGCAACGAGCTGTCAAGGTTAACAAGTGATTCAGAATTTTTCAACCTACCATTTAACAGGGATTGGTCAGGAGTGGACAACCCATCCTCCTCAAGCTCTGCCACCGCATGAGGGATGGAGTCCGCAAGGACTGTATTAGCCAAACACGCCGGACGGGGGCATACTGGAAAGGCCACCCGATCGTAATAAGTCTTCAGTAAGTTAATATGACAGAGTTGGTTAGGTTTCCTACGCAAAGGCGTGGCAATCAAATAGTTTTGGTCTGAAACTTTCTTTACAACTGTATGTGGACCAGTAAATTTAGCCTGAAAGGGGGAACCGACCAAAGGCAGCAGAGCGAGAACCTGATCACCCGGGGAAAACGTGCGTTGCTCGGATCGACGGTCATAAAGCCGCTTCATTTTATGTTGGGCGCCTGCAAGTTTCTCTTTTGCTAGCTCTCCAGCAGCATATAGCCTATTCCTGAAACCATTTACATAATGCAGCAAGTTTTTAGGTGGCTCAGAATTCTTCCAATCGTCCTGCAAGACTGCCAAAGGGCCACGCACTGTGTGTCCAAACACCAGATCATTTGGGCTAAAGCCTGTACTTTCCTGACTTACCTCCCTAGCCCCAGGCATCAACCATGGTAATCCCTCTTCCCAGTCTCCGTCTAACTGAGTACAGTACGCACGGAGTAAAGACTTCAACGTGGCGTGGAACCTCTCAAGAGCTCCTTGACTCTGCGCGTGGTAGGCTGACGCCTTGTTATGTTTCACCCGGAGTTGTTTCAAAACCTGTGCAAACAGATGAGAGGAAAAGTTAGAACCTTGGTCTGATTGAATGACTTTGGGGATTCCAAATATGGAGATGAACTGAGTCAGGGCACGCACTACCGACTTAGTAGTGATGGTGCGTAATGGGTATGCTGCCGGATACCTAGTGCTCTGACACATCACTGTCAACAGATAGATTGCACCCGAACGCGAACGAGGTAGGGGACCAACACAGTCAATAATGAGATGCTCAAACGGTTGACCAATTGCCATAATTGGGCAGAGGGGAACAGGCTTTATGCTCTGATTCGGTTTTCCAGTCAACTGACACGTATGGCAAGTTTTAATATACGAGGCCACATCCCTCTTTAGACGAGGCCAAAAAAAATAACGCAAAATGCGATCATATGTTTTACGGACACCCATGTGTCCACACTCGTCATGTGACACTTGCAAAACCAAACTATGAAATTTGGAGGGCACGACGATCTGGAAAATATGATCTCCAACAAAATCAGGACCATGTGGCACCCACTTTCTCACAAGAACCTCATCATGAACGAAGTATGCCTGCGCACTGTCCCTCGCACCAGCAGCAGGGAGAGCCCTCTCAAACAGAGGCTTCAGAGAAGGGTCCACCTGCTGCTCTCTCACCAGGTCACCGTGCGAGACAGCCAAAGGAAAATCAGACAAGAATAACCTGACAGTTTCTGGGTCATCATCCACTTTAACATCGTCTGCACGGCGCATCGCACGGGTGACTGCACAAGCAGTGAACACCTCGGGAAACTCCCTTTCACTATCATCAGGCCTGCTTTTAACCAGCGGTACTGACGCTACCACAACGGATGGCCCATCAGCCCAAACACGCGCACCAACCAAACCATTACCCAATATCATTGTGACTCCTTCAATTGGTAACGCTGGCCGAACTCCCACCTGCGCTTCACCCTGGAACAAGTCAGAAAAGAGCCTTATCTTGTGTAGGGGAACATTCAAAACGTTCATGCCCATTCCAAGGACTGGAATGAAGTCACCAGTATCCGAGTTTTCTGAAAACGGCAGAACTGAGGCTACAATAAACGTGTCAAATGCACCAGTATCACGCAAAATTTTCACAGGAACCTTGTTGTCACCTTCCAACAGAGACACAAACCCTTCCGTTACGAATGGCAGATAAGAATCAAAACCTGGGGAGGGCTGAGTTTTGGGTGATGGTTCAGATTCTGGGGTGACATAACCGACCCGTTTCACCACAGGGGCAGCCAGACCGGCCCCTTGCGGTTCCGAACCGTTCTGGGCACCACTCGATCCACTTCTTGGCCTGAGTGCATAACACTCAGACTTCCAATGTCCCTTTTTACGACAATAGTTACAAACTTTGTCCCGTGCACTATGTTCACTCCTGTATACTGACCCGACGACTCTACCTAAACCAGCAGCAGGCTGCATATCAAACAAAGGGATATTTCTCCTGAGCCCAGAGTCAGCAACATAAGGGCGAGGCTCCCCAAACGTACCCCTATGCGTCAAGGTGTAGTCGTCTGCTAGCGCAGCAGCTTCAGCCACTGTTTTAACTTCCTTTTCACCGACGTAAGTAGCAATCTGTTGTGGAACTGCCGTCTTAACCCTTCGTCCACTGAGCCCGCGGTTTCGCGTGGTGACACTTGAAACTTTTCTCTAAGTTTCTAAAATATTCACAGCACCCCGATAATACATCGCAAAAATATAATTTTACGTCTGGCGGAAAGAGACGGCTTCCTGCTTCCGGGTGCCTGCCCAGGCAGAGCCCAGCATAATTTTAACATCATCAAGCAAGCGAAAGGGCAGCAGTGTGTCATCTGACGCTGGGAAAAAAAAATAAAAAAAATCCTTCTCTGTGATTTGTTGAGTCATATGTCCGTCGCCATTTCGTGAACTAAACAACCAATGTACATTCAGGAAAATCTCAAAAGGACAACCCACGTGTACAGCATGTACACACTACAGTTTACAATCAACATCATGACGACAAAGAGATTCAACACGGAGGAATGATTCTGGAGAGCAGCGAGGAGGAGGACGACGCGTCGTCATCAGAGCTCGAAGGCTTTAGTTCTTCTGAGGAAGATGGGTAAGTGTAGTTACTAAACTTTGTTACGTGTCTGTAAGGCTGCATGGTGCAAACTAGTAATGTGTACAAACTAGTAATGTGTACAAACTAGTAATGTGTACACTGTGTAGGAGAGCACGTGAGCCAGCCACGCGGTGCACACTGCTGTTCACGTTACTACGTCATGATCTAAGTAATGTTTACACACAATCTGCTTTGTACAATACTCTGCTTCACGTTACTACCACTAATATTTATACATCCAATGCGGAGCATTATGCTGAAATTACTACCACAGTCATGATCTGAATAATATTTACACATCCAATGTGGAGCATTCTGCTCAATCGTTACGTCATCTTTCTTTCAACTGACTAGTATTGATTTATTTTACAGAGAGGAGCACCAGCCGCCCCGACCAGCCTGGCCAGCAAAGAGGCAGCGTGTTGGACGGCAACTACCACGACCAGCAAAGAGGCAGCGCGTTGACCGACGACTAAAAACACCATCTCCAGCAAACAGGGCGCGTGCTGCCCGGCGACTGCTTTCACCTCAGGCCAGATCAAGAAAGACAGCAGCACGTGCACCACCTGCACCTACGCTGTCCTGGAGGACGGATGAAGACCCGGACACTGCTCCCCCCGTCATCAAGTTCCAGCCCGGACACCAGGTCCACATGTCAGTGCCACAGCAACACCCATTGAACTCTTCAAACTGTTCTTCCAACTAAGTCCACGGTGGGTCGCAGGGTTTGCGAGCTTTGCAGCATGAAGAAAGTGAGAAAAGACACGGCGTGGAAGTGCGAGGCGTGTAACGTTCCCCTCTGCCTGCAGCTGAACAGAAACTGTTTCCATGACTGGCATGCCATGGCATGAGGATATGCCATTGAAGCATATATACTTGTATATTGTAAATGGTCTAGTCTTTGTTCTGTTTTATATTTCTGAATATATATTCTGTACATATTTTTTTTTTTTTTATAATACATATTTTTATTTAAAAAAAAAAAAAATTGTTGTGATGGTCATTTTTCATTTGCACACACTCCCTGAAGCTTTATCTGCACTATGAAGTAATTTCTCAGTCCCATTTTTATCATTTTGGTGAAAGCTGTGAAAGACCATATTTCTACTCAAAAAACGATAATAAAAACTTTAGTTTTAGACATTTATTTACATGTATCTAACATTTTATTCATATATTTCACTGCTTTTGTGAACCTAAAACCTTTGGTAAACCAATTGCCATCACCTAAACAGAGTCACCACCTGAGTAAAGTTAGGTTTTTTCAAGCGATATGAAGAATTTCCAAAAATCGAGATTCCATTTTTCAGCTTTAGTGTCATATTATAAAGTTTTTTTCTTTACACTTTTGCCTTACGACAATGGTGCCTCATTATATAGATAGCTGAGATTGTTCTGCAATTTATGATGTAAAACATGGGTATATATCTTATATGCAAGTGCCTTAAAAGGTGAATCTAAGAAAATTATGTCAAATCGAGAAAATCGACTGAAAATGACCTCCAGTGTGCAGTGAGTTAAACTGCTCAAGCAATATCAGGTCGCACAAACTTTCAAAGTTGTCAACCTCTGAAGCAGTGCACCAGCGATTAAAGTGCAACACCAAGTCACGTGCAAATTCTAAATGTGACTGCGTCTTCCCTCTTCTCCAATTTCTGAAGTGCTGACGGTATGCCTCTGGCACCAACTCGTATACCTTCAGCACAGCAGCCTTAACTTTGGTATAACTTTGGCTATCAGTGTTACTCAGTGCTGCGTATGCCTCCTGAGCCCTTCCTGTGAAAGCACACTGCAACATCAACGTTCGCTCAGTGACGGGCCAACCCCGTGTATCCGCTATACGCTCGAACAAAGAAAAAAATGTGTCCGGGTCTCTTTCATTAAACTTGGGCAAAAGGCTCAGGTTACGAATAATATCAAAAGGACGCGAGGACGCACCACCAGACTCAAGTGAACCATGCCCATCAAACACGGAATCACCAGAGAGTTTACCCGCACTAACCAAATCCAGCTTTCGTCGTTGCAACTCCATTTCACCTAGTTGTTTTTCCATTTTAATTTTTTCGAGTGCCAATTCCTTATCTATTTTCATTCTGTCATGTTCCAATTGTATCAACATCAGCTCTTTTTGTTGGTCAAATGTTAACCCATGGACTATCGACCCAAGCGGAGGCAGACCCTTTGCACCACTGGGAGAGAAAACCTGTGCGCACCTTTGCAAAATGTCATCTCTCTCCAGATTTGCTATGAGACATTCCTTAACCTCCTGTTTTTTCTTTCCAGTTATTGCAACGCCATAATGTTCAGCGATTTGCAATAATTGAGCCTTTGTAAACCGTTCCAATAACTCCTCAGATGGAGCATCAAAAAATGTTTCTATGCCAGCCATGACTGCAGAATGCCTACGGACCCAATAGTGCAGACCAAAACCCTCCGCTGCGCACTAGAGGCACTTAACCAACTCGTAGACGGGGCGTTCCCTCTAACTACCTACACAAAAATCTTATTAAGCTCAACCCTAGTCTTCATGTGGCTACTGGCAGCGGGTACTTACGCACTGAAGCCCATGAGTCGGAAAAGAAGACCAGCACGCTGGCGCATCCCCCCAAGCACATAGATGTGCCCCCGAGACAACTGCTGCTAACCGCGGTCACCACAACACTACTGGTAGCGCTCAGCAACACCCAAAGGGATGAAGCCGTAACCTTACAGGGAAGCCCCGCAATTTTAATTTGCACAACGGTGAGTCCTAGTACTGCGTCTTGCTCCAGGCTACCTATCAAGCATAAATGCAAACTACCTGAATGTTGCACAAAACAAATGCTCCCCTCTCTCGTCCAGACACCGAGCAGAAAACAAAGTAGACCAAGTTTAATTTAATCAATAATATTCAAACTTAACAAACCTCAGAGTGTCTCCCCAATGCCAATCAAGGCTTTACCACGACACACAGCGGTGCACTTTCCTATAGCCTCTTGGCCACCCGAATCAATTCATTTAACAACAAGAACAACAAGTGACGCCTCCTTTCCTTCAACAAAGGAACGTCCCAGGAGGTACACCCAAGTAATCAAGTGTGCCCCTACCAATCAAGGCACCTGGGAGCCACACAATCAACAAAAACCGAAATCAATCGATTTGAGTTCAACAAAAAATGCTTACCACTACCTGATTCAAACGGACGAGCCCCCAATTTGTCACGGCCCGGCTCTTGGCCATAACAAAGATGGAGACACACCAAGGTTTAACCTAAACAGTAACCATGATTTATTTAGCAGACACAAAGGTTGACTAGCAAAAGTGGGTCTGGAGAGGAGGGGGCCCCATGGCCAGACTGGTGAGCCTTTTATCTGCCCTCTGATTGGGGTTGATTGGGCAGCTCCGCCCATCCAGAACCACCTGAGAGGAGAGACCTGGGGAGAAACAGAGGATCTTGCCCAGGTTACCTCTAACAGTCAGAGGGCCGTCACAATGTGGAACCATTATACCCTGCGTCGGGTCCTCTGGGCCCCGTCATTGTTCACTCTCATAATCCTCTTCCTGCCCTCGTGCAGGCATTTGGTTCTGATTTGGCATATGTTGTTTAGTTCCTCCTGCTCTAGGTGGGCCTCCTCGTCCTCTTTTTGGTTTGCGGCAATCTCAGAGCCCAGTGTCCAGGAATTCCACAGTTATGACAGTTTTCATACTTCTTGCTTTCTTGCCCCTTCTGCCAACGAGGTTGGTCTCTTTCCTTTTCTTTCCCACGTTCTTGTTCCTTTTCTTCCTCCCTTTCCCGGTCTTTGTCCTCTTGGTCCTTCTTGATTTGCTTCAGAACTTCGTTCACAGCTTCTTTGATTGCTGTCCAAATTGGCAACTGTTTTACACCATTGCTCAAGGTCAGGACTGGGGCCTGCGTGTGAAATCTGGCTCCTGCTTCCCATGGTGTGGCATTTGGTTGGTCAGGCAGGTTTGAAGTAGGGTTCAGGGAAGTGTTTTGACGAAGGTTTTCAGAATGTGTCGGAACTGGGCCTGATAAGGAGTTTGTAGAACGGACCTGGGCTGCTCTTTTGATGGGGGCACTTGTAGGATGGCTCGGAGCTGGGTTCGCAGGTGGAGTTGCGGCACCATCCCAAGTTTCCTCCTTCCTTCTGTCTGCCTGCCCTCGGGGTATGAATGGTGCTGGTGAATGGTTAGGAGACGCCTGAGGGACCTGTTGGTGTTGCTGTTGGAACTGCTGTGACGGCTCCTGTCCTTCCCAGTCCTGTCTATCTGGTTGATTTTCCGTCTGATCAAACCCAGACCCTCTAGCCCCGCCCTGTGATTGCAGTGGGAGCCCATGATCTTGATCCTGTTTCTGGGGGCTTGGTAGGTGGAGGCTTTCTTCACACAATCTCAATCTCTCTTCCCGTGCGGCCTCACTCCTTTCTCTCTCACTGGCCCGTTCTCCCATTTTGAACAAGGCCTTCTCCAGAAATTCAACCTTGTTCAACAGAAGTGGGATTGCTCGGATAACCAGGTGGCTGACATAACTGTGAACCTCCACAGTACTTTCCTTTATCTCCACTGGTTCCATGGATCCAGCTAGGGTGGGGTAAGTGGACCGGGTGGGTTCTGGGGACGATGGTTGTGATGTATTGGCTGCTTCTGCTGGTGGCTGCTTCAGCTCCTCCTTCGGGGTTGCTTCTTCCAGCGGGGTCTCATCTGGGGTCTTCTTGGAGGTGTTTTCCTCCACTAGCGCCATGCCATGGAGCAGCAATCGTGCATCTACGATGGCTTTGTCGGATTCAGCCACAGCCGTTGTGGAGAACGCGAGCCATCCTTTCCCTTTCTGCCTGTCTTTAGCTGCGCTCTCTCTCAGCTTGAGCGCTTTCATCAGCGCCATCTTCTGGTCCTTGCTGGGCGCCTCCAGGCTTGTTACATCAAGTAAACCCTCAGAATGCCATTCTTGGATGTGTTTTCTCAGTCTACTGTCTGCCTTTCCCTGTCTTTCGTCGTCCGTCATGTTCAGGGCTGCATCACATGCTTCATTAACCCACGCTGGGGTATTCATTTGACCAGACATCTTGGAAGAATCAGGTGCTGATGTTGGCTTATATAAGGAAATGTAAATGTAGAAATAAAATAACAAACAATATGTGTCTAACGTGCAAATGTGGTGTAATTGGAAGAATACAATTGGTTAAAGTTATGGGGAAAAAAATGCTTCACACTGCCAGAGCTGGTAAAAGGGAAAAAAGTTCACTGCAATCAACCTGGCCAAAGGGAACACAATGTCACACTGCGATTGAATAATAATGCATGCCAGTATGATGTTTATAAAACTACAATTGTTAAAAAATTATTAATTATTAATTTGCCAAAATGTTTATTAATATACAACTATAGTTAATATCCTCTCTATTATTTATAATGTGTAAATGTTTTAATCCATTAGCATCTATGCTGTTTAAAGTATGTGTCAGCTGTGTGTGTAAACAATATACTATCAGTTCTTGTTATTGTAGTACCCCTTCTGCCCTCTGTATAACTGCAGTAGTACCCCAACTTTGCCACCTGATGCTAAATGGTTACTCTCTTTAGTGTCAGTGAGGAATACTCCTCAAACCTCTAGAGGCGCTATTATATTTAAGATAAAGTACCCTTCTTGTCCACTAAAAACATGTGGTACTGCTTCCCTTTATTTTTAAATCATTAATACATCAACAACTGAGCTTCTGGGGTAGTGTATTGGGTTCTTATTCGTTATAATTTCGTTGTCTAGCTCCTCTTGCTGTAGATCTCTCGCTCAGGCGTCGTCTTATTGATTGTTAATTTAGTTGTCTAGCTCTAAAAAGCCTGCTTCAAAGCAAAGCGTGAATATTATCTCTATCCACTTCTGGCAGGGTGATCATGCGTCGTGTTATTAAAATTTATAATTTATGGTGCATATGTTCAGATCTTTAAGGGTTATTCTCGGAGTATTAGAGACTATTAAGAACCTGCCGATTCAAAACGTAATTCTAAACATATGCCGTATCATTAACCCTCACTGTAATAATAATATACAGGCCTCTCCCGGTCTTTAGTTCTAAACAATTCTGGCACCTACTGCAAATATGCAAAATTATACACCCACCGCGTATAACGATCGCGGAAATATATCTCTAAGAATCAATTGTGTGCTTTAATATTCTAAAAACAATCTTGTATAATTCTATATGCAGCCGCTCCATTCACGAATGCAAAGCCGCCATTGTTACAAACGCGTGTCTTCCTCACGTTCCTCAGGCACACAAAAAACACTGCTGGTACCACGTTTTACAAAAACGCACGCAGTCTTTCATTCAACATATAATTATTACAAACCGCACGTATTACACATTCAGTCTCAAGTACATTCAATCTTACGTAATCCGTGTACCGCAACTTTCACAAACACTGCTTTCTGTCATTCAAACAAAGCTTTACTCTCTCACACTGCTAGCTTTCATACACATATAACATACAAACATAAGCCGACTATCATTTCACTCTCAACAATTACACTATGTCGTGTTTTCACGCTAATAATTTAAATCCACTTAGACCGGCCTCTCTCCGCTCACGACTAATTTTCCTATTTCTACCTATGTAAGGTTCGATCAAACAGGTCCTTAAATACCTTTATTTGCTGAGGCCTCTCGTGAATAGAGAGAGGAGATCTCCGTGGTAAATCCGAATGGTTTACCCTGCATCAAGACTCCACAGAATCACGGCGGGAATCACCAAACTGTGGAAATGCTCAAAAATCCTGGGAGGTGATGCAGGAAAATAAGGTCCAGGGTCCAAAGAAGTTATAATAAAAGAATATTTAATAAAAAGTGATAGACAGACATGCTTATGCTTTCGATGGAGCTCCTTTTACTCCACCAGCGAACTCCACGGGCACGCAGGTCCGAGTCGCTTGCTAGTAGCCGGAAGAAGAGAACGCTCCTCCTTCATACAGTTAACTTTATATCATTCATGGAGCCTAGAGCCCTCCCTCTCATTAACAGTCCGGCGTACACACCTCTGGTTGCCGCTTAACTCGCTGTTGGCCCGCAACTAAAGTGACGGAGCCCCGTCCACTTCTTCTTCTTCTTCTTCTTCTTCTTCTGACCGGTAAAGTCTCAAAAGTCAATCTTCAGCTCCGCCACCTCAGGCGAACAAGAGAACTACAATTCCCTAAAGCAGCAGTACATGCAGCATGCAGCATCTAACATTCATTCACACATTACTCATTTCACAGTAAATAAAAGTGACCTTCATATGCATACAATTACAAATCCTTCATAATAATATCCCTTATTAATTATCATATTCCATGCATTGTAATGTACACAAACAATTTCTCATTTTACATTGTGCAAAGTCCAAATTTGACTAACTAAACTCTAAAAAACCCTACAATACGTATGGAACTGAGTGGCCTTTTTATTGGTGCCAATCAGAATCAGAATCAGAATGTTAGCTAATGTGTATAATAGGTGCTTATGATTCATTATACTTTTTGCTTGAGCTTTGCACTATTTTTCAGCTTTGCACTATTTTTCAGCTTTCCCCTGTCTCACATTTATTCAATTTCATACCAAGACAACGCTAACATATATTTACTTGTTTTTGATAGCCACCAAGCAACCCCACTGAATTTTCAGCACTTTGTTGAAATACATACCAAGAGCAGAGAAACCTGTTTACTTGACCATGGGATTCAAAGAATCCAACTTACAAACGCTGAAACAGTTTGTTTGACTTCTATTTCATGGCCACTTGAGGGTGCCAAAAGTAAGCCTGGTACAAACAACGGTTTTGGTCTTGTCGTGCTTGGCCAACCCTGTCTCCTAAAAATGACGTTCCGCCAGAACTAATACGCATTCCCAATTACGTTTGATCAGAAACGTATCTCCTCCCTGATTATGTTTGTGTTTGACGTATTACAAATACGTTGATTAAACACGTATACGTTGATTAAACATGTATACGTTGTTTATACACATATTTTTGTTTTAAAAATCTGCCGCGACGGAGACTGTTTTCGTTCGCCAAGCAGTCTGAAGACCGGACCCCGGTGCGACCGGGGGCTGTTACCGGCATCACAACGGCGGGCAAGCGGTCTTCAGACCGGCTCCGTTACCGGCTCACCCCGCCCCTCTTCGCTTGCCGCTACTGAGGGAATCCTTTTTCTTTTCCTCCGCAGAGTTTAGAAAAACAAAAAAAACATGTATAAACAACGTATACGTGTATAATCAACGTATTTGTAATACATCAAACACAAACATAATCAGGGAGGAGATACGTTTCTGGTCAAATGTAATTGAGAATGAGTTTTAGTTCTGGGGGAACGTAATTTTTAGGAGACAGGGTTGGCTCGGCCTTCCTCAGGAGAGCTCCCTTCAGCGTTATTAAACATAGTTTTTCTCACAATCTCTATAGAGAATTTCCTTTCTATGTAGCTAATTTCCCTTCATGACAACTGAAATTCTCCCATCTAAAATATATCAAGACTTTAAGTTATAATTAAGGGCGTGGACTCTTTGAGTGACAACGGTGCCGTCACGTCAGCTTTGGCCGTATGTGTGATGTTGGTGCCTTTTGGGAAATTTTGTCATGCAAATATTGTAAAAATAATATGGCTTGCTATGCAATTATTGTACTCAGTCCATTCAAAAAGTATGTGGTGTAGTTTTATAGGTGAGTGAAATTCTAGAATTATTTCATTTATATGTCAGCACTAATTAGCAGGTATCCGTGTCGGTGCTGATTCATACCTGATTCGTTGTACTAACATAAACTTATTTTCATTTTGTATTATAACTTCAACAACCCCTTCAAGCTACTGTTGGTAACTTATATTTGTCATTGTTTGACAGTTTCATTGGAGTTCACAAGCTTTTACCAGCAGTGATTGACAGCAGCTTTACACTCTTCAGCTCTGATTATAGTTTTTCTTTTGGCATGATGGAATCTTTAAATGCCCTTTGGAGCAAGAGGCGCACTAAACAAGTTGCTGCCTCCGGTTCTCTCTGTAGTTTTGGAGGTTCAGGAGTTTGAGCAAGATAGAGGAACCAGATTATTTTCACAGATTATCTGTCTCATGTACAGGATATTGTGACAGTTTGAGCAGTTGTGATAAGCAGCGTTGAACGTGTCCTCGCTCCTTTGCGCCCGTCAGTGGCGCCGGTGGGATGCCGGCTTGCCGGGCCGAGAACGTTCGCCCGCCAGTCGGATGTTCTTATGGGACTAATCTCTCCTGATTGAACGTCTCTAAAACAGCAGATATACCAATTCCATGTACTTTTCATGACGCAGGAAATTGCGCTTTGCAAATACTTCAGTGCATCTGCCGTGTGATGCTAGACGATACGCTCGACAACGTGCATCACGTTTCCCATGCCACCTAAACAAGGAGTAATACATCATAGTATAAAGCACGTCATTTTATTTTTGCCAGTAGGTGGCGCTATGACAATGTGAACATATACACACATCATGTTTCTCTACGTGAAGTGCAGACCACGTGATGTAAATTCCTTTCGTGTCAGTAGGTGGCACTATGACAATGTGATAATTTCTTCATGTAAATGTACTCCTGGACCGGCATCATGCAAGAGACATTTTGGGCGGATTGCATGATGTTACAACAGCTTTCTATAACATAGTGAACCTCACAAAATGTGTCTTGGCGTCCACAATTAGCACAATTTTGCATCATAAGGGTCTTGAGATCATTCTTGAACAGAATTGAAGTTGATTACTGTAGCGCCCCCTATCAAAACTCTTTTAATTAGGTTTTGATGATACAGCTCCAATCATGATCCACAGCAAGTGTGGTATGAATCGGACCAAACGTGTAGAAGGGAAATCGCAAGAATGTGTTTTTCACAAAATTCAAAATGCCAGAAAATCGAAGTAAGCGGAGTTCAGGGGTCTGAGATGCTTTTTGTAGAGCAGGTGGAGATGGACATGTGTGAATATTTTTTATTTAAGTCAATCAGACATTCTGGGTGAGGGCCGTCGCTGGTTCAACGTCTAGGGGGCGCTAGAGATAATTTTTTTAACACAAATATGGCGCCAATATCAGATGTGCAAAAGTGTGCAAAAAATTTGGTGAGTTTGAGTATGGCAAGTAGGACGAATATGTGGCCAAAGTAGAAAAATAAAAATCATACATAATAATAATAATACCCCTAACAATTTCAATAGGGTTCTCTCGGACTGACTACGTCAGTTGCTCGGACCCTAATTACACAACAGCAGCTTTAATAGATATAAAAGGAAACGTTTTTTTGCGATGAACCCTCATGAGCACAAATAAGTCAAGGGATTTGTTTTCACATTGTTGGTTTAATTGCTCTCACACATACTACTGAAACGCTTTCACACTCACTACTGAAACGCTCTCACACATACTACTGAAACGCTCTCACACTCACTACTGAAACGCTCTCACACATACTACTGAAACGCTCTCACACATACTACTGAAACGCTCTCACACATACTACTGAAACGCTCTCACACTCACTACTGAAACGCTCTCACACATACTAATGAAACACTCGTACATTCACTACTGAAACGCTCTTACACTCACTACTGAAACACTTACACATACATACATACTCTGTAAACCTATTCACGCTCATATATAAATGTAAATAATAAATGTGTATGTATACGTTTTTCAGTTATATGTATGTATGCTCTTACATGAGGATGTGCAAGCGTCTCACATGTATTCATACAAGTCATTTCAGTAGTGACCGTGAGAGTGTTTCAATAGTGAATGTACGAGCGTTTCAGTAGTATGTATGAAAGACATCTCACTAGCATACGGAAGGTACTTCGGTTAAACCGGAAGGCGGAAGCAAAGAGTGCATGTTTTGAACAGCGACAACGCGCCAATCTTAGCCCGCAATTAATATATTTTTTTGTGATTAAATATGAAGGTGCAACTTCTATATATTTTGATCAGTCTGCAGGCCTTATTCGTAATTGGCAATCGCGATGACATCGTTGATTTTTTCAATAGGGTGCTGCGCTGCGTTCAATGCCTACAGCAAGACCCAGGAGAAGAGAGATGTTTTAGAGAGCTTGATGACCACACCATTACCCTAAATTCTATGTTGTCTATGGTTCGCTCTAGGGAAGGACCTGATGGAGAGACGGTTGTTTTTTTGGAGTCAATATGTTTTTGTTTTAATAGGTTTGGTGACTTTAGAACTAGAAGAAGAGATCAAGAAAACTGTCTTCCTCCGATTCCACCTACAGCCAGAAATGGCCTTCCATGTCGCCCACGATATGATTTAACAATTGAGCAATTTAACCAGTGCATGGGACTCGGTTTTAACTGGCAGGGAATTGCTTCTTTTTTTGGAATTAGCCGTCGGACTGTGTTCAGACATAGGCAACGTCTTGGTGTCACTGCGGTCAGGCCAGCCTCCACTTCGAAAAACACAGTCGGGCCAGCCCGCACATAGATTGTCGGGACGCGTTTATACTAGGCATTACGGTACGAGTGTGTACAAACTGACTTCAAAATAAGAGGACTCTTCCGATGAAGGCAATTTCAAAATAAAAGCTTGTTGAAAGGAAATTACAATAATTCCACTTCATGTTAATAGTAGACTATCAATCAAGGCATGTTGATGTTTAATTACAAAATAAAAGCCCTTCAAAATCCCCTCCTTTAGCTGACTATCAATTTATGAGGCAATTTATGTCTACTTTCAGATTAGATATGAAAGGAAATGACTCTTGTTATGAACTAATTCCACTTCCGGCTCTCTAAAACATCTCTCTTCTCCTGGGTCTTGCTGTAGGCATTGAACGCAGCGCAGCACCCTATTGAAAAAATCAACGATGTCATCGCGATTGCCAATTACGAATAAGGCCTGCAGACTGATCAAAATATATAGAAGTTGCACCTTCATATTCAATCACAAAAAAATATATTAATTGCGGGCTAAGATTGGCGCGTTGTCGCTGTTCAAAACATGCACTCTTTGCTTCCGCCTTCCGGTTTAACCGAAGTACCTTCCGTATGCTAGTGAGATGTCTTTCATACATACTACTGAAACGCTCGTACATTCACTATTGAAACACTCTCACGGTCACTACTGAAATGACTTGTATGAATACATGTGAGACGCTTGCACATCCTCATGTAAGAGCATACATACATATAACTGAAAAACGTATACATACACATTTATTATTTACATTTATACATGAGCGTGAATAGGTTTACAGAGTATGTATGTATGTGTAAGTGTTTCAGTAGTGAGTGTGAGAGCGTTTCAGTAGTGAATGTACGAGTGTTTCATTAGTATGTGTGAGAGTGTTTCAGTAGTGAGTGTGAGAGCGTTTCAATAGTGAATGTATGAGTGTTTCATTAGTATGTGTGAGAGCGTTTCAGTAGTATGTGTGAGAGCGTTTCAGTAGTATGTGTGAGAGCGTTTCAGTAGTATGTGTGAGAGCGTTTCAGTAGTGAGTGTGAGAGCGTTTCAGTAGTATGTGTGAGAGCGTTTCAGGAGTGAGTGTGAGAGCGTTTCAGTAGTATGTGTGAGAGCGTTTCAGTAGTGAGTGTGAGTGAGAGCGTTTCAGTAGTATGTGTGAGAGCGTTTCAGTAGTATGTGTGAGAGCGTTTCAGTAGTGAGTGTGAGAGCGTTTCAATAGTGAATGTATGAGTGTTTCATTAGTATGTGTGAGAGCGTTTCAGTAGTATGTGTGAGAGCGTTTCAGTAGTATGTGTGAAAGCGTTTCAGTAGTATGTGTGAGAGCGTTTCAGTAGTTATGGCCTAAACGGCCCCTCATATTTCTTCGCCTTCCCTGGCAAACATAAGATTCAGTGACTCATAAATTCCATCTTTATTCTGGGTTTTCCTTCACTTTGTATCCATATGTTTAGCTTTTCCCATGACAAATTGGGGAATTAACAGAATAAGAAAAAACAATTGGAATCTGAACAAAGCACAATGTAAAGAGCAGCTCTGGCTGCTGGATGCAAACACAGGAAGTGCTGTTCTTTCCATGCATGGAGCTCCTTTGTTTATTGTGTCACCCAAAAGCCAATATGCATGTTTATATTATGGTCTTGTTTGGTTTGCAGTGCCAGTCATTGCCTTGCTGTGCATCTATGTCTCATTAGTAAATATAAATGTAATTTGAATCAAGACTTCGACAGAATACCTTGGTAGAACCACATTGAAGTATACATTTTGACCACTAGATGGGGTGATGATCCTAAGAAACAGATATGAGTTTGTTGACTGCATGCTGAACATTGTATCTCCATTAATAATAGATTTCCACCTTTTTTTGTAGTTAAAGCCGTTCTATAATTTTTTTTCTCCTTTGATCAAATAAACCACTTTAGACACAGCAAAAAGCCCCACAAGAAAAATATACACACAAATTGATTTTTTGAATCAGTAAAATGTACACCACAGACTGGAAGAAAACCAGTGGTTGGCTTTTCTAGCAGTTTGTCCTTAGTTGCGTGAACAAAACAGAACATCACTAGAAAATAAACAATGCAGTAACAGAATATTGATCTACTTTTTATCAGCACTGTCCAGTTTGGCTGTTTGATCTGAGTTTACGTGAGCTGCCTTGCAATGGCCAGACCTGATTTGCATATAGTGGAAGTCGGGTTGTGATTATGCAAATGAAGACAATGCGGGTGGTCAAGTCAACTCCTGGCCGGCTCACTTGCCATAGAAATGAATGGGATCCGTCAACTTCACATACGTCAGAACCGAGTAAAATCTGAACAGATTGAATGATTTTCAGAATCAGTAAACCTGTAACACTTCTTTGACACTAGATGGTGGTCCTTGCTTTTGCATCCACACTGAAGTTGCTCTTGACCCTGTCCTTGTATACAGACGCCAGTGAGGCTCAGCAGGTTAAATCTCAGTCCAACCACCTTACTTACAGGTGTGTTTACAAAGTCACTGTGAAGTAAATAATAGAGGAGAGAGAAAGTCACAAAATGACACTGTTTTTAGAAAAGTTATTTTCTTTTAGTGCTGATACAGTCTGTGGGAGTCCATACAAACTACGTTATAACAATATCAATATATTATCAAGTTTTTAAATGATAATCTAAAGCAATCTGGGTTGAAAATGAGACGGATGTCTGAAAAGAATTCTAATATCGATGATAGAAACAGCAGGTTGTAACGATGCAATCTGAGACCTTTCAGTCGAGTCAAAAGACACAGATGCTGTTTGGGCACTGCTCCGGCCTTCCTGACACAGATCACTGACACCGAGAACAGCAAGTTGATGCGATTGCACAGAGTGAAGGAAACCATTGTGCATGCAAAATCAAAAGTGGCTCCACGTGGATGACACAGTAATCTCATCCATCCCATCTCATCTCTCATCTCCATTTAACCTGCTCCAGGGGAGTCAACCGGCACAAAGAAGGCCACACTGACCTTCCACACCTTGTCTTTCATTCACTTGCAAAGCAGTCCATTTTCTCTTGTTGTCTCCGTGCTCTGGCTAATTTACAATATTTAGATTCAGGTAATTGTTACACCAGCCAAACAGATGGTGTGTCAATGCTCCTGGTAGCTGGGATTAGAGGGGAGATTACAGACAAAGAATCCCTGTATAAAAAATTGGTATATGAAGAAAGTGTAGTTTCAATCCTTCAAAGCATTATTTGAGCAAAGTAATGCTAAAATCAATGTAATGGCACTCTCCAATCTCCAAATATGTGACGTAACTCAGAAATGAAAGACTCGTAATGGTTGGCAATAATTGTTTTTCTTACTTGCTACACTTGTCAGTGTTCTAACTCTGATTAAAAGTACATAACTCCTTTATCATCTGCAGTATGGAGCTGTTCATGATTAACAGATTTGATCTCTCAGCCTCAATATTGATGCAAAAAGATGAGCAGGATTGTTCTGCTGTCCCTCACAAGCCTCCTGAGTGTTGCTACATACACCAAGAGGGATGTGTCCATCTTTATAAGTGTGTTGGCATGGGCCTGAACACTGAATAAAGGAACAATGCACACAAAGTGAAACTTGCAGGGGAACACAAAATTCAGCCTGCTGAGTAGAGGTTACTGTATGGTGGTGCGTATGTTCTGGCCAGCTGACAGCTGATCTGCTTAAAGGCTTTACTGTAGGTGCCAGGCGGCCTGAATAAAGCAGTGGTGCTGCGACGCTCTCTCCAACTCCCTCTGACTTGATCCACAGGGTTAATCTGAACAGGTTTGAAACCAGTTCTGAGGCAGCCAGCTTGATCCACACACATGCAGGCAGATAAAAGTTACTCACTGCTGTGATTATGCTGAAACAGCAGCTTTCACACACACACACACACACACACACACACACACACACACACACACACACACACACAGCCTCCTGTATCCTCAGCCCACTTTCTGAATGGCTGAGTTTAACTAGAAAGGCTTTTGTATTAAGTCTGCTGATTTGTATTTGTTCGACTTATTTTAAATGCAGATGATTTAAACCTATTATAAATTTCTTTCATTACTTTACAAATACTGAGAGCTATAGAACAAAACAATTTTTCCCATGAGGAGAACATGTGGGAGCAAACATATTTATGGAAAAAATAACACTGGTGGTAAGACAAAGGGGAACGGACTCAATTAAAGCATGTACAAAATAAAAATACACAATAAGAGTGTAAAGCTCTGCTAGCGGTACTGTGAGACATAGGGCTTTGAGATAAATGCTAATACTAACATATTCACAATGATAATGCTGGTGTGTTGATGTTTAGCAAGTATAATATTAAGTAGATGCGTAGACACAATATACATCAAGATAACCAGTACTCTGGGGAAACTCTTTTGCAGCTAAATCATGTGCAAAACAACAATATACTACATATATATATATATATATATATATATATATATATATATATATATATTCGGGTACCAGATGTGTTATTGAGATGTTTATTACAAACGATGTTGATGTTAACAGATATGTTATCTTAGAAAGATGTTTTCATCTTCATTGGAACATAAATGTTGGATGGTTTGTTATTGTAACAACTCTCCCTAAAACTCAAGTTCATTTTTCCATTGTTTATGTTTGGTTGAGTATATTTCAATCTCTGTACATGAACTGCATGGCAGCACTATTTGTGACACTAAACATCAAGTAATATGATAAGAATTCCTTTACTTTCTATGCATTTTCTTTCTAGTGTTGTATTTGTTCTCTTTAGGTTTCCTCTTTCCTGTTGCAGCAGGAAGTAAGGAGGAATATTGGAAAGGCCAATGTCGTTCTAGTTGATGACCATGACTAACTGCAGTAGTGACCCAATTAAGGACCTTCTCACTTTCCCCTGTACCAGTCATACTCATCATGTGGCCCCGCCTGTTTGTCAAAGCCTTCGTCTTCTCTGCTACACTCAGTAGTCAGATTAAGAGCTCTAATCGCCCACCATCGCAGCCTAAATAACTACCGACTGCCTCCCTCCACTCTGATTATCAAAATCATCTGTAATTATAGACCAAGATGAATACAGCTTCACACATCTGCTCAAAACAGAGGGAGGACAAAATATACAGTAGATATTAGTGAGGTTCCGGTGACGTTTTGCCAATATTGCCAGGAAGCAGGACACCTCTAAAACTAAATAGCCAACTTTAGCATATCAAAATGTATTGTTCCATTACGATGAAAGCATAGCTGAGTTTAAAGCAAGGATCACATAACTAATTGTATGTGAAGGATGTTACTTGTAATGATGAGCCCACTGACAATTATCACCGGACTCTAAGTTTCCCCTCAGCGTTATGCTTTCGAAGCATTTCAGCTTCTTTCAGCTCTTTGTTTAGTTTTTCGTCCCACAACTTTACTGTTTTGGTTCACTTGTACCAGTTTAATTTGTCTCTTGATCTTTTCCTAAATGTGATGTTAAGTGTATGTAATGTAGAGGTGTAATAGTTTAGTTTGTCTAAATGTGACTGCACAAAAAGGAAATATGAAATGTGTACATTACAGTGCATAAGAGGGGTATGATAATTAAGAAGGGATATTATGACGGATGTGTAGTTGTATGCATAAGAAGGTCACTGTATGTTTTTATTACTGTATAATGTTCAGGAGTGAATGGATTTAAAATGATTCGGTTGGTCAGGAGGCAGAGTGAGACATTGAGATACCGGGAGTGGAACTTCAGGTGCGCGGACTGTTTTGTAGTGACTGGAACTTTGTTTTTGACAACAGTTGAAGATTCTCCGAATCTGAAACCCAACGAACAGCCAATTGGATGCAGGAGAATGGATTCAAGTGTGAAATAGGAAGTATTCTAACCAATGAGTGGGCCTTAAGCTCCGTGACTGAAGACTGTATAACTAACGCACGAGAGCACGGGACTTCTTTTTGAACGCGGAGGCGGCAGTAACTTTGTGAGGGGTCTGTGCATCGTTCCATTGTCTGTGAATTTGCGGGAAATGAGAAGACCTCGATCGAGTACTGTATAAGCTGTCTGTCATCATCTTTTATGAAATCTTTTTTATTATAACTCATTGGATTCTGGACATTTCTCCACGCGACCTCCCAGGATTTGTTGAGCATTTCTAACAGTAACAAACATACTTATTTGAACCCATGATCTTTTCCTTATTCTCACCACATAGATTGGTTAGATGTTAACCATGTGTTTAATTATGTTCACCGCTTCACGGCGCGCCTCTCGCTTGTACTCTTCCTTGGTCATATTTCAATTCTTCACAAGTAAGAAGAAGAAAAGATAACTGTTTATGTGATTACCGTAAAAGTTGGGTTACAAGCCGCTCCTACCTCCGGTCAGTGTCCCCGCTGTAGCAAGCTAGGAGCAGCGCTAGCTAGCGCTGCTGCTAGCTACCGCTGCTGCTGCTACTACTGCCCTGTAGTCCCCTCTGCCCAAGTCGGGTGTTGAGCCTGGTCCCGCTACCTTCGGTGGTTTTCGGGGAGCTAGCAGAAGTTATCGGAGAGCTAGCAGAAGTTAGCAGGGAAGTAACGGAGCGCTAGCAGGAGCCCCAGCTGGCTACAGTGGGGAGCTAACGGGGACACTGACCGAAGGTAGTAGCGGCTCGTAACCCGACTTTTACGGTATAACATTCTTTGGCACTTAGACTCCACAGGGAGATGCGCTGTCCTGAGCAGTGACACTATGGTGGTGGCTGATGGAGGCTGATGAATGTTGGAGGTTGAGGAAGCTGATGCATCTGCAAAGACTGAGCATTGATGGGGAGATGGAGGGGCACGTTTAACAGCAACATCAGGCAGAGACACAATTGTATTTAAAAAGAGAAACCAGCTAGATGATAGGCTAACAATGTAGGTGAGTCATTGTGCGATAGATGAGAACATCAGAGGAGAACAGCTTATATCATACTCGACAGCCACAAACAATGACAGGAGACTATGAGTGAGCATGCCAGAGAGAAGGGAATGGCAGATGAATAAGAGAAAAACTACAGGCCTAAGCATGAAAGTGTAGTCATTGGCAACAGCCTCTTCTGTCGTATGAGGACATGTTAGAAGTATGAGGAAGTATGAGGAAGTACAGCTTAGACCGCTGAGAGTTGAGGCAGGTTTGGCAAAACTGGTCTGAATGTTGAATGTTTCCCCTCGCACTACCAGGAAGTTGACGTGTGGTTCAGAGTGAAATATATTAACACCTGTTAAGGGGATTGTCATGACACATCCTTTAACTTTTCCTTTTGCGGCACATTGAAGTAAGACATATTTGCTGAAAATAATTGGTAAGTGGTAAGCACTTTTATCTAGCTCATACACTAACTTACCATCTTCGGAAAACTCTTTGATTCATCTTCACCATATCTGATTATTATTAACCAAGATCTAATCTTTGGGAAGTGGGCAAAACTTTATGGATGTACTTGTAGGTATCTACATTGTCAATTATACCTATAAATAAAATGTATAATTGTCAAATCCTCCCCTCTCTTTACACAATAAATCAACCTCATGCAGGACAAATGTCATTCTGAAATCCAAAGGGTTCGGGTTCAGGCTGAGGCCACTAAGAGAGCCATTGTGTCTGTAAAACTAATGGTAAAATGTGCATTACAAAGTTTAGGATTGCAGAGCAGATATGTATTGCAAGATAACAAGAGGAAATTAAATGATGCGAAGCATATCCCAAGGAAACCAAGTGCATTGTCCATTTGGAAATGACTGGAATGTCTATTTTGTTGCATGCCCTGATGAAATGCCCCCAACAGCTGTTTAAGACATAAGCACTCATGTAGACCATAGACCCAGCCCGGATCAAAGAGTGACTGTGACGTCTTAGTTCTCCCACTGGCGTAACACCTGACGTTTGACCACTCAGATATGATCTGCAACAGAGCAATGAAGCCTTAGTTTCCTTTTTCTTTATTGAGTCCTGTGTCAAGCTGATGGATGTCGGGGATGTCTGTGTACTTAGCAGCTATTGTTTTGTACTGTGGAACAGTGACAATTAGCGTTTGTCTGAGAGCAATATCCAGAGAGGCGGAGAACAGAATGCCTTTGGTAAGTCTTTATTGCTCCGTTAAAATGATCCCCACTACAGCATTCATTGTATTTCTCTTTTTTTATGGTGACCTACAGGGTTAATTAAAATTAGTTGCAGTAAAGAGATATATATATATATATATATATATATATATATATATATATATATATATATATATATATATATGCATATATGTATGTATAAACCTGCTACTTCACATTTCATTCAGATAGTTTTCACAATCACCTCAAATAATTATTGTTTAATTCATTTTTAACCACAGCCCCATAATGCATCTACCATGCAGCCAAAATATGGCTATTAATATACTATATTAATATATAATTGTATGGCAGTTTTCTTCATGTCTCATCTCATCCAACAACACTGTCAGGATTGAGTATCTATCTCTGTCTCCTCACAGTGCAGTCCAGAGATTATTGCAGCGTGATGCACAACAAATGACCTGCTGTCGTTTTGTGAAAGTTACACTGTTTAGCAATCTTGTGGTTGCCAAACTCATTGAACATGACAAATATTCTAAATGAAATTCAACAAAAAGTCCTCACCATTTAATACTGGGTAATTGTTAGTTAAGTGTCCGAGGCTTGTTAGTTGAATGTGAATGCGCAGGAATAATCTCATCACAATTAGAGGTTCAAAGAAAGCCTTCAAAATAGTCTTCAGAATTCCAAATGACCGCACTGCATCCAAGATGCAGATCATCGCCCTGTAACATATTTCAGCAAGCAAGCACAGGTAAAATGTGCACTTTGATCTGTATTGTAACGTTGGTGTTGCCTGCATATCTCTTAAGTACTTTCTGGCCGCTCAGTTGTTATCATCGAAGGATTGCTGACATAGTGCCAACCCTTTTGCACTACATCCAGTCATTACATCATCCATTATTGCACTTCCGGTGTTTGACTGGCAGCCTCAGACATGGTGTTTCCCTTCCTTTCACCCAATATGTGCTGAGACAGGCTGTAGCTATTAGTTTAATTCCTCCTTATCTATGATAATATAAACCTACTGAAATATTAAATAATATCTGTGGAATATATGGTTATTATTTATGGTTATCAGTCAATACAAGTACCATACAAAATGGACTTTACACCCAGGTCAAAGGGAGAATCCCTTAACCCTGTTGACAATAAACAGACTGAACATGTTTGTATACAGGATGTTTTACAATCTGGTGTGGTTTAAAAATATGGTACAAACTGATGCAAAACCCCTGAAATAAGCCATCATATCTATCTATCTATCTATCTATCTATCTATCTATCTATCTGTGTGTGTGTGTGTGTGTGTGTGTATATATATATATATACACACACACACACACACACACACACACACACACACACACACACACACACACACAATATAAAACAAAGAATTTACATATAAATAGGAGCTCGGGCCTGCTATTGTTTTAGGCCTGCACCTCCTCCCTCTCTGGGCCATGGTTCAGCTGCACCTGCAGGCCAAGAGACAGGAGAGGAGGGCGGAGGTGTAGGAGGACAGGGGTAGGGGGGGTTGGCAGACTGTACAGGACAAAGGGAGTCAGGGGCAGAACAATGGTAAGGCCTTGTGGTGGAACTGGAGCGAGACAGCATGTCTGCAGGGCCCCCGGCCGCCCAGCGCCACACAGGAAAGGGCTTTTCTCCAGAGCTGCCGAAAATGAACACACACACACACACCTACATGCGCACACAAAGACTTACACAACATACAAACACACACTGATAGAGACAAATGTGAACAATAGAGGCCTCCATCCTGACCAAGCCCTGGACATGACTCTGCTGCAACTCCAGGGACTCATCTCACATAAACTCAAAGAACAGACTGTCCTGCCTGGGAGACAGCTACAAAGGCAGAGGTTACTAAAGGTGAGAATATGTCATCTCAGATTCAGCCCTGTGGATTACTCACTGTCTACACTTACACGCCTACCTACCTAAACTGGAAAAGAAATCCTCAGCACATTTCTGGCTATTTTGTCAGAAATGTATACCTTCTTGATGCTCTACATAATATCGAATGCATGACAGAAGAATGAGATTCAGAGCTTGTGAGCAAGTGTCTTCTGACAGATGGCAGGTTTCCTGTTTCTGTTCCAAAATGTTGGCAAGTTTGCAAAATTCTTGAGCTTGCAAACCAAGAAGAGTTGCCACGTGCAAGCTGGTCATCCGAGCGTGTTGCGTTATTTTACCATTCACCAGAGATGGCAATGTCGGTTGGTCACTTGGTCGGACCACTTAAATCCAGGCTGAAATATTGCATAGTTGAGGCAATCAATCCAACATCAGCTTTATAGTTGTCGTGATAAAGGTTGCCATGCAATGTATTAGTAACATCCATGTCCCACTGTGGATGATCTGTAGGCTTACCACTGGTGATCCCTTAGCTGTTCATCCACTTCCATCAGCAGACTAGGATTTCTGTTCAATTCTTATTTTTATTTTTTTACCAGAAAAACTGATTACATTCCAATCAGACCGCTGATTAGTGAATGTTTTATTGGCTTCGGAGATGAGCTAAACTGAAAAATACCTGGTTCTCATGCAGCCCGGCACCTTTTTCCCCCGAAACAAAACATGACAACAGTAACACTGCGCTCTGAAAGCCATTATTTCCAATGGCTTGCTAGCACAGACTCACAAAAGGTGTGTGACAGCACTTTGAGGAATGTGCCAGAAACACTTAAGTTGGAGTACATACATTGTGCCAGACTTGTTTTAGTTTCAGTTGATTTGTCCGTTACAGGCTCCTACTGATCTTTCCTCTATCCAAACAGAGTTTTATTTAGAGAGAGTGCAGGACCCACAGTGCTGATTCTGTAGTCATCATTAGCCTTCAGTTCATGTTTGTCAAAACGACAATCAGCCAGAGTGACAAGAAGGATCTCTGTTGCAAACAACAGTGTTGAGCCCAGAGCAGCCATGATGTTTGGAATGTTTCACTTGGGATGTAGCTGCACTCACATGGTCCCCTGTGCGTGCCGTCCAGGTGGCAGCAGTCACCTCCGAAGTAGCCCACTGACGCAAACATATACCAGAGCAAGGACAAGTATGCACAATACACTGACTCATTCAAAGAACAATAACGAGAGTCCTCAGACTGTCCCGCTCTGTTCCAGAGAAAAATGACATCTGCACAGATACAATCAGAAAATGCAAATGTCCAAGTTCCAGGAATCCTTTGATACTGAGGCCATGTGTTGCAGTCGGTTTCTTTTATATTTTCATCTAATCCGGATGATGCCACTCAACACATGGGGCTCCTGTGGGAAAAGCTGTGAGTCAGACAGGCCGGCGCTTCAAAGAAAAACTCTGACATTCGGTGCAAATTATTTTTCCTGCATTCTTCTTTTTCTCGCACCGTCGACCCCCTTCCTGTATGGTTCTTACATAATCATAACCCCATGACCTTTTGCTCTGTCTGTCCAGTCAACCAGCTGCTTTTGACAGGTAGTGGAGAAAATAGGTTTCAAACACAAACTACAGGAGGCAACATTGTCATTCAGAATGGCGAAAGAGTGCTTGATAATATAAAGGATCTGACTGTGACACACTTAAAAGTAACATTTGATTCAGTCATTCACTTTACTGTAATGACTGGATCAAGCATAGGAACCATTTACGGATGATTCAGAAGATTTATCTAAATGAGACTCTGCAAATATGTTCCATGGATTCTAATAAAAAAAAAACATTTTCTATTCTGTGTTTTGAGAGCTTAAATGTGTCAAGGTCTCGAAACACATTTCTGATCTAGAAACACTCGAAAATGAATAATCTGAAAGAAAACACATACACAGATTGTTTTTCAATTAACTGTCTCTAAACAGCAGATTTTCCACTTTCATGTACTTTTCATGAACAACTGTTGTTCCCTTCACCATACTGCCTTAAAGCACCATTTATCTCACTTTAAGACATCATGACATCAGCTGTTTAAATCAGCAGGACTCCTATCCATTAAGCACAACAAAATAATGGCATTGTTAGCTTATTATCTTGCTGCTGTCTCTTTTTAAATATACTGTCTCTCTACCTTCAGTGTATTCATGTTACTACAATTATTGCATGCTACCATCATCTGCGTTCTAAATTCTTCCAAAATCATGGTCGCCCACATCTTGATGCATACATACAGTATACTACATATTCCTCTCTTTTTTTTTCATTCATTTAGCTAATTACTACTGCAATCGTGCCATTTTTATCATATTCTACGCATTGCCCATATTAATAATCTTATATGTGGTGTCAATCATATCAGGTGAGTGTGTTAAATCGCCATATCTGGTAAGTAGCTCAGGTCACTGCTGACCTCTTTTGGTTAAATGCATTCAATGTCTTATGTGTGATGTATGATTCATTAAAAAGGAGCCGGTGGAGACGTAATCGATAACATGTCTTGCCGTTATTCCACACTGGCCACGTAGTCTCAGCTCACACTGTTTTTTAGCAGTGGTGGGCCGTCAGGGCCTGCTAAGCCTTCTCTGCTGGCTTAAACAGAATTGTGTTGCAAGTCATTAAAAATGGATGACGTCATGAAAGTGGCGTCACAAACACGTCACAAAGCGAGGGAATCTGCAGAGGAGAGCCCAGGCAGATAAACAGTGGCCTGATGTCTGAATTTTTTGGTCTTTATGTTTCTAGTTTGTTATAGACATACCTTTTAAAATAGGGTTTATCATCCAAATACCTTCACCAATGATTTAAACATAGAGAAATATTGTGGTTATGTATGCGTTATGATTTTACTGGTCCGGCCCACTTGAGATAAAAATGGGCAGGATGTGGCCCCTTAACTAAAATGAGTTTGACACCCCTGTTCTAATCACTTAACCTCAAGGCATGCTCCTACAACTCATCTCTTAGCAGTTTATGCCATCATCGACCATTTGTGACCAGTTCATTGGTCACAAATTGGTAAGAAACATTCTTTTGGGGGCGATATTAAGCTTTGGTTTAATTTTCCTTTTGGGGATTTATCTTGTTGATCGAGGCAGACAACCCTAATTACAATCTCCCTGTAGAGTCCAAGCGCCAACGACTGCCAAGACTTCATCACAGCGGTGGATTGGCCACAGGGAGTACCGGGAGTTTTCCCGGTGGGCCGGTCAGTAATGGGCCGGCAGTGGCTGACTTTTTTTTTTTTTTTTATGTAAAGACGCATAAGAGGCCCAGTGGCCCTATGATAGGCCCAGTAGTCCCGCCCACGCATTTTCCAGACCCCCCCCCCCCCCCCCCCTCGTCCAATCACCTTTAATGATGAGCTAATGACACATCATTAGCAATCTGTGAGAGAGAAGAGAAAGCAAAAATGGAGAAAAAACGAAAAGGCGGTGCAGAAAAACTGAGGGAAAAGAAAAAAAAAGCTCTCGCAACTGATGCTGCTAAGAGCAGAAATATAATAAACATGTTTGGCTGCGCCGGGCGCGGCGGGTCCCTCCCAGGAGGGGTCGTCGGACAGTGAAGGTGAGGCTCCCGCTGCCATGGTGGTACAGGAGGGGGAGGAGGAGAGTGGTGGTGGTGATAGCAGGTGAGTGTGCTAGCTAACATGTTGTGGATAAACACTCATTCACTAAATGTTCAGAAACGTTGTCTATGAACTTTACTTGACATAATAGATAGCGTGTGGTGTAAATCTAGTTCTAAAGTGTTGGAAAATGATATACTATCCTGATTAATTAACCACTATTTTATGGTGCTGTGGTTTGAGCATGCAGATCAGCTTTTTCACAATTGTTATAATTACAAATCAGGTCACCAGAGTTAAAGTGTTTTAAATACACTTTCTTCAAGCCCACTGTCCAATTTGTTCAAATATGCTTTACCTATTTTTTTCTGTCAGTGTTTATGGTTTATTGTCCTTGCTTTTCTTTTTTTTAACACTTATTTATGGTAATTTTCAGATTAAATTACATCAAATAAGAAACAAGGAGACAATATTATTGTAACAGTAGTTAATCAGTGTTTCATTAGTTTTAAGGAGACAATGAGCTCATTGTCTCCTTAAAACTAATGAAACACTGATTAACTACTGTTACAATAATGTTGTCTGTCTTTCACAGGGCTGAGGAGACTTTATATCTGTTCCAGTGTGTGCTTTGTGAGGGACCTACAGTTGTCTTCCAGTGCCACTGTCCTGATGTACTTTAGCCAGTATCCTCCTTGTAAGAGCAATACACTCTTTTCTTGGCTATCTATTATACATTTATTTTAGTCAACACTTGACAACTTGAATGGATATTAATAACATCTTTTGTTTCTGTCTTTCACAGGGAGTTCTATTTGTATTTGTATGAGTAATTGTATAAATAAACACTCTTGAATCTTAAATCCTTTCTCCAGTATCCTTCTTAAGAGCAAGTGAGCAACATACTGTGTAGTCATCATTTATTTTATTCAATGCTCCAGAATATCAAGGGATATTATTCAGTATAGTAGTGTTATTAAGGGCTTGTGTGATTATATGTACAGTACATCAACGGACCGAGTTGGCACAGTATCTGCGCGCGGATTGTGGTGGGTCAGTCTGGACCAAAAAGTCCAGGGCCGAATTTTTGTCCCAGTCCAGGCCTGCTTCATCATCACATACAGTATATCTGTTAATAATAAACAATTATCTTTTCTTTATGGGACTAATCTCTCCTGATTGAACGTCTCTAAAACAGCAGATATACCAATTCCAAGTACTTTTCATGAACAACTGTACATTACTGTACTGCCAAAGGCATCATTTCTCCCTTTAAAACTTGTTTTGGCAGGGGAAAGCCAAATATGGATAATGTGAAAGACCACACAGTATATGCTAATTTTATTAAGCAACTGCCTCTAAACAGCATATTTCCACTTTCATGTACTTTTCATGAACAACTCCCAAAACATGTAACCAGGTAGTTGTTGCACAAGATGGATATACAATTTGTGTCGTTGAAAAGTATCCGCAAAAGGTCAATTGCTCTCTTTTGGATCACACTCTGATGCCTTTCTCTGGAAAGATGCAGCAGTGGGCTTGATTTATGAAAAATAACAAGCTTAATATAGAATCTAAAAGGAGCCTTTTGTTAATGTGAGACAGGCCAAGTGTTGCAGCCCAAACCGCTTCATCAAACAGGACACTGACTTGTAGAGGGCTGTGGATTTTACAGCAGGATCTTCCAGCCAAAAGCTGACTAATCCTAAGGCTGTGTACAGCTCATGCTTAGTTCCTCATCACAGACCTTGGTTTGAACCGGTTTGCACTGGAATCGAGTGTACTGCCACTCCCTGTGCGGTAATCACTGATCCAGCTCCTCTCCAACGTGCCTTTGTCTCTCTTTATCAAACCCTCACTGGTAGAGTCTATGAGTAGAATAATATTTAACCTTTTCAAGCACACATTTATTATACTCTCATTCTAATCATTGTATTGTCCTCTCTCTCTGGTTATGTCCTCCAGGCTCGAAGGCTGTCTGCCACAGTGTCTGTTGACATCAAAGCATAAGGCCGATGAAAGGCAGGAAGAGGGTGGGAGAGGATAGGTCCGCTGCACTCTGCTGCCAACACAGCAGAGACAGCCAAGACAATTGCCTTGAATATTTAGCTGTTCTCCCTTTTAACAATTAGATAGCCCTGAATGGGAAAAGGGGGCCAATAAAAAAAGAAGCAGCCTGGTGTGAGATACACGAGCCAAAACAAAAGGGACAGCTCAGAGATAAAAGAGCAAAAATAGACACAAGATTGACAAATCAAAGAGCTCCTCTTCGACTTCGGCTGAAGATTATTATTTAAATAAAAGAACATTGTGAACAATATATTAAATGATTGTTTAAAAAAGAAGAAAAAAATTAGACATAACTAAAAAAATCATCTAACTCTTGGTCAAAAAAAGTTAATGATTGAACTGTCATGTATTTAAAGAAAATCCATGTCTACCTCATTCTTTAAAAATTGGCTATGCGCAATAGTTTAAAGATTCTATTTAGATTGGGGTGTGAGCATCTGGGCTTCAAGTCAATTGTTTCTGGCGTCTGCCCAAAACCCTTTTTGCTTTCACCAGTCACAGGCGATTAGCCACCTGAGAGTGAGGCACCTTGGGGTGACTGATACTGGAGCTTCCCATATCTCGAAACATGTGAGGAGTGCCCACATGAAGAGGTTGTCATGCACAACAACCTGCAGGGAACTGGTTTGAGCCGGTAGAGAGACTAAAGCAATCAGATAAGTGTGTCTGCATCGAAAACCTCATACACACCCAGCCACCGTTGAAACACTATGCCACAACGGTTTTGAAATGTAGATGTTTGATCATTTATTCTCATCCTGAGAGTGAAGAATCAGAGTGTAAGGCAGGGAAGCCACCCCTCGTCTGATGCTACTTAGACATGTTCTTATCTCGAGAACAGGGATGATTAAAAGGACTCCAGCACAAACATGTTGTGCAGAGAAAGCCGTCCAGCCCCCACCCTCCCAGCCCAAACAGGGCTAAACTGGTTTGCACTGGTCTGCTGAGGCACACATAATGCTGTGAGGGGAAACCCAATGACGGTTAACACATTCTCTTTCATGAGTAACTCGATTCCCCTCTGAATGCTTGCAGTCTGCTGCGTCAGATTGCATAACAATACAGACATAAATGTGCTCATCATGCTTATTTGATTCATGTGTTTACTTGAAAGGAATCTATTCCTTGATTATGTGACTCAATAACCATTACACTTCTGTTTACTGTACACCAAACGACCTCTCAAACGTCACAGGCATGAAGTCAAGACTAACACTATTTCTAGTGCGATGTGTTTACCTTATGTATGACTAACAGGTCACGGCTGTTGGACAGCAGATGCTTCGTTTCAAGTCCAAAAATGTGGTCAAGTCATTTTTGATTTAAAAAAAATAAAAAATTAGAAAGTAGTTTCACCTTTATGCTGTGAACCTACACTGCAGTTTTCACTGGGCTTCTTTTTCTTCTTTGTTATTTCCCTCATAGTTTGCCGCCTCACTGATCCTTGAGTGACAAAAGTCAACGCCACTGTGATGCACCTAAGTATTCAGCCTCGGCTTAATCTGCCATCATTAAACAGGATCATACGACCTGATGTGATGACCAATCATGTAAAGTACTTCTGTAATAAGGACAAACAAGGTATCCCATGTTGTATACAATTAAATTATTTATTTTGAAAAAAAAAGTACAAAGGAACACATCATAAATGCAAATCATTGTGTGACAAAAGCACATTAGTGGCCACTAACGAGTCGTTTTCATATAACAAAGTGATGCTGAGAACAAGGCATGTGTTCAGGACAGGCAGGCAAGTAGACAGGTTCTTCGGCACCAGAAAGTCTCAGACTGCAGCCGTGCACCTCCATCAATGCAGTCATGTGCACCTGGTGCACGGGGCTGCTTCACAGTCAGGCATCCAGAGGAATGCATTGATGAAATAAAGTCTCGAGAAGAAGTGTGTGCCCTCCATATTCCCAGTCAGTTCATCGCGCTCCATCCGCTCTGGGGAGGACTATCCGCCGTCATCTCCGTGCGTCCACGAAGCGACCGCTGCTGCGCGTGGCCCTCCAGGGGGCCGGCGCGTTCTCCTCCGCGCCGAACGCCGCACCTCGGCGGTAACCCAGTCGTATTGGGAGTGTTTTCACATTCGGCTCAGACACGGGTGGTGGGGAAAAGAAAAAAAACTGTTCAAAGACAGTCAGCGCATTTTGAGCAGCTGCCGCACCATGCCCGCGATCTGGAGGAACTTATCCTTCTTCCTCTGCTTCAGAGCCATCAGGGCCCGGGCCGTCTCCTCCGGGTCCAGGGTGTAGGAGAAGATGCTCCTCACTCTCTCCTCCGCCTTCATGTCGCCAGTTTTCTGGAAGAGCCGCATCACCGAGTCCTGGTTGACGTTCTCGAAAATGTTTGCGACGGCCTTCTTGCGGTGCGCCGTGTCAAACTTGTTGCCGTGAACAGAGGGGCTGACGCGGCGGCACTCTGAGGAAACGTAGGACGACATCTTGTCTTTGTTTCTCCGTTGGATCTCGTGTGTGTTGTTGCTCTGCCCCAAACGGTGGCCCTCCAACTCGGTAAGGCTGAGTTGTGAGGTTGCGCACTCTGTGGCCGGAGCGGCTTCAGGCTTGAGCGAGTGAGCGCCGGAGAGCCGAGCCGAGTATTTATAGTGCTGCGGTGGGAGGTCCGCGCTGCCGGGAAGCGCTTCCAGCGGTGACATCAGCAGTGTGATCCACTGCAGCTCCCCAGAGAGGCCTGCGCGCGGCAGTCTGACTGATGGAGCCGATGTGCACATCCAGTGGCGGTTCTACATGTAATTACGCCCTGGGCGAGACCCCCTCCGAGCGCCCCCCCGCCGGGAACTTTTTATTTTTTTATTTTTTTAATTATAAACTTAAAGTCCTCAATTGCACAAATCATTCAATAGAACATTTGAATAACACACTTAAGAGAATCAATGCACACAATGCTACACAACACAGTATAAGTTACAACATAACTGACTTAAGCCCACTAATTGCATTAGAGTATTGCTCTATAGCCTACAGTGGATCCCCCTGTTCCCCCCCTTGTCCGTTCCATTTGGGAGACAGGTGAACTATTCCCCCGCGCCCCCTCCCCTTCAGTGGCCTACTGAAAAGTATGTCCACGTACAGTAAACAACATGCACTCTGAACAGACAGCTTCTTTAGCATTGACCTTTTGTGGCTCACCCTCCTTCTGGAAAACTGTCAGGTCAGCAGTCTTCCCCATGATGGTGTAACCTACTCAACCAGACTGAGAGACCATTTAAAAAGGTGCAGGAAACCTTTGCAGGTTTTGAGTTCATTTGCTGATTCGAGTGTGACACCATGAGTCTACAATATTTAACTTATTCACAATATTCTAATTTTCTGAGATACTGAATTTTGGGTTTAGCTGTAGGCCATAATCATCAAAATTAAAAAATAAATAAAAGCTTGTAATATATAACCCTGTGTGAATCTATATAATATGAGTTTCACTTTTTGAATTGAATTATTGAAATAAATGAACTTTTCGATGATATTCTAATTCATGGAGATGCACCTTATGAACAAAATGTATGTAAATGATCAAACTTCGTATGCAGAAGAAAGACCTTTACAGTTTGGCTAAAGGCCTACTTCATTTACTCTTGGGTGGCTCAATCTAAGCATTTTAAGAAACTCATTGAGAATGTTGTTAATCTACAAAGTAGTAAAGATCCAAATCAGTTGAGTGAAAAGACCAATATGTGCAATTATGAAGGTTCCTAACGGAGTGAAATGACCCGGAGGTACCGAAGTGGCTGCCATGATAAGTGCTGGTCGAATTCTCTAAACGCTTCCTTACTCAATTCCTTGTGGCGGCAACATTTAAAGTGACGCCCCATTCGGCCGTTCACGAAAACAAACGATCATAAAGACAAACGCAGATCATGTAAATAACATCAAGTCAACACTTCTAGGTCACACTGAGTTGTGTGATGTTTCATAAACTGTTGTCGGAATATTCTTATGATCAGATTATAATCTGCATTTAAACCATAACATAAAGGGATATGAGACGCACATATATAACACACACACACTGTTAGTGGAATAACATATTTAATTCAGCATGTTTGAAATAGAACAAATAGACAGCTGTGTACTGTCTGTGTACGGACTGCTCGCCTGTTGCCCGTTTAGACTTCCCCGCCTTGCCTCTGTCCCGGGACACCGCCATAGCCTTCTGTCCCCGACCACGAGAACTGCCTCATCTCCCCCTGGTTCCTGTCGTCTTTTTCCCCAGGAAGCAAACCCTGGACTGTTTGTGTTTTGTTAAATCTTCCTGGAATAAAGTTTGTTGAAACAATTCTGAAATCCTGTTGTACTGCATCTTGGTCTTAAGACGCCCTGTTATACATGGAGCAAGTTCATAAATCAAGAAAAAGATGAATAAAATAGTTAATCTGCTCTCTAACAGAGAATGGGACATGTACACTGGCTGGAGCTCTGAAGTAAATGTTGTCTCAGTCTTAAATATATGTTAGAATATTGCTTTTCACACACAGCACCTACTGCGTTCAGACTACCTTTTATTTTCAAATGTGACATTTACTCTGTAATCGACTGGAGGTTTTGAGCATTATTTAGTCCATTTAGTATGGGCTGTTCTGTAACTGCTACATCTCCCTTTTCAAGTTAGCAGTGCTGAAAGCATATGGTTTGCATTTTGGCTCTGACGTGGGAGGTTAATGAGTTCTGTTTACAAGCCGAGGTGGCCCATGTAGTCCAGCTGATCTGTGTTGATAAGACTGCAAGGCGTTCCCCCTTGAGGCAACTCTGGTGATACACAACAACAAGTGTCAGTCTCATGCTGGTGTAACTCTCATGCTCTCCTAAAAAAAGCTGCCCCTTCTACAAGTGTGACAACAGCCCTTATATGGAAGTCAAAGTCAGGGGGGCAATGGCCATGAGTGGCCCGGGAAGTGTATCGTTTCCCTCCAGAAGTCTGCACAATGAAGTCCATGCACAGTATGCCCGGCATGTGGCATTGACTTTTTATGCTGAGTCGAACAATAACGCAAAGATCCTCTCTGAGAGTGAGGTGAAACAATACCCAGTTCCTCACTGACACCGTGTTTTCCCCCAGGCCTGTCAGAACAGTGCGTCACCACAGATGCCTGTCTCTCTTGAGCTGGTTATAACTGAAGAGAGACAAAGAAAAAGTGTCGGCTGGTGTAAATCGCAAGTGAGGCTTCAGCAGGTATAAACTGGAGCCTTGAGCTGCTGACCCCATTCTCCTGTCCACACCAAGCATTCAGACGTATCATAACAAAAGATTTGCTAAGTTTAACCGAGGGGACAACGTTCTGTCATCTTTGAGACAGCAGATTCACTTCCTCATGTGCCCTTAAAGTTAAGGTTCCTTGTGCAGATGTTTAACCTTTGGCTTTGATGAAATAACCACACTCCCAAATGCCCCTAAAAAGAGTCCAGGTCACAGATAAGAAAAGAAGGTAGCTGAATTTTAGGAGCCCTATTGATTATGTAACAGTCGATCTAGACTAATTTGGCTAAGATTACCTCCTTGTTTACGATTGTACTGTACTTAAGGCAATAAATAGTACATGTCTGTGAAAGCACATCCAAAGTGGTTTGTCTCTGGTGTTTAGATGTCTTGACGTGTTACTTCTTCTCAGTTAGAAAATATTTCGAGATGAACATAAAGAATGGATTTTGAAATGCTTCAGACTGATTTCACGTGTCATAAACATGGGACACAGCAGGGAGATTGTATTCTGCACCAGTCAGACATGAATAGCTTTACAGACTGCGTTGTTTTATATGGAGTTGTGAATCAATCATTGAGCCAATATTCTTTATCAATAATGGAAGTCCTGTTAGACCTATAGTTGATAAGTGATTCACAACAGCTCCCTGAACTGTGGTTGTTCTTTATCCAAGTCTAGCAAGCATTATGGTGTTTTCAGGAAGTTATAGTGGTGCCTTAGACATAAAATAAAAAAACTGAGACACTTAAGTGTTTTTTTTTAAATAAAACACCTGACAGCAAGATAGCCCTGGGGTAAAAAAAGAAAATGGATACATTTATGGCAAATAGCCCTGTGTCATTTTACTGTTAGTTGGACAGCTTGGGAACTATGTTTATTCACTTTTTTGCTGCGAGTTAGATGAGAAGATTGATGCCACTCTCTTCTGGGTAAAAAATTATGGATTTGCTGGATTGCTTCAGCAACCCCTTTGAGTCCTGTTTTATGTTTAGGCGACAGAGGCCAGGTATTAATCCGGGCACGTAGGTATCATTACAGCCTATAAAATTATGTTTGAGGCATTGGGAAATAACTTAAAAGCTCCAGATTTGAACGATGTTCTCCAACGGCAAAGTTGAGAGGTCTAAGAGTGTTCACCCAAGAAGGAACTGGAGGGTGCTTATGGCATTATCTGCTGTAACTGCAATATGAGAGCAGCCCATAGCTATCAAATGTGGCATGTGCACTAAACGCATATATATATATATATATATATATATATATATATATATATATATATATATAAATACAAGAAGCTCTGCGTTTGAGGTATTACAAGGAAACAAACAAACGGCTGTGGCAACATTTAATATCGGTAAACAGACGCAAACGCCCTATGGCATCTTAGTGAGCTGATAGATGCACTGGTAATACTAATGAGTCAGCACAGGCTTTGTGGTTACAGGACGAGAATGCATGACATTAATTCATTCATCAACCCACCAGTGCAAGGCTCTGTGACACTGAACCGGCTCAATCAGGCTACTGTTGCTTAGTTCACAGCTGACTGCACCACAGGGGCTCAAGGGCAAATCTACTGTACATATGTCCAGGCAATGTTCCCCAGTAGCATTCTGAACTGTGCTTGCATGTCCAGGCCATACTGGATCAGGTGGATCATATTAGTCTGTCTTGCACATTGTTATTGTTATGATTGTACTATGTGATTACTGTTCCTGTATGGAGATAATTGCTTCACAACATCTACACTAACCATTTTCATGGAGGGCAATCGGTCGGTCCATCACTTTGGTACAGATTAAAATATCTCAGCAACAATTGGACAAAATCTGTTTAAATATTACAAAAGAGGACTTTGATGACACGATCATCAGAATTTTCACTTGCGCCATTAGCAGGTCAAGGTTTTTTACTTATTCAGGGGGGGAAAAATGGAATACGAAGCAATTTACTTTTCACAACATTTTCGTCCTGACATTCATGTTCCTCACAGGAGGAATCAAACTATTGAATACATTTCCATAGAATTTGCTTCATATATAGAAGGTCCCTCGAGACGAGAATCTAAAAACGTTTGGGGAGTCTTAACTTTTCATCTTCGGCATTTGGGCCAAATTAGAGTTTGACCAAAACTCAACATACATAGCATACATGTTAGCATATTTACATTAGCATTTACCCTAAAGTGCCACTATGCAGAGCTGTATGGCGGTAGACTCTACATCCTGTTTTTAAGTGTGTGTGTGTGTGTGTGTGTGTGTGTGTGTGTGTGTGTGTGTGTGTGTGTGTGTGTGTGATATTTAGTGATATACGCAAAAACATGGTCACAATCTTGCACAGGCTGACGGTTAAGGATCAAGTAGGAACACCCTCACCAGTTCATACCTGAGATCAGCCTTGACACACAGGCCCAGATACACTGTTACAGTTTCTGTGTATCACTAGCTGAGCCGGCTGACTAGCATTGCGCAGTAAAGTGTTCTCCACCCATGTGTGAGGTAACACTAGATGCGCTGCTGGTGACAGCTTAGCAGGAGCTCAGATATCTCACTGTCTCCATGGTAATCAGTGGGGCCAACAAGAGACTTAATGGGTGGAGGTACAGGGAGGATACTGGTTGACTGGGTCACCATAACACTGCAATCAAACAAACAGTGACTCAGTGTTGAGGCCATGTAACATCCTGTTATACTGAATTCAGAAACAATCTCAATGGAGCCTGGGTGACCTGGAAGTGGAAACGGTGATAGTATAATGATGTTGTATTTGATATTCCAGAATTAAGGGTTTATGTGGTCATCTGTATGCTCTCTACGCACAATATTTCACACACAGTTTGGTTTGTAAAATACATAATTGAAATGAACAAACTAAACTCTAATTTCATATTCTCCTAACATTTTAACCCCTTCACCCTTGCCTTTATGCTTCATGTATTAAAGTTTTAGTTGGTGAATTCACAGACAATGGGACATTTCCAGCACAACCAGTCTAGTACTTGTCAACAATGACATACATGGACGGATGTGAGATGGTCAAATATGCTGACCCCCCCACATTAAGTTAAGTACGGCAAAGAACCACATGAATTGATGGGGTTTGGTCCAGCGCTGTGTAAAGGAAAGTGCTGGAGCCTGTCGAAAGTAGGCCCATTGTTCACTGTGGCGGGAGGGCAAGGTCATATCGGAGAGTCCGGAGGGAGGAACAAGCTAGTCTCAACTGAACAAGTCATCTGTGGAAAGGAGTCTTGATATAGACAATACACCCTTTGAAAGGAAATGTCACACTGAGTGGACTCGCATGTCAAGTCCTAGTGTATTGTTGGGGATCCATGTATTGCTTTTTAGTGAAACGCTTGACGAAGACTATGCTAACAGAAATGAATGGGTTGCTCAGAATTACCCCATTCCAGCAGAGGTATTCTTCGGTGACATTTTCCAGACACTTAAAATACTTAAAAGAACAGTTTGACTTTTTGGAAAATATGCTCACTTTTGTGTCAACAATATGGTACCACTCTCAGATACAAGAGTGATATCCATCTTCTCAACCAATTCTTTGCAAGTAAGCAAATAACTGTATTTCCCAACATTTTGCGATTTCTGATCCTGTTGGCTTGAAGTGTTGAATTAAAAAGGTAATTTAGACACTCTGACCAAACTATGATTTTCTCCTGATGGAACATGTTTTCTCAAAAGAAACAGTTTGGACTCATTTTGCCCTTCTGAACCTTGGAACCTCCTACTGTCATTAGTTTAATTTTGAAAAACTAATGCAGTGCCCGTATGGAACATGCCCGCTCAGAGCCTGTGCCCATACGAAACAGGCCAGGCCAATTGCTGGGCTCCCAGTAATGCTGTTGTCCTTCGGAGTGGGCTGATCGCTAAAGAAGAGTTTGGTTGTAACATTATATCCAGCAGCAAAAGTGAAATGCAGTATAGATTCCACAGCCTGTAAAAGCCTGCTGCACCAACTTCAACACTACAGATGTACTTGGATCCCCAACAATACACCTCCAAGTGTGATGTTCGCGACAGTCACACACAAACACTTGCATACAAAGATTCCTTGCTTTAAAGTAAGATAATAGAGAGTTTATAAAACTGACTTCAAATACATGTCCAAATTACATGAAAGGTACTTTTTGGCACTTGCCACCACGTCGTTTAACCCAAATCAGACACACGAAAACCATGAAACTGACTCACCCCTTTTTAAAAGGTGTGACCTAAAACACTTTCGGTAACACAATTAAAGTGTTGCTGAGTCCGAGAGGAAAATACTTCTCGTCAACGGGGGTAGTTTTAAGAGACTGTTCCTGCCAGACGATCACAGCTTCTGGGAAGCACAACAAAACCAATTGCTCAAATGCAAGAATTATATCATGTGTATCTTTTAACATTGAATAACAAAATTACCCATATGTAGCATGTAGTGTTACATAATGAAACAAAACTAGACAGATTAAGAAAACGCCTTTCAATTAGAAATTCTGTGAGCTCAGGGAGGTGTAATGGTGCTTATATGGTAGTTTGGGTGAGGCACATAGCTCTGCTAGTTTCAGCTTCAGGCTGGTTCAAACTGGTCTGTCAGTAGGGGAACTGAGTCATGTGGATGAGTTAACTCACCACTAGGTTACTGTGTGTTACAGTATGTCCTTGGCAGACAACAGAGAAAGCTGCTAAGAATGGGGAAAACAAAGTAAATCTATTTTTTGTATCTTCGGCCACTAGATCTCTCATGAAAGGTGTTATAGAATATGTGACGACGACAACATAGAGGAAAAGGTGTGGGTGGTGAAGGGAGATTGGAGGACAACGAGGGAATGCAGGAATTAGACAAACAGTCACTCCTATTTTTTTATAGCATTCGGGAACCACGCAGCATGCAGACGCTGTAATACTTATACAAGGTGCACTTTTGCATTGAAGTACAGGGCCGCCGATGGTCAGTGCATGTTTTGCAGTAGGAAGGAATGCAGTGCAGGCATCATGGTCCAGTTTGGGCAGCAGCATGTGGCTTCAATAAATAACAGCCATCATGTGTAGGCCAACGCAGCTCAAGCCTTCATTTTCAAGCCGTCGTCACAACACCTCTCCAGTCAAGATCGAGTGAAAATATGAAGAAAACATCACATTCTGTTTTGACTGCTGTATTATTATACAGGAATGATTGCACTAAATATAAGGAATAGAGAAAAACTATCTGAGAATGGTACAAGGATTCAAGAAGTATGCAGACCTTTAAACATTTGAAAAGCTAATCCCAAAGAGGAGCTGTGTTGCAGAGATGGGATGGCTTCACGAGCATGGCAGAACAAAGAAAAAAAATAAAGATGGATCTCTGCATGCATGTGGGGTTTTACATATTTGCAACATGATCGCAATATCCCCATGCAAAAGAAAATGCTGTTCCAGGGGAGTTTAAGTTGCACTAGATCAACATGAGGAGTACTTGACATTAGGCCTCTTCAGTTAGGTTTGTCTTTTTTGTTTATTCTTGTCGGGTTTGTAGAATATTAATATGTATGATTATACATGTTATACATTAAGCCTCCAAGCTGCAGTGGTGGACAACAGCATTCTAGTAAATGCACTTATTTAAAGTTACAGTGAGGAATGTAACTACTGGAGTTATGAAACAGTCTTGAATCAATACTGATGCTCTACATGACCTCAATAAATCAAGGAGACCATCACGAGAACATTTATTTTTTTAAAGTTATTTTGAATGCGTGTAATCTGTGTTACCTGGATTTCCCACGAAAAGCAAACAAACAATCATGCAGGTTCCCCAGAAACTCTTTCACCTCAGACTTAATGAGTCCTTCAGCAGCAACCAGCCCATCGCAGATAGAACCAGATTTGACTTTGCTGCAGTCTGCTACCTGTAGTCGGAAGCTCAGGTGGGAAGAGGAGAGCTAAGCGCCTGGCAGCAGCGTCTCCTCCGGAGAGTCCAGACCAGTAGAATGCCACTTTGAAGGGTTGACCAATTAAATGATCAGGGTGCATTTGTTTTACTTGGAGAGTCCATGGCAGGCACAACCAGGTTCATCCAGGCTTTAATATTTTGCCGACTGTCCTTGCTTTTCTGTGCAACTTCTGGAATAAAATGACAGTTTGTATTTTTTTTTATTACTCTAATTACCAGCAAATATTACTGGACCCAAACTTTGAATTTTGCCACTAGCTGACCGCATCCTAAATATATCTAGTACTCTGATAATGCTACATTCTAATATGAGAGCTCTAATAAATGCAAATAGTCATGTTGTTATGTATGAATGATGATTTGTTTCATTCCCACATTTTCCCACCACTGCAACGATGAGACTGTGAGATTGGTAGTCGAGATAAGCTCCTTAGATCGAGTATTCGGGGTCACCCCTTGATCAATAATTGGATCTCAATTAATCTCTAATTGAGATCCGAGTATTCGGGGTCACCCCTTGATCAATAATTTGATCTCAATTGATCTCTAATTGAGATCAAATGTTTTTAGAATTAAGACTGAAACCTGTCCAATTGAATAATACAAAATAAAAAAAACGGTTCCACAGCAGTAATGTGATATGGATCTTTGCCTGCAGGGGAATTGGAAAATCAGCAGTCTGATCGTCAAGGTCAGACCAGCAGCGTGGAACAGACTGCACTGTCCCTGGCAGGTCTCCATCAGCCTCATCATTTGCATTGTACTACTTTGTGTGTAGTCAAGTCCCATGTTTCCACAGAGGCACTGTCACGCAAGCCAGTTGTCTTTCCAATGCCTGCCATCCAGCAGACACATCAGCTGCTCTGAAGGTCATGTAGTCTACTTTTGAACTGAAACATGTGTATCAAATACATTTTGACATGACTTAAAGACTCCTGATGAGACCAAATGATTGCTTGTGATAGACCTGATGTGTGACAGTCCACTACAGGCCGCTCAGGCTCACTGCAGATGGGTGGTTTTGAAATGAACAGAGTGCTCTCTGGTGGAGATGTTGTAAAGTGCATATCTATATCTATCTACTCTAAACATCAGATTCACCAATTGTATGTACTTTTCATGTGATTTACATCTAGTTATTTACTTTAAACATCAGGTTTACCACTGGTTTCCATCACTGTACTACCAAAATCCACAATTTCTCACTTTAAAGGTTCCAAAACACATTTCTGCTGTCCAATGAGCCCAAATATTTCCACATGCTAAAAGGAAATAGTTGATAAATATTGGATATAGGCATATTAGAAATGTATTGAGAAGTGAGATTAACAACATAATCTTATCCCGTTTTGTGGAGACTCTTGTGATTCCCACTCCTAATACACTGTGAGAAGAACTCTATACAGCAACCCTTGAGATATAATTGATTAATATAACATGTTAAGTTTCCCTTGTTTTTACAAAATTGGGTGTGTCCTAAATGTATTCTAATGTCAAATTCTTGTCACTTACTTAATTGTGTCTTATGGCAAAAGCTGAGCGCATCATGTTTTAATACCAATTCAGGAGTTGTATTATTCATAATCGAGTAATCAATAACGGAGTAACGGGTCGTACCTGGACCCAAGTGCAACACACACGACTCCGGGGATCTTTGACCTTTTATTAGAATGTCCGGAAACAGTAGAGCACAGCAGAGTCAGGATCGGAAAGGCAGGCAGGTTCACCGGGAGTCATGTGTAGCAGGTTAAACAGGGACAGGCAGGGTCAGGAACAGGAAACCAGTGCATGAATGAGTGCTGGAGAGTTTGGCATGAAAAACAGTCTGGCAAGGTGTGTCTGGGAGGCAGGAGTCCATATATGGGGCTTGATTGGTGATCAGAGGCAGGTGAGTGAACAGGTGAAGGGAGTTAGACTGACGAGGAGGGAGGGGCTGACAAACAGAGTGAGAGGGAGTGGAGCTGAACTGTGACAACCTGTTATACTGGTACTGCTACAAACAATACATCTATGACTTCAATATCCTGTACATTTAAAGAAAATATAAAACATTATGCAATATAGTTAATTATTATGAAGTAAACTTGACATAAAAATTGAAACATTGCTCACATATCTTTTATACCGTTATTGTTTATACATTCTTCAAACACATGGTTTTATTCAAGTTTTTTACCAACACTACACTTCATTACGATGACAATATAATTTACCTTCTCACTATCCTTAGTTAACAAACATAACAATTTCCTTGAACAATGCGTCAATCCCAATCTCCCCCCTAAACCCTCAAGCCCTGAACCCTCAGGGACTTACTGACGTCTCTAAGTGGCTGAGTGTGAGAGGCTGTGAGGGCTTGAACTGGTGTGAATATGAATGGGACAGCACTTTGCTGCAACATATCACGTGACTACATAAAAAATATTGTGTATTTATTTTATACTTTTTATTCATTGATTTGAACATCTTCCTCACGAGATGAGAAGTCATTTTAGATGATATATTTACTTGTTTTTGTCCAAACGAAATTTTTGATGAATGTAAACAAAACATGTGTTTTTATGTTCCATCTTTAATCCGTAATGTTGTAGTGTAAATGTATTTTATCGGGCTGAACGCCCACGTGTCTCTTTGTTTACCTTTTTTTTTTTTACGTCTCCTTGCTTCCTTGGGAACTGCGTGTTTAACGTCACATTGCTATGAACTGTGGGTAATTCCCTTAGGCAAAGTCAGCATCTAATGCTGACTTACGGAAAGGGATCATAAAGGGCTCAAAATGTCTGCCAGAGAGCCCTCAAGCACTCTACGATGTGACAATGGGACACCCCTAAACCCTCAAGGACTTTGCGGGAGCGCGCCTCAAAGTCTGTGAGTCCGTAAGGGTGGAGATTGGAATTGACCCAATGTGTGCCTTTAAATAGAAATATCACCTTAAATACAGTTATAACAACATATTAATGAGGGTGCCTGTTCACTGTTACACTCGTCCTTACTCTTCCTTTGGCCCAGTCTCAATCTCCACCCTTACGGACTCACGGACTTTGAGGCGCGCTCCCGCGAAGTCCTTGAGGGTTTAGGGGTGAGTGCATCGTCGAGTGCTTGATGGCTCTCTGGCAGACATTTTGAGCCCTTTATGAACCCTTTCCCTAAATCAGCATTAGATGTTGACTTTGCCTAAGGGAATTACCCACAGTTCATAGCAATGTGACGTTAAACATGCAGTTCCCAATGGAAGCATGAAGATGTAAAAAAGAAAGAAGGTAAACAAAGAGACACGTGGGCGTTCAGCCCGATAAAATACACTACAACATTACGGATTAAGATGGAACATAAAAACACATGAAATCAGAGGAATGCAAGCAGAAAATATATAAATAAATATTTATTTACATTCATCAAACATTTCGTTTTTACAAACGAGTAAATAGATCATTTAAAATAGGGTGACCAGACGTCCTCTTTTTCCCGGACATGTCCTCTTTTCGAGACCTAAAAAAAGCGTCCGGCAGGGATTCCAAAAACGTCCGGGATTTTGCTGTGTCCGGGAAAATAGTTATTACCCCCTTACAAGTTTTGGAAATGGTATCTCCCTCACGTTCCACCTTCTTGCGCAAGCTCTGACTGTAGAGAGAACTGTCATTGGTCGACCGATCTCAACGTAAATGTAAAGGCTTATTTATGGTTCTCCGTCAGGTCGACGGCGTACCTACGCCGTAGCTACGCCGTCGACGCAGACCCCTACGCCGTAGCCTGATGCGCACCTCCAAAAAATCCTAACTACGCGTCGCGTTGACGCGGACCGCAACGCTGTGATTGGTCCGCTCAGAACGTAATTTCCGGCGGTTGCTCTTTCCGGTTTGTCTTCCTACACCGCCATTTTTAAAGTTCTTGTAGACCGGTAGTAACAATTTGCAATATAACCATCTCTCTCCCCCTCCCCCCTCCACCTCCCCCACCCCGGAACGAAGTGTCCTCTTTTTCACAAACTCAAATCTGGTCACCCTATTTAAAATAACTTATCATCTCGTGAGGAAGACGTTCAAATCAGTGAATAAAAACTATAAAATGAATACACAATATGTTTTTTGTAGTCACGTGATATGTTACAGCAAAGTGCTGTCCCATTCATATTCACACCAGTCCAAGCCCTCACAGCCTCTCACACTCAGCCACTTAGAGACGTCAGTAAGTCCCTGAGGGTTCAGGGTTCAGGGGGGAGATTGAGGCCGTTTCTCAATACCAAGTACGCTAAATCCAGACTTGTGAACTTTTGGAGTTTGGACTTGGGAGTCCAGACTCTCAAGGACGGGAGGACACAGGACGGTCTTTCTGGAATTGGAACAGCAGCTGACTTGATGACGTCACCACCTCAGCTGTCGTTGTCATGAGTTACTCTGATTCTTCACTGTAAAGTATTTTTACAGTCAAACAAAATATGACAACCCTCCTTTTTTTGCACTGGTTTCACAGACATACACATATCATTGTGTGTATATATATATATATATATATATATATATATATATATATATTATATATAGTGTTTATAAATATGTATTTTATATACTTATATAGATACACATAATTGTATATATAATATGTTTATACATTTTATATATATATATATATATACTTATATATTTATATAGATACACATATAATTGCAAACAATTCGGTCAAAAGTAATAAGACTGTAGTTCAAAGTAAAAGTTAAATTAAAATCTTAAGTTATAAATCGTAACCTTTCCCTCAGTCAAACTGATTTAATGTGACTGAATAAATAATAAAGATTGCTTGTTAGATCCTCAAAGTCGATTTATATCTCATGTTTAATCGATACGGAGACATCGGAGCCAGCGGATCATTTCAAAAAGTCCAGCCGAGATCAAGCTGCTGTCGGCGGGCAGCAGAGCGCTGACGGCCCGGTGCTGACGGGGCTCACGGTCCCTCAGCAGGACCTCAACCCGTCGGCGTATCTTTTTAAATAAGATGAGTCTGGACAAACCGACCACAGATTTGATGCTTAAACAAATAACTTCTCGCCTGAAAACATCCTAAAATTACATTTTGTGACTCAACAACGGTAGTATTTATAGAATGTCAACTTTCAGTTGTGAGTTTTCTCATCCGCCATTGTTCCCCGTTTGCTGGTCCGAAATGCATTCTGGGATATTGGCTCTCTCAAGTACGCTCAAGTCTGCTCTGATGCATCCCCGGTAAAATGGGAGGATCAAGTCACATCCGTTTTTTTTTTTTTTCACAGTGCTTGGCGAGAAGCGGACTTTTGAATTGGAACAGTACTTGGGCCGCGACTGATGACGTTTCACGAGTCCACGAGAACACAAGTACAGAGAAGAACGCTTATTGAGAAACGGCCTGAGATTGGGCCTTACTCTCTTCCTTTCTCTTCCGTCATGTTCGTCTTCTGAGAAAGTTGACAAAGAAGCGTGAATACAATGTGCAGACAACCCCCCCCTAGTGGTGAGATGGAGACACCTACTGGCTGTTTTAGATATGACCCACATTACTATATAATATCAGTTACTTATGAAAACTAAAGAAAAACAATTGGTATACAATAGTGTTCAGCGAATTAATTGCTATTCTTACAACAATTTAAACATACATCTATCTCACACTCTCCCCCACCTGAAAATATGTCATCCCGACATTTAACCCTTACAATACATCGACTGGTATTGCAATGATTGGGCATCATGCTATAATTTAACATAAAGGGTATGTTTTTCTTTGGCACCATAACCAGCAAGCACTGTGATCATGATCACTGTGCATTACTTTGTCATTTCACATCACTATCATCTTATTAGTCCTTGAACCTGGGTGGGTTTCTTTCTCTGGCAGTCCTCATACCCACGTCATACTCAAACACCCAGAGACACTTCGGCCAACAGATTGTTTGCTCTGCTCTTCCCAAGCCAAAAGCCAGAGTCTCTTTCTCAGTCAATAAGCTGTATCAATTCATGTCCTCTACCAAGGTCGCCAGTAATTGTTCACAGCTATTTCTCTGGTGGACACTGTTCTGTGTGAAACTAGGCTGTCGAAGTGTGTCATATGTCAGTGTCTGTGGTTGTCTCCTTTCTCTTTTGAGATATTCTGTTCTGTTCCTTACTTGCCCCGCGCTCTGGAGTGGTTGTGGTGTTGTGTTTTCAGCTACAGGCAGGAAGTCACATGGCAGTATTGGTGCTTCCCCTTTTTCAGTGTTGCTTTTCTTTTGGGGACTTTGGTTGTCAAGTCAAACATGTTTTGGATTTTCAATCAGAAATATATAGATAAAAAGTAAAACATGTAAATCCGAATATAGATAATATTATAAATTGTATTAAATATACAATTACTAAATATACAATTATCTAATGGAAATATGGATAATTGTGAAGCACATCTGGGGATCCGTAGGTGGTGAAGGTAGGTTGTGCGCTTATGCAGTATGCACGGGTGCAAATTGAAAAGAGTGCTTTTTCTGGCATATTGAAATGTGGGTTTTTCTGTTTTCTCTGTAAAGGTTTTTCACCTCTCTCGTTTGTTATATGGAACGAGTGGAAACGACTGAAATGGCTTAGACCTAAACTCCAAAATAAGAGAAAGAAAAAGGAAAAGTTGTCATTTTCAGTGAAATCCAGTAAGAATCTGTGATAGATCCACCATTCCCTTTCAAGTGGGGAAATGCATTCAAAGTCAAAAGACGGGGAACTTGACATTGGTTTTAGGCGAAAAATCTGTACCACTTGGAGGGGCTGCTAACAGTTCATACAATGGCTTGGCCAGACGTGAAACGTCCTGTGTTATAAGGTCTGTAGTAGGAGAGACATAAAAAAAGACTAAAAATGCAATGTTAAGCTCAAAGTTTATAAATATATTATATATAGTTGTATTAAATACTTTATGATTCAGTTTATAAAAGGTATAATTATATTATAATAATATTACGGAAAGTGGGTACGGAAAGTCTTCAGAACCCTTTACATTTTTCACTTTGTTTCATTGCAGCCATTTGCTAAAATCAAAAAAGTTCATTTTATTTCTCATTAATGTACAATCAGCACCACATCTTGACAGAAAAAAAAACCAGAAATGTTTGCAAATTTATTAAAAAAGAAAAACTGAAATATCACATGGTCATAAGTATTCAGACCCTTTGCTCAGTATTGAGTAGAAGCACCCTTTTGAGCTAGTACAGCCATGAGTCTTCTTGGGAATGATGAAACACGTTTTTCACACCTGGATTTGGGGATCCTCTGCCATTCTTCCTTGCAGATCCTCTCCAGTTCCGTCAGGTTGGATGGTGAACGTTGGTGTACAGACATTTTCAGGTCTCTCCAGAGATGCTCAATTGGGTTCAGGTCAGGGCTCTGGCTGGGCCGGTCAAGAATGGTCACAGAGTTGTTCCCAAGCCACTCCTTTGTTATTTTAGGTGTGTGCTTAGGGTCATTGTCTTGTTGGAAGGTGAACCTTCGGCCCAGTCTGAGGTCCAGAGTACTCTGGAAGAGGTTTTCTTCCAGGATATCTCTGTACTTGGCCGCATTCATCTTTCCTTCAATTGCAACCAGTCGTCCTGTCCTGCAGCTGAACAACACCCCATAGCATGATGCTGCCACCACCATGCTTCACTGTTGGGATTTTATTGGGCAGGTGATGAGCAGTGCCTGGTTGTCTCCACACATACCGCTTAGAATTAACGCCAAAAAGTTCAACCTTGGTCTCATCAGACCAGAGAATCTTATTTCTCATAGTCTGGGAGTCCTTCATGTGTTTTTTGGCAAACTCTATGCGGGCTTTCATATGTCTTGCACTGAGGAGAGGCTTCCGTTGGGCCACTCTGCCATAAAGCCCCGACTGGTGGAGGGCTGCAGTGATAGTTGACTTTGTGGAACTTTCTCCCATCTCCCTACTGCATCTCTGGAGCTCAGCCACAGTGATCTTTGGGTTCTTCTTTATCGCTCTCACCAAGGCTCTTCTCCCACGATTGCTCTTTGGCTGGACGGCCAGGTCTAGGAAGAGTTCTGGTCGTCCCAAACTTCTTCCATTTAAGGATTATGGAGGCCACTGTGCTCTTAGGAACCTTGAGTGCTGCAGAAATTCTTTTGTAACCTTGGCCAGATCTGTGCCTTGCCACAATTCTGTCTCTGAGCTCCTTGGGCAGTTCCTTCGACCTCATGATTCTCATTTGCTCTGACATGCACTGTGAGCTGTAAGGCCTTATATAGACAGATGTGTGCCTTTCCTAATCAAGTCCAATCAGTTTAATTAAACAAAGCTGGACTCCAATGAAGGAGTAGAATCATCTGAAGGAGGATCAGAAGAAATGGACAGCATGTGAGTTAAATATGAGTGTCACAGCAAAGGGTTTGAATACTTATGAACATTTGATAGTTCAGTTTTTCTTTTTTATAAATTTGCAAACATTTCTACATTTCAGTTTTTTTCTGTCAAGATGGGGTGCTGAGTGTACATTAATGAGAAATTAGCAAATGGCTGCAATGAAACAAAGGGTGAACAATTTAAAGGGGTCTGAATACTTTCCGTACTCACTGAAAGTATTCAACACGCATATATATATATATATATATATAATACAATAAAGCAATACAAATAACACTATATAAAAACAGCACAGGAAGAAATAAGAAAACTATAATATATTAGCAAGGAAGAGATGTACAAACACATATGTGTTTACATTTACACAGTATATATATATATATATATATATATATATATATATATACATATATATATATGGACCTGACTGTTCAGGTCCATAAATATTTGGACATTGACACATGTTTTTCAACAATGGAGTTGACATGAAAAAACTTGACTGATTCAAGCTGATAGAAGAGCAACTTGGACTGAAATAACCACTCGTTACAACCGAGGTATGCAGCAAAGCATTTGTGAAGCCACAACACGCACAACCTTGAGGCGGATGGGCTACAACAGCAGAAGACCCCACCGGGTACCACTCATCTCCACTACAAATAGGAAAAAGAGGCTACAATTTGCAAGAGCTCACCAAAATTGGACAGTTGAAGACTGGAAAAATGTTGCCTGGTCTGATGAGTCTCGATTTCTGTTCAGACATTCAGATGGTAGAGTCAGAATTTGGCGTAAACAGAATGAGAACATGGATCCATCATGCCTTGTTACCACTGTGCAGGCTGGTGGTGGTGGTGTAATGGTGTGGGGGATGTTTTCTTGGCACACTTTAGGCCCCTTAGTGCCAATTGGGCATCGTTTAAATGCCACGGCCTACCTGAGCATTGTTTCTGACCATGTCCATCCCTTTATGGCCACCATGTACCCATCCTCTGATGGCTACTTCCAGCAGGATAATGCACCATGTCACAAAGCTCCAATCATTTCAAATTGGTTTCTTGAACATGACAATGAGTTCACTGTACTAAAATGGCCCCCACAGTCACCAGATCTCCACCCAATAGAGCATCTTTGGGATGTGGTGGAACGGGAGCTTCGTGCCCTGGATGTGCATCCCACAAATCTCCATCAACTGCAAGATGCTATCCTATCAATATGGGCCAACATTTCTAAAGAATGCTTTCAGCACCTTGTTGAATCAATGCCACGTAGAATTAAGGCAGTTCTGAAGGCGAAAGGGGGTCAAACACAGTATTAGTATGGTGTTCCTAATAATCCTTTAGGTGAGTGTATATATATATATTACATCCATATTTTTCTCATAATCAGCACAAAGATTGAAGTGCGGTTGCAGCAGGTAGATGATGGCGTCGTCGACCCTCTACAATTTGCTTACCAGCCTCATGTGGGAGTGGACGACGCCATCATCTACCTGCTGCAACGAGCTCAGTCGCACCTGGATGGAACCGGTGTCTCTGTGAGAGTCACTTTCTTTGACTTCTCCAGTGCATTTAACACCATCCAACCACTGCTACTGAGTGAGAAGCTGCGGGTGGTGGGGGTAGACTCGTCCACCATCTCCTGGATCACTGACTACCTCACAGGCAGACCACAGTTTGTCAGAATGGGCCGTGTGCTGTCTGAAACGGTGGTCAGTGATGTTGGAGCCCCACAGGGAACTGTTCTGTCACCCTTCCTGTTCACCCTGTACACCCCTGACTTCCAGTACAACACAGAGTCATGCCATCTGCAGAAGTACTCTGATGACTCTGCGGTGGTCGGGTGTATTAGGGATGGACGGGAGGAGGAGTACAGGGCAGTGGTGAGTGACTTTGTGGAGTGGGCCGGTGAGAATCACCTGCTGCTGAACGTGACCAAGACCAGAGAGATGGTGGTGGACTTCAGGAGGAAGGCGACTGCTCCTAGACCTCTGAGTGTTCTTGGAGAGGACGTGGACATGGTGGAGGAGTACAGGTACCTGGGTGTTTCCATCGACAGCCGACTGAACTGGAAGAACAACATCAACGCTGTGTACAAGAAGGGGATGAGTCGACTCTTTTTCCTGAGGAAGCTTCGATCCTTTAATGTGTGCAGCAAGATGCTGGAGATGTTCTACCAGTCGGTTGTGGCCAGCGCCCTGTACTTCTCCATCGTCTGCTGGGGGAGCAGCATTGGAGCCGGTGACACCAACAGACTTAACAAGATAGTTAAGAAAGCCGGCTCCATCATTGGCTGCAGGCAGGAGTTTCTGGAACAGGTGGTGGAGAACTTTTGTCCATATTGGACAACCCGGACCACCCTCTCCACCACCTACTGCAGGGTCAGCGGAGCACTTTCGAGGAGATTCCTCACGCTCCGCTGCAACAAGGACAGATACAGGAGAACATTCCTGCCAACGGCATTACGGCTTTATAATAAATCACCGCTTGCCAGATCCTCTGACTAACCACATGTATATATATATATTTTGCACAATCCCAGCTATTTCTATTTCTATTTTATTTTATTATTATTATTATTATTTTTATTATTATTGTATATATCTTTTATCTTTCATCCTGCTGTTTTTATTTATTTTGTTGTAAGTTGCTGCTACCCCAACACCAAATTTCCCCTCGGGGATTAATAAAGTATATATTCATTCATTCATTCATTCATTCATTCATAAAGAAATGTATTTCAATGTTGCACAACAGGTAAAAAAGCATTAAAAAAAACATTTTCAGTAATAAATCAGCTTTAATCTCTGGTTTTGGTAAAAAGGTTATGGTTTTATTAATAAGAAAACACTACGCAGTTCATACATTTCAATGTACAGGGTTTAGACTACATATGAGTAAAAAAAACAACAATAATCAAAGACATGTATGTACATCAGAGTTGTTTGTGTATAAATATCCGTTCATGATTAACACTCGAGTTGCAGAAATGATCAAACAACAGCGACAAAGTCTGAACGATGAAAACGGAAATGACTCGTCAGTGTCCTGCACTGAACAACTAACATCTTCACGTCTCAAATGCTGCATCCCGGTGGGACGCACAGCGGTTCTCAACCTGGGGGGCCGGACCCTCAGAGAGGTCGGAACACGCGGGTCATCGGGTCCGGGAGATCCTCTAACTCAGTGATTTTCAACCACTGTGCCGTGGCACACCAGTGTGCCGTGAGAGATCGCCAGGTGTGGGAAAATGTCCAATTTCACTTAATCGGTCCCAAAAAATATTATTTAGTTGCCGCAAATAATTTTCCATTGTTGAGCGTCTGAGCCTGCAATCTAGTGTCTGGTCTAGTAATGAAATACTCTTCCATGCCAGTAGGTAGCTCAACAATGACCTACCATATGCTGTATTATGCTACAATGTGACATTTCTTTTGCTTTATAATGCTTTTAATACTTGATTTTGGTCTTGTATGAAGGCCATAAAGTAGCCCATGAATATGAGATATGAGTTTACAGATAACTACAGTTAAACCCGTTGTCTTTTTGATTCTTCACAGTTCATTTTGTTTGTGCGTCCTCTAGCATTTCGGAGAATAAAGCAGCGAACAGCACGTTATTCTATTATAAATCAGGATCATCTATTTGAAAGCGGAGCGGCTCTGCCAAAGAAGTTTTTAGTTCGCTTTGAAGTGAAAGTAGCAACACCACAGAATAAATGCATCAAAAGTAAAAGTACTCGTTCTGCAGTAAAATGTCCCCTTTGACTGATATATTATAATATATTACGTTATTAAATTATTAACACTAAACCATCAGTGGTGGAGGAGGTTGTTATTGGTGTAGCTGCTCCGGGTCGAGCTACTTTACCAGATAAATCTGATTAATGGGAAAGACTGAAAATGTGTCTTTTGTGAAACAACTCATAGAAGGAAAGAAATCAGGTTCACGCTGGGAATAGGGTTAAACCAGATAGCATTCATATTAAATATGGTCAATGTCTCAAGTGTGCTGTTGATGCCCTCTGTTCTCGCAGAATGCAATGCACAATGCAATGCAATGTTTCCCAGCTGCTCACAGCTGGAAAACATGAAAGTAAATTGAGGACAGTGGTGAACAAACTAGAAGTGTTTAATCCGAGTGACGGAGACGTTGATGTGAGTCGCAGCTCATATTTTATAATTTCCTATGAAATCGTAAATTGTTGTTCTTTGTAAACTTACTCCAACAATTAGCATACAAAATGTAAAATCAATGTGTTTTAATGTAAAAAATGTGTTCTTAAAAGTAGCAATAGTTGTCAAATATTTTTTGGGGGTCTTATGAAATGTAGCGGAGTAGTTAAAGTAGTAGAAGTAAAGAGAAAGCACCTCATAGTTGTACTTGAGTAAATGTTTCGTAAGCTATACGATGACTTCTGGGCTTCGCCTCGGATTGAACGTTAAAGAGTCCGGAGGGTTGAGAACCGCTGATCCACGCAGCAACTGCTGTCCCTGAACGCGTCACACTGACCTGAAAATAGCGCCACGTTAATGTCACAGATGAGCAACGACTTCATCGAGCAGGAGATGCCAAAGAGAGACGCAACACTATGAGGGAATACCTCGCGTTGCCCTCTAGATGGCGCCCGGGAGCTTTTCTGTGAAAGAGTCCTGCAGACCGGCAAGTGAGTGATAACAACTGAGAGCTTCATGGCTTCATGTCAGGAGGAGCGACAACACAATGAGATGTTATCTTCCTTTTTCTTCCTGCTGTGAACATCCTTTAAGGCTCCACAACTGAATGGCATGCAGAAGCTGGAGGTTGACATCTAAAAGGTACATGAAGAACTTAAAAAATGAGACACGTTCGCCCATATTTATGTCTGGAAGGATCTAGTACTCTAGCTTCTTGTACTTGGAAGGACATTTGGGATTTTCTTGTCATGAATTGAGCCTCTCAGAAGACCCCCAAAATCTCTCTTCCATCTAACGATAATGGAAGGGGTCTCTGTCTGTCTGTCTGTCCTTTTTGATTTTCTCGACCACTGTTTATCCGATCGACTTCACACTTGGTGGCTGGGAAGCCGAGGACCCAAAGAGGCTCAGTGTCCAGTGTGAAGTTGTTCGGCTGAGCAGCTCTCCAGCTCTATATATATAGAGCTGGAGAGCTGCTCAGCCGAACAACTTCACAAATACCTCGCTAACATAAAACAATGTTTTCAGGCTTGGCTGCGTTGTAAAACTCCTAATATTTAAAACTCCTAATATGTTATGTGTACAGATTGTAAAGCCCTCCGAGGCAATCTTGTATTTGTGATGTTGGGCTATATAAAATAAACTGAATTGAATATTTGCATAATGCTAAACGATGGAATCTGACCTTTTTTGTTGTTGTGTGCCGATTTTCTGAAATTTGTTAAAATGAACGCTACATTTTTGATGACACAGCGTGAGAGCTGCCTAAGAGACTCAATTCAGGACCTGAAACCCCAAAGGATTTGAAAGCCGAGCGGGATATTCAGCTAATAAGAGCCCAAACAAGTTGGTCAAAGTCACAAAAACTCTTCATGCAGCTTTCAAAAACTCTAAATGAATGAAAGAGAAACTTGAATATAACGTGACTGTTGTTCACATGTTGTGATTCAGAGTTAGCGTGAGTCCGATTGGCGTTTGTTTACCGACATCATGCTGAGTGATTTTTGGGTAAAAACACATCTGCTGACTGCAGCTTTAAGTTTGATGTCACTCTTCAAACACTTCGAGATCAGAGAGTTCGTTCATGATGAAAAAAAACACAATAGTTTTTAAATGAAAAAAACATCGTCAACAGTCTGCATTGGTTGAAAAATCTCAATTTTAGGCTCAAGGACAGGAAGTAAGCGGCGTCACACGTCGTTAACACACGGGGGGGACACTTACCAGAAATGTGCAAAATAAATACGAGTACAGCTGCACAGGAGGTGCAGAGTCTGAGGAAACATAACTTGGGTTTTCCTGAGAAGAAGGTGGGAGTCGATAAATGGAGTGAAGCAAAGACTCCACAGGATGAAAACACAAACATCTCCGCCTCAAAAAACTCCTCTTCGTGGTCCAAAAAAAGCAAATCCTGTTGACGTTATTCTCCACAAACGAGAGACTCACGCGTTTCTACAGCCGAAGAAATCCATGCCGATGTAGCGCGGGTATCCCTCCAGAGAGTTCATGCCCACGGGGTCAAACTTCCAGTACTGTCGACCTCGGATGAAGTGAGCGTAGCCTGAAAGACAGCAAACAGGGTTTAATGTTGTGTTTATTGCGGCTGTGTGCAGGTTTTTTGTGATGTATTGCAGTAATGTTTGTCAAGTCAATTTAATTGATATAACCTCATATCATAAATTTGCCTCAAGTGGGTTTCAAATTTATAATTTTAACATTTAGAGCAAGTAGCCCTGAGGTAATCAGTAATTATTCCTTCAAAAAGTAATTTGCTGCCATTTTATGCACCCAAAAGTACAACAAATCGAATTTGTAACATTTGGAATAAAAGTGTATTATGAGCGTGAACATACACCCCAAATAGATGGATGGATACTTTATCTATCCATATAAATTTGAGTTTTGTCTTCCGACTGTACCGTAGACGTCCCTGAACGTGGCATCCACGTCCTCAGGGATGCCGCTCCAGTCCTGCATGCTGCGCGGGTACACAGACTCAACCCGTCGGTCGTGGGGGCTAAACCTCCAGTAGCTGCCCGACTTGAAGAAGTAGGTGTTGAAGTTGGAGTCATGGCCCCAGCGCAGCGCCGCCTGGATCCCGGACACCGACAGACCCAAACTCCTGATGGACTCCGGCCCTTTGATCTGCATCTCAGCATCGAACACCCAGTAGTTCTCACCTGCACCGAGGCAGAGGAGAGAGAGACGGTGAGCAACGGACGACATTCAGGTGTTAATCGTGGTTTTTCATTTAGAGATCCATTCCAGTTGTTTTCCTTTCAAGACAATGTTAAAACCAAGGTGGTCATCATCTTCTTACATTACTAGCTGGCTATTGCTAACTGTGCTAACATTGGCAAGTCAATGTAAACATTCAGCTTCATGAGCCAGACGTCCAGTAAAAGTTACAAACAGACGGCAACCTCCAGTTCTGCAGAGTAAAGTCTGTGCTTCATGTGTTAAACCTGCATTCTCTCTCCTGACCACCAGGGGGTGACTCCTCTGGTTGTATAGAAGTCTATGCTTCATGTGTTAAAGCTGCATTCTCTCTACTGACCACCAGGGGCAACTCCTCTGTAGTCAAATAAACTTCTTTCCAGTATGACATTAAAAAGTGTAGCTGCAGTGAAAAAAAACAGGAGTCCGTGGTTTGAAGCCAGACAGCATCTGTGTTTCCAGATGTTTTTGAGCATCAGCTGCAGGTAACGTTAGCTCACGATAAATGGGTGTTTATCACAATGTAAAGAAAAGTGGTAAATACGTTTTTTATGGCCCCTCACAGTGAACACACTACTGCACATTCTAACCATAACCACATCTAATGTAAGTAACCCCATGAAACCCTTATAAAGGCAATAAATGTCACGGCTCCGCGTTAATTTACATTTCATAGCTGTTCAAACTCGCCCAAGAGTTCTCTGTGACACATCTGCAGATCCTGAAAACCGTGAAACACACACACACACACACACACACACACACACACACACACACACACACACACAGTTTCCTCACTGCCCACCTTGAAAGAACCAAATATTCCCTGACTTGTCTTCAAAGGCGGCGTCGATGTTGTCGGGAATCCCCCTCCAGTGACGGGACGCCAGCGCCGGGTAGCCGCCCTCCAGATGCCCGTCCCTGATCCGCCACACGTAGCCCGACTTGAAGAAGAACAGCTCCCCCCGGATCATGGACACGGCGTCGAAGTCTGTCTGGCAAGCGTCGGGCTGGGAAACCAGATACAAAGCGGGAAGTTTCTCACAAGAGGTGGTTTAAATGTGTTTGTATTGCAGCGGGGATTAAAGTGTAAAGGATATGTTTTATTGTTTGATCCAGAAAAAACTTTTTTTTTACACATCCACACAATTACTTTTGTCCCTGCGCCTATTATCGGACATGAAAAAGATACACATTTTGTTTTAACGTTTCCTTAATTATCCCTGGAACCACATCGTTGTTTAACTTCATTTAAAGTGCTTACAATACCGCAACCCTTGTGAGAAGAGACATCTGGTTCAAAAAATAATTAAAGTAACCGTTAAGTTTGAGTACTTTCGTAAACTCCGTTGACTCTACGTCAGCTTGCCGCGGCGGCCAAAAAGGTTTCACAAGATCCTTCATAAGTACCCCTTACAACGTTGGATTTCACTAACAAACACATCTCAGTAACCGTACGGGGTTGTCGGAGTCTAACAAAGCAATCCATATGCTCTATTAGTACCTGAACGATCACAAAACGGCAAAACTTTTTTTTCTTTGCTCTGTCCTGTGCCTTTCGTGTGTCGCCCACGTTTCTAAAATCACGTCATACAGCAAGAGGGAAAGCTTATGCAAATGTCAAGCCCCAGCATGCCTCAGTGAGTTTTCTCATTAAATTTTTTTTTTTTTCCATTTTTGAACCGAACGACAGCCTAGGGCTGATTTGCGACTTCGTTTTTCTGTGATTTTCTTTGCATATTCATTATTTAGGTCCTAATCTTTCCAAAAATGTGTCTTATTAGTATGTGGGGTGTTGGTAAGGGCCTGAACACGTCGCCGACCACTCCAAAAGACATGTTTGGGAAATCTTGCTTAGATCATGCTGGATGGTCATAGTTATGATCAAAAGATGTTATAAAAGTGTTTTTTTTGTGTGTTGAAAATATAAAAAAATTCACAAATAAATTTTGAATTTAAATAACACAAGTAATATAACTCATTTGGGGTTCATACAACTACTTTCCAAAAGGTTAAGGAGACGGCTGGATAAGTAATTCATAAAAAATGAAAAAGTAATTCCCTGTGGAAACCTTCTTCCTTTCCGTTTAAAACCCTCACATGAACATGGTCATCACACAAACGCTCACTCTGGCACCAAATGTGGATTCATCCGCCACTGAAAATAGTCCCCTACAAAATACTCTATTTCCAAGATTTACGTCTTCAGTAGAAACCATTAGGCTTTATGACGACTGTTTTTTGTTGCTTTTGAGTAAATTGCCGGATAAGAGCAAGGAACTTTATTTGTCTTTTGGGATTTCTTAAAAAAAAAAATCACAAATATTTTGAGAATGAAAGTTGGGAACCCCCCCCCTCCCCAAAAAGCTACGCAATAAAACAAAACATGACACTCTATTTGAGGGTGAGTTTGACATTGATGCCGATTAATCCGCCACTGAAAATAGTCCCCAACAAATCCACTACCTCCTCCTGTTTTATACACTTTGGGGAAAAAAATAACAAATCCACTAATTTGTGTCCTGTACTAAAGATTTTAGTCTTTAGCAGGAACAAATGGTCTTTGAGCTGAGAGACACGCACAGGAAGTCAGAAAGACAATAAAACAAATTCACAAAGATTTTTTTGCATCTGCTCTGATTCCCCAAAAAAATTTATTTAAACAGCCATAATGTTTTGCAGCTGAGAGCAATAATCCGTGTGGCAGAGTATAAATGTCGCTTATTGGGGGCAGTACAGAGAGGCATCTCTCAAACCTCTGGGGTTTAATTATGCAATGATCTTTTCTTTCCTCCCAGCAGCTGCATTTTGCATTTTAAGACGAAGAAACAAGAGTACATACATTTAACTACCATGACAATAATGTTCAAGGCGTACATTAAGTTCCATATTTAATTTTGTAAACTAATTAAAGGAACAGTGTGTGTTTTCATTTGTGTTTAATCGCCTGAAACTAAGAACTGTTGTGTCGTTGTTAGCTTAGAATGAGTCCTACGTAGTACGGAGTGGGTCCTCCAAGTTTCTACAGAAGCCCGGAGCGGACAAACCAAACACTCTAGAGACTTTTAATGTTTCTACGTTATCCGAAAGGCCACCGTTGGAACAAGTAGGGGGATATTCAGTCGGATGCATTCTGCCACCTCACCACTAGATGGCAATAAATCCTGCACACTACTCTTTTAAAATCGTGGAACCCCCTTTTATCTGCGATTTCATGGCAACGATTTGTCATCACTGTTGGAATCGGAGATGGCGTCGGCGGCTTTTAGCCACGATACGTTCTTTAAACACTGCATCGGCTCCACTCACATTCCTGATGATCTCGTTGGTCTCCGGGTTCGACGGGGGCGGAGGCGGGGGCGGCGGCGGAGGCGGGGGTGGAGGCGGCGGCGAGGGCAGGACCTGCGGATGAGTGCCGTAAAGGTACTGGATGCCTCGCTTGTCGTCCTCGCTCAGCCTTAGCGGGTAGGAGAAGGAGTAGTACGCCGACATGATGGCCCCCGGCTCGCGGGAGTGCTGCAGGCCCAGGACGTGCCCAAACTCATGGGCAGCCACCTGGAGGAGGTCTGTCCCTGCAGAGAGGGAGGGAGGAGGCAAGGGAGGGGGCAAGAGAGGGGGCAAGAGAGGGATGGAGGGAAAGAGGAGTCAGATGATGCAAAGCCACCTGGTTCAAATGGCGTCAGAAGAAACGTTTGTTTTGACCTGCTGACGGTGAAAGAAATACAATCAATAAAGATGTAGTTCCTTCTTCCCTCAGACAAACACTCACCCATGTGGTTTCCGAGGGTCCACGACTCGTCGTAGTCAAAGTGGATGTCGCCCTGTCGGTGGGTTTTGGGGAAGAACGCGTGAGCGAGAATCCCACCCGGGCCGTCGAAGGGGAGGTTGTCTCCATGCCAGTACCTGCAGGTGTCCGTAAAACAAACACTCGAATGAGCATAAAAGACACAATGAACTTCATAAACGTCAACAACAAGTATCGAACAGTCTCGATCGCCCACACCTTCAATAAAGCCCCCGAAACCAACACAATGCAGGAAAAGGTTATCAAAAGAGCCAAAAGTGAACTGAATACATAAAACAATACAGTTAGTTAAATAACTAGAGGAGTGTAAAAGAACACGCACTTTGAGTTTCCTTTGACTAGCAATAAAAAAGAAAACTTAGAATGTTTCCTTAACCATAATATAGTTGATAAATTAATTTAAACTTAATTAATTTCACTCAGCTAATTGTATTTATTGGGTCTGTATGAAACATGTATAACACCAGGAGTTACATTCATATGTATACATACACACAATATATTTTAAACAAACAAACACAATATTTTTTTTAATTATTTTTTGTTTTGTGTCAATGCAGCAATTGTATGTTATTGTAAACTACAAATAATAAAAAAAAAAACAAGAATGCTCCTACTAATTTTAGAAATGATAATCTATACACATTTGATTAAATTAATTGTAATGGATGCAAAAAATATAGAACAAAAAAAAGAAACGTTTATATTCTACACGCACCAAAAACTGCATCGTCTACAGACATTTGTCTTTGAGGCTTGAACACATTTGTAGTAATTGTTCATTTATTCTTAATTTTTCTCCTCTAACTATTATAATTGTAAAAGTTAGCAACAGTACTTAGATGTATAAATCCATACTTTTGTCTAATTGACACATCATTTATTTGTGCCGCAGATCGAACAAAGCCGGCTCTGATGAACAATGAATCTTAAATCATGATTCAAAAGAAGGTCAACAGGAAATCGCAGCAGGAAGAAACAAAACAAGCAACATGAAAGAAAATGAAGTCATTCCAGCGATGACACAGATCCCCATAAAAACTTTTGTAATGTGTTTGACTTCTCTTCTATCTCTTGTTTTTATCTTCTACTTGTTTTCTTTTGTTATCTCTACTGATTTCTCTGTAACAAAGATCTTTGACAATATCTGATTAGAACTGCTCAGATTCTGCTGGTCTAAGAGTGAAATGTCTGATGCAGAAAAAACAAGAGTTCTGAAAGACTTTTAGACATTCAAAAACATAAATGGTGTCCAACTGGTGGACTTTGTGGAAGTACATGTTGGATGAAAGAAATACTTTCATCCAGGTCAACTCAGTATACATATATATTCATTTACAATTTTACTATCATGAATAATTGACTTATCTTCTTAAAATAGCACTTAAACTAATGTGACATACATTTGGCATAAAGTATTTCAGAAAAAGTAGAACTGATAGATCAATTAGTTTCTCTCGCTATTTTGGTCGTTTTTTCACGTAAAAGTGACACACGTTTGCTAGTTTGCACTAAAATCTTTTATAATATAATATAAGAATAAATATAGTGTGATATAATATCAGAGTAAATATTATGTAATATAATATATTATAATAGTAATAAATATAAGATTGAATATAATATAAGAGTAAATATAATATAATGCATATAATGTAATATCATATAAGAGTAATAATAAGTAATATAGAGAATAAATATAATCCAAGAGTAAATATAATATAATAATACAATTATATAATGTTATACAATATAATAACTTTGGTTTTGACCTATTAGAAGACGTCATATATAAGCGATGGTCATTGTCATGGACTTTATTCTGACTTTTCATCCACGAAATGATGAATCGATTAATCCAGAGAAACAATCTTTGAGTTTTAAAAATGTTATTTTTTGGCCTCGTCTCTCTTTCACCTTGTGAAGTCGATGCGGATGTCGGCCTTCCTGCCGTGGACCTCGGTGAAAGTGAGCGGCGTGACGTCGCTCCAGATTTTCAGCGCCTCCCGAAAGACACGGCGAACCTTTTCCTCACCTATCTGCCAGGGGAACCGGACGATCCTGCAGGTGTCACACACACACACACACGCACACACACACACGCACACACACACGGTGTATAGTATAGCAGCAGAGAGGGACCACCAGCCTTGTATGCCTCCCTCTAATCTGATATCTTCAGCACGGGAGGTGTGCCGTTACCGACGCCCTCAGGCTCGCTAACAAAACACCGCATCACCGTCTCCTCCCTTTTCCTTTCTGATAAAACCACCCAGTGTGATGAAAAAAAGAAAGAAGAGAAACCTCCTTATCTTGCGGCTCAAATCTGAAAGTTACTGCTGCAGTACAATGTAATAAATGTTTCAGTTTGGAATAAATCAGCAACAATCAGTTTTTAATTAGACGACTTTGACTTTGTATGAGAGCCAACTTGCTAGAAAGGTCACAGTACGTAGAGAGTTTGATTTGTTTAAATTATCTATAAAGGTAATGGGTTCAATCCTGGCATTAAAGGAATAGTTTTACTGGCTTTCTGGTTGGAGAGTTTGCTGAGAATGTCTGTACGGTCAATGTGAAGCTACAGGCAGTTAGCTTAGCATAAACACAGGCTAACGTTGCTCTTTCCAACGGCCACAAAATCCTCTTAGGTCACTGACATTTTTATATTTTATTTTTTTCAATCCGTGTAAAAACAGTTTAAAGTGTAAACATCGCTGTCACCATCTTGGATTTTGTAGCGAAAATGCAGCTTTAACACATAAAGCAGACTTCTATACAACCAGAGGAGTCAATCAATTTGCACATTCGTTTGTGATGTTGACGGGTTTGTTGAACTTTTCACCAACTAACTAACAACTTAATTTGTTTCACAGTTGTCTCTAACTAAGCTAGCTCTTTCCCCCTGTTACCAGTCTTTGTGCTAAGCTAAGCTAGCCGGCGAATAAGAACATATCCCAAAAGGATCGAGCTATTCATGTAACCTACAACGCGGTGGCCTGTTACAAAGACATGAGCCTAAAAGTTAAAGCAGTAGTTCCATATTTTGGGAAACGTGCCAATATGTATTCTGACATTGAGACGAGAGGATTGAAACCACTCTGAGCAAAGTACGGAGCTGTCAGGACGTGTTTAGCCTGCAGTCTGTGGAGCGCTTCTGGCTACAGCACGGGCAACGTGTAAGCACAGATTTTGGTTTTGGCACATTGGTAACAAACCTCGCAAGCGGATTGTTCAAAAAGTAAACGTTGCAGCGCAAAAATTACTGCTTTGGGTTCACAGTAAACAAAACATATACAGGATGCCGATTAAAGAGATTTAGAGGTGTTGCTTGGCAGACTTTGGGTGAGCCAGGCTAACAGTCTCCTCCATTTCCAGTCTTTATGCTGAGCTAGTCTAAACACACATCAAATCCAGTTCTGTACTTAACACAGAAACATGAAATTAATATTGATTTTCATAGTCTCAGAAAGAAAGTAAATAAGTGTATTTACCAAAATGAAAACTATTCCTTTAACCTTGAGCTGTCAATTCTGGATATAAGCACTTCAAGCAGTTGTTTATTTTTTAATAAAGGTATCATAAAAACCAGAATATAAGCTAGTCTTCATCGGGTCTCCATGTACAGGTTTTATTGATGTCAAAATATATAGTTAACGGTGTTATGTGTGGTATGTTCAGCATCAATTAAGTGGAGTTAAAATGTATGAATACAGCTACTTTGGTAAAAAAAAAAAAAAGACCAATGCTGTGAGTCTCCAGTGGCTTCTCTGCTGAGAAAAATGTGCTGTATAATTTTATGTCCAGAGGATGTAAAAATGTATACTGGCTGTCATCAGCTCTCGTCTTGTATCATGCAAGGAAGGTCAAAAGAGGACAGGAAGCAGCCAGGTTTATGGGAAATGTGGTCTTGATTTAGTGAAACACTGGCAATAAAAAAATACCACTGGTGTTCATTTCAACCACTGTCATGTGTTTACAACAAGTATATCCTGGAGGAGGACGGGAAGAGATACACTTTCTAAAAATATGTTCAGAATAATTTCTGTTTGATTGTAAATTAGAAGCGTACTTGTGCAAACACTTCTGCAAGTGTGCAAACATTTGTGCAGATTGACTTCAGTTTGTGTCGTGCAAAGTCCACACAGGTTGAACTCCTTGAGCTTATCACCTTTTCAACACAAATACCCTGGAGATTAAAGATGATATATAGTTTTTTTTTTAATATGGCTTCAAATAAGTAATTACACTGGTATTTTATTAAGGGATTATGCAGACATTAGTGAGCTGGTCACTTTACTTTTTAACTGACATTACACAAGAGATAAGTGTTGGTTTGCAGGTTTATATTTGTGTTTGTCAGCTGAATTAGCTTGTTTGGGTCACATTTTCGTTTTGGTTTCAGTCAAAGTTGACGGTTGCAGCAAACAAACGGCAAGCTAACCTTAGTGTGTCATGTTAGCGGTTTGCATTAGCCTGCTTTTATATTACTAATATATCAAACTAATAATCTTACAGGCAGATGATGCCTCCTCTGATCAAATCTATACATTGACTCTGCAAGATTATCTTATGTTATCTATTTTATCTTATTGATTCCTTACAACAACATTAGCTAGTAAATTAGCTACTTACCAACTTAAATAGTCAAACAGTAACACGCCGGGTGCAGGTGTTCTTTCCTTTCACTGTCAATCTAGTTGCTGTATCTCTTTGTTTGGATTCTTTTGGGGCTCTTTACAGACTTATCTGTGCCCATGTTTTGATTTTTGGACATCAAATGTTTGGATCACTTTACCAAACCTAGCATATTCCTTCAAATCCTGAGCGTGACGTCAGGGCCTTTGTGTTGATTGATACTTTACTAGTTACTAGTTACTAATATATTTACCAGTTTTGGGACAGCAATGGCACAGAAGAAGAATATTACATCAGGCTTTGTATAATAAGAAAATATCAATATAAATAGACCTTTTTCAACTATTTAAGTTCACCAATGTTTTAAAAAGTGCATTTACATGAGAAACAAACGTGAAGGATTAAGTTGTAAATCTGAATTAAAGTTGAGCTGAAAAACTCCTTTTCAGTTTTACTAACAGCCGTTAAAGCCACTCTGCTCTCAGCTGACTTCAAGCGTCGTGCCAGAACTTCTGGCACGACTGATTCAAAGCAAATGCAGGGACTCATTACCGCGGCTCCACTCTTTCAACGCTCACGTTTCAGTCATTTAGAAGGACGTAGACGCGCAACGGTGGCCCTGAAAGGTCAAGTGTAGTTTGACTTTGTGGGTCGTTGCATGGTTAACTGCTTCACTTTGTCAGGTGTCACTCTGAGCCCTTTATTGGTCCGATCCAGCAGAATCATATTAGTCTGTGGTCGGCGCCGCCTCCCCCGTCTCTCGTTCTCTGTCTCTCTCAATGTACTGTTGAAAGGGACCCTAGGAGACTCAGACAGAGAGGCAGCAGCCAGCAGATGATTGCCAGACGCTGGATGGTGCCAAGGCCTCAGATGAAAGAAAGGCAGCACCCGTTTGTCAGAATCATAATTTGAAGACTTCATTTTCTAAGAACTATATATACGCCCTCCCGTGTTACATGTGTTTCTTTGAGTTCATCATTAAATTGTTGTCTTAATATCTGGGAGATCCTGCCTGCAAGAGTCATCATTTAATCCGCCATAAACTTCAGTAACGTGCGGTCTCGTAAAAACAAAATGTAAATTCTTAAACCTGCAATAAATAATTTTTGGGGCGTCTTTGGGGCAGCAGAAACAAGTTGACATTGACATATTGTCCCATTTTAAATTGATAGGGTTAACTTTTTAGCAAAGCATTATTTATTTACATACAACATATCCTCACACAACGGTTCGTATGGTATCTTTGGAAAGGTTATTCATAATTTTTGTGCGTTTTCCTACAAAAGTTCTGCAACACGTGTCAATTTTACACAGATTACATGCATACATTATTTTAAAAATAAACTCTGCAAAACAAAACAACTGAGTTACGATTTGGAAACAAAACTACTTAGTCAGGTTTAGGCCGCCAGAATAAAACATTGGTATTGCACGTTTCTGCAAACCACGGATGCATTGAACCAGCAATAGGTCAACATTTCTACATGTATATCAACGTGTTCAAACAGCTTGTGGCGCTTTTGGCGTGTAAAAAATGCACTCTCAATTATGTTTAAGTTCAGGCAACAAAACTATAGTTTGTTTAGTAAAACATCCTGTTTTGGTTTCCAATGAGACAAGAACACCGATCTCCTGGGTGAAAGTCATGTTTTTGAAGCAACCATCCACCCTGCCCTCCCCCTTAAGCAGCCTTTGATGAGAATCATTTCTTTAATACGTAAAAAAAACCAACATAATCCAGGAGAAAATGTAAAATAAATGACAATGCAGTTTCGTAATATTGGAAACCACAGTCGTGTTTTGTGTCCACTAGTCTTTGCTCTCTTTTAGCTCTGTTTTTGTTCTCCACCAACTCTGGAGGTAAATCTCTCTCTCTTTAGCTGCTAAATGCTCCACTTTGTTCACCAGCACGAGATAGGTGTGAGAGAGCCAGAACCGTGAAGTTTAATCTGCACTTAAAGTGCACTCGCTTGTCCCTGAGCTTTCGACCGGGTCACACCGTTTTATTGCAGTTAAAGTTGTCGTATGACTGCAGATCAAATTATTCTGAAAACTTCTCCTCCATGTCATCTTAAAAGTAGTGCTGTCATATTAGCGCGTTATTAGCGCGTTATTAGCGCGTTATTAACAGCGTTAACGCAAATCAATTTTAACGCCGTCAATTTTATTAACGGCGTTAACGCATTTTTTTTTTTCGCGAGCACCACGCCGGATGTAGCTCAACCGGAAGCAAAACAATAGGCACGCCGTTTGGGCTTGGAAGCTAGGCTAACGTTACGGTTTGAAATGAATGAATGGTGAGCGCCATACGGCAAAATTAATGATATTCAGTGAACTGCGAACAGGTGCGCGTGCCAGAAGGGAGCGCGAGTGAACACATTGAACACAGCAGGAGAGAACGCAACGTTAGCCAGCTAGCTAAAGCTCCGGTGGAAAATTATTAGCTAACGCTACCGTTTTTGAGGAGGTCGATTTTGAGGTGAGGGGACTGACAAGGCAGAAGGTAAAGTGGTCCACCGTTCTATCAATAAGCAGACCTGCCAACCTGTACGCAATTTGCGTAGTAAAAATGAGTCTAAAATTAATTTTAGTCTAATTGACCAGCACACATTATATGCAATGCAATATAATACATGACGAGTATTTAATGTCGTCGTCAATTCCCATCCCCCCCTCGTCGTACGCAAAAAATTTCAAGGTTGGCAGGTCTGAATAAGGCTAAACTAGAAGTTATCACTAATACAAACATTATTTTTGCAGAATGAGTGTGTTAGGGGAGAAGGATGCAGCCATTGTTAAACAGCTGGATTGAAATGCAGCTGGAACTGGTCGTGGCTAAAACTGGAAGGCAAGGTCTCAATAAAAGGGCAAGAGGTGTCCTTTCATCTAGGAGATGTATTCTCCAAAATCAACAGGCAGGGATTCGCCAGATGCATTCTCTGCATCAAAGATATAAATGATGCTAACAAAGGCAGCCATGCTCTCCCTTACCACATTGTGCCTCATATACTTTAAATGTTAGACCAGTGACAGGCTAGCATGAAATGGCTTGCATAATACTTAGTAAGGAGGCCATAATAATGTTTGACTCATGGCTGAAGTTAAGTTTCTCCAGCTCTCCCCAGGTTTGCAAAAAAAGTATCTCAAAATGCATCAGATTGATGCTTTAAAATATGGAATATTTAAATGTTTCTTACGGGGGAGCATGCCCCCGGACCCTCCTAGAGGGGTAATATCCTTCTCACCTTTTTCACCCCTGACCCGTTTTCATTCCTGGTGCACTCTATAATTTTATTTTGTAAACCCTTGTTTACCTGAAATGTGCAGTAAATTTATTTTGTACCGTCCTGTTTGGCAGTTGTTTTTCAATAAAATAAAGCAAGACAATCCACTTTTTCATGTTGATAAGAGCATTAAAATGCAAAAAAATAAAATTGCGATTAATTGCGATTAATCGCAAGTTAACTATGACAGAAATGCGATTAATCGCGATTAAATATTTTTATCGTTTGACAGCACTACTTAAAAGTTAAGGTTGATAGTTAACTTTTATTCTTGAAAGCCGACAAAAGTAAATCTCTCCACTCAAGGTCACTTTCTTGATTGTTCCGATTGCTGATTTTGATAAAAAAGAGACGTTTATACAGATAATGTGTCTTCACTTTATTGGACACTGTTGGTCAACTATGGATTGGCTACTGCCTTTTAACATTTTATTTTCACATTAACATAGTTTTTTGCCTCAAATTGCCCCCTGCAGTACAATTGTTAATTGAATTACAGAATAGAGTCCTGGCTAATACATTTATTATTTTACTTCAAATCACATAAGGAATTGGGGCACAAATAAAAGTGCTTGCAATAGGAAACAAATCAACGTCCAATCAGCTCATGCTTTTCCAGACTATCTCACCATCTCCGGTATCTCGTGACCATCCTCTGCTTACCAATGATAATAACAAATAAAAGTTATATTGGATCACGGCTGATTATGTGTCTGTACCTGTAGGTGAGGTCCGTCTTCTCCAAACGTCCTCCGTACAGGACAAAGCGTCTTTGGCGGTGCCGCCCCCGATAATGCACCTCCTTGTGGGCCGGGTAGTCCGGTACGCCACAGCGAGGTCGGTTCCACGCGTTTGTGGTGTTGGTCGGCAAACTGGCCTCGTTTGCCAAGTCCTGAACTTGAGGAAGCTTCCCCCTCTTCTTCAGGTCGGGGAACTTTTCAGAGACCTGGAAAAGAAAACGACGATGTTCATTAAATACGTAAGTAATTCAGAATATGTTACGCTGCGTCATCTAATTGTCTTTGGTCTGGTAGAACAATGTGTGGAAATAAATAAGAGTATCATAAAAAAAAAGAAGAAAAAAAGAAGCAGTTACAGATAATGGATGAATGTCCAAAATCCTAAAGTCCTAAACAGTGACGTCTCTGATTGGTGGAATTTAGGTTAATAAAATGTGCGGTCACTGTTGAGCTCTATCGAAGAGTTAGCTCTATGAGCTAACGAGCTAACGGGACAAAAAGCGCACACAGTTTAACCAACTGGAGTTCCTTGGTAGCCGAGCAGTTTAAATATAGGTTTTGGGCTTATTTTCTCTATTATTGATTGCAGATTAAATAAACAAATCAAATGGAATTTTAAAGAGCTGTCTGCAAATAATAACACGATGAGGAATATGGCGAAAGAAGAAAGGCGTGATGAAGAAGAGGAAAACACGAAGAAGGAGTGAAGAAACAAAAACAAAGACCTGAGACAGACGTGTACAACAGAGCTGGCTGAATGTGAATCAACATAATTTTGAATTCATTTTGAACTCTCATAATCAGGCCACAGAGCCACGTCGATTGTCCCAGTTTAAGAGACGGTCGGTCCCAGGATGTCCTGTTATTCGTCTCTTCCCCACCAGATCTAGAGGAAATGGCTTTGCTCATTTCCACTGCAGCAAATTACAGAGGAGAGCCTCCTCATCGGACTTGGTCCTCACCCCACTGATCCAAACCACATCTGCAGTACTTAACTTACTGTTGGGTGTTCTCCCCAATCCCCCAATTATGTGCACTTCCTTTTCCGCTGCTATTTAGAACAATTACCTGTGGGAAAAGACGCTATCAATTTATAGTGTAGAGATGAAACTAATTACTTTCATTGTGAGATTATATAAATAAGTTTTTCTGATATTGTCCTGTTATGAAATACTGCAATATTCACGAGTCATTGCATACATTCCGAAACGTGCAGGTAAAAAGACGTCTAAAGCTTCTGGGTTAAAACCAGGCAGTAACCTCCTGCTCTGCCGAGTGAAGCCGATGCTTCATGTGTTAAACCTGCATTCTCTCTACTGACCACCAGGGGGCGACGCCTCTGATGTATAGAAGTCTATGCTTCATGTGTTAAACCTGCATTCTCTCTACTGTCCACCAGGGGGCGACGCCTCTGATGTATAGAATTATATGCTTCATGTGTTAAACCTGCATTCTCTCTACTGTCCACCAGGGGGCGACTTCTCAGGTTGTATAGAAGCATATGCTTCATGTCTTAAACCTGCACTCTCTACTGTCCACCAGGGGGCGACTCCTCTGGTTGTATAGAAGTATATGCTTCATGTGTTAAATCTGCATTCTCTCTACTGACCACCAGGAGGTGACTCCTCAGGTTGTATAGAAGCATATGCTTCATGTCTTAAACCTGCACTCTCTACTGTCCACCAGGGGGCGACTCCTCTGGTTGTATAGAAGTATATGCTTCATGTGTTAAATCTGCATTCTCTCTACTGACCACCAGGAGGTGACTCCTCAGGTTGTATAGAAGCATATGCTTCATGTCTTAAACCTGCACTCCCTCTACTGTCCACCAGGGGGCGACTCCTCTGGTTGTATAGAAGTCTATATAAATGACTCTACTCTCGATGTATTCCCTCAGTAAACATTGTAAACATGAGTTTATGTCTCAATCTCTAGTTTCAAGTCTTCTTCAATACAGCATGATGTTCATTTAGTAAATTATGATCCATTTATCAAATAGACCATGAAGCAGGGTATGCTTTAGGGCGGGGCTACAAGGTGATTGACATGTCTTCTTATATACAGTCTGTGGTTTTAACCCAGAAGCTTAGAAATAGTCATACCTGCACATCTCTGATTTTGTGCTTTGTGGGAACCGACAATAACCCATGAATATTGCAGCAAGTCCATTTACCATTTTATGTCAGGATTAAAAAGTGCTGATCTCCGGAAGAGTTCATTCACCCATTCACACCCATTCATACTAGCCCATCAGGATTTAGACACATTTATACCCATTCATACACCGCAGGAACAGACTACGAGTAGTGGACTAGTAGTGGATTGGTGTGGATAGAAGGACGACCCGCTCTACTGAGCCACAGTCACCCAGAGAGAGAAAGTAATCAAACCAAAAGAAAGTAAGAAAATATCAACTGTAAGCGTTATTGAACCAAAGCCCCAAAGCCCCAAAACCCCTAATTCACAATAGATCCATAAGATGCTGAATAATAATTGTCACAACCATGTTTTTGTGTGTGCTGCCTCGCTCAGCTTCTGCAGCTCTCAAACCGTGTCGTTGTTGTAGGTTAAGGGGAACAAAACCCAGCAGGATTCATGGAATGTGCTCCAGACTGCAGAAAACACGGTGACTGATGGGTCTGGATCACAGAACAAACAGTACACACCTCCCTGGAAAAAAACTCCACCTCCTGTGTTTCACTTTGTTTAAACGAGATGTAAGCTGCTTATTTTGTGGTACAAAGCACTTTACTCACATTTGGGGGGGGGGGGGGTTCTGCTCAATGTTCTACAGTTTTTCTTTAATGAGCTAAAAAGGGCCCCAGAAAAAGAAGAAGAAAAGAAAAAAAAAAAATATTGTTCAGCTTCTTTTTTCTGGAGTGAGATCTGAGGTTTCTTCTCTCTGTGCTAATAAAAATAACTTACAACGAAACCTCCTTATCGCGGTGTAAAACTTATCTAAAGGCTGGAAAACATACCCAGTATGGAATTGGTCGCTTATTTGTTTGCCTTTTTTGAAAACATATATTTACTCGGGGGGGCTATAGGCTCTATAAGCGAAACAGGCCATTGAGAATTTTTTTAATGACCTGTGGAGGAGTTTATATTATAGAATTACAGATTCAATAACCATGATATGAGATGGTATTCCCTATCTTTACATTGTTACGATGTAGTGATATTGTTGCGCAATAGTGATATTTGTTACCAGGAGAAGTTAGAAGGATGTATATTTGTTTCTAAAACGTTATGTTTCTACGTTATCTCGATCTCAAGGTGATGTTTTTTTTACTTGCTTTCATCCTGGATATAACCTTCAAACACATCTCTCTCTCTCTCTCTACAATCGCTTTCCCCAAGAATTAGATAATATTTCTTCAGGGAATGCAGTTAGTTAGTTAACTTATTGAAGAGACAGTTGTGGTCAAAAGAAACCAACACTGACTGACGGAAGGAAACAGGACACGAGCAGCTGTCTCCAGAGTTAAAGTCACACATTTTGTTGATTTTCCTTTAACCTCACTCAGAGATCTCTGTGGAACAACGTCTTCAAGTTATTTTGGTAATTATCTACACGGCCACAAGAGGTCCTGGTCTTGGCTGGATTAGCTGTTAGGAGCAATGACCCCTACCGACCCCCCCCCCCCCCCCCCCATCTACAGCCCTCCGAGAACATCCCATTAAATCCAGTGTGACCAGAACTCCTCTGCTGTAATGTATTAGTGATATCCATGTGACCACAATATAAAATAAAATAATAACACTAGATTGTGACATAGGTTCCCTCTAAGACATGGCCACACCTTTAGTGGAAAAGTTTGCAATTAATGAAATTATTGTGGTAATAATTGACATTTTGTGGACTTTTCCCAGTTGGTAATCCAGACTTGGTGTTGGCAGGATAATAACTCATTTTAGGTCTTTGAAGACTGATTCTGGGTTTTCGCTGGTGAGGACAATGTCCTGCTCCCAGCGGTGCATTCTGTTCAGCACCCTCAGTTTTTTTCTTTTTCAGGACTCATGATTTGACCCGTAAGTCACCTGGTCACAAGCCGACCTCCGTCCACAAAACGGGACAGTTTAGACCAAAGTCGCCCACCGCCTGATCCCAATCTTTGAGGGGAGTGTCGGCTTTCAGGGTCGTAAAATGTTGGCTAATTCTAAGTGGTGGGTGTCATTTCAAAGAGGGAGATGAAGAAGAAAAAAACGTGTGGTTAAAGGACTAAACCCGCCCCCCACCCGCCTGACCTGTCTGTCAAATGGGTTGTTTGACCTCTCCGACCCCACAGCCAAGTAAAACCCTTTATTCCCAACAGGTTTCACATCAAAGTTCAAGGTCGAACTCGTGTGTGTTTTATTGGGCAGCTTTTATCAATAAATAATACTTTTTAACTTGATTTTTAATGGTATTATTCATTGATAAAAGCTGCCCAATAAAAGACACAGAAAGAGTCTCGCTCTAATGAATGCACCATTTACTCAAAAGCAAAGTATCGTAGTATAAAGCCTATTGGTAAAAAAACAAACACTCAAAACAGGAAGAAAATAGTGCATTTGTTGACTATTTTCAGCGGCGGATGAATGAATGTGGAATTAAGTCAAAATAAACCAAAGTGTGTGTTCTTAATGCGTTTCTATGGGTCAGAGGAATATTGTTAGTATATACATTCATTGTTGTTTGTCTTTTAATGGCAATCGTTGCCAAAAATTAAACATAAAATTTAATTTAACCCACGACAAGTTGGCCGGCCTATTAGCAGTCAAATGTGAGTTAATAATGTAAAATGATGATTTATAAGAAACTTATGAGGACATCTCTGGTAAACACAAGATTTGAAGAGGTGAAAAACTTTCACAGCTCCGTCTATTAAATCAACTTAACAATTAGTCAATACAATCATGTGAGTGTTAGTTGGCTAAGAATGTCTTTAATCAAATGTACCATAAATAAATGTACCGTGAGCATCAAAGGGCCTATACTTACTCACTTAAGGATGCTCACTCACAGTGCTATTGAGGCTTAATCAATAAAAACCCTGGCAACTCTAAACAGTGTTTCCACCATAAACCATCTCCTTCAACTGATGCTACAGAGGAGCAATGCAACAGCTTCATTGACTTTTTCAGATCAAAGGTCAACAACATTCACTCTATGATGTCCAGCTCTCCATCTCTGCTTCCCTCTGACACCAAAACCTTATCTGCGAGTGTGCTGTCTCCTCTAGGTCCAGGAGGTTCAGGAGAGCCATGTTGAGAAAATCCTCAGAAATATGAAATCCTGTACCTGTACCCTGGACCCCATTCCCACTGCTCTGCTCAAGTCACATATCCCCACTCTCAGTCCTTTCATCACCAACGTTGTTAACCTTTCCCTTCGCTCTGGCTGTGTCCCACCTGATCTCAAGGTTGCTGTCATCCGTCCCCTTCTCAAGAAGCCCACCCTGGACCTGGAGGTTCTAGCAAACTACAGGCCTATCTCCAACCTTGCCTTCCTGTCCAAGGTGTTAGAGAAGGTAGTTGCTTCTCAACTTCAGGACCACCTCAAACACAACAACTTGTCAGTCAGGATTCCGTTCAGCCCACAGCACTGAAACAGCTCGGCTGAGGGTGACGAATGACCTGCTGATGTCCACCGATGCAGGATCACCCTCACTCCTCATCCTCCTGGACCTGACTGCTGCATTTGATACAGTGGATCACAACATCCTCCTAGAGTGCCTCCACACCACCATTGGACTATCAGACTCTGCACTCCAGTGGTTCCAGTCCTACCTTTCTGGCAGAACTGAATATGTTTCACTGGGAAGATGCAAGTCCAGACTTGCTCCCCGTCTCCTGTGGTGTTCCGCAAGGGCCGGTCCTCGGCCCGATCCTATTCATTATTTATATGCTTACGGTTATATTATATGGTTTGACCCTCACCTGACCTTTAATGACCATATAAAAGACCTGTGCAAAACCTCCTTTTACCATCTCAAAAACATCTCCAAACTCCACTCCACTTTAACCCTGTCAGACGCAGAGAAGCTCGTCCACGCCTTTATCTCCTCAAGACTGGACTACTGTAATTCACTCTCCACCCAGATCACTGTCAAGGACATCCAGAAACTACAATACATCCAAAACAGCGCTGCCAGGGTCCTGAAGAGTCCGGAAATATGAGCACATAACATTCTCCACTCACGACACTGGCTCCCTGTCTCATTCCGGATTGACTACAAAGTCCTACTACTCACCCATAAATGCATAAATGGACATGCACCTCCCTACCTACCTACACAAACTCATCACTCCCCAAACCTCCACCCGCACCCTCAGATCTACAAACCGCTTGATCCTCCGGGTCCCCAACACCAAGCTCCACCATGGGCCACCAGACCGGGTCCCCAACACCAAGCTCCACCATGGGCGACTGGGCCTTTTGCTCGGCGGCGCCACGCCTCTGGAACAGTCTCCCTGACCACCTAAGGGCAACTCAGACACTGGACTCTTTTAAGACTGGCCTAAAAACCTTTTTATTCAGGAAGGCATTGTTTACTGTTTTATTGTTTATTCATTGTCAGCTATTCATTAAGTTGCTTTAAGTTTTAACTCCGTGGCACAGATTCTTTTGAAAGAAAAGTGCGTTAAAAATGAAATGCATTATTATTATTATTATTATAAATCTTTACTGTGCTTCACTACTGTAATGTTTGAGTACGGCACTTAACACCTAATGGCTTTAAATATATTAAATGAAGGGGTTCCCTTGGTGTTGGACCCTTGGTGTCAAACGGTTTCTTGGTTGACTGACCTTCCAGACTGAAGCCCGGTGACCTTGTGTGTGTGTGTGTGTGTGTGTGAGGGGGGGGGGGGGTTGTTGTGAGGCTGGAGACACCGCTCAGACACACCGTGTACGGACACGTTTCACCCTGAATACCGCTGTCAGATCACAAGTCTTGTCATCGCTGTAACCAAGAGCTAGATATGTCCATACTTGTAATGAACACCCTCCTCCTCCTCCTCCTCCTCCTGCATCACCGCCATCACAAACTCACATGTTACCAGAGTGAAGAAGCCTTTTTTTTTCACGATGCCTTCAGGCTCTTTGGGAGTTTCATCTCTCATCACCGGCTTCTTGCACTCTCAGCAGAAAGTGACAGACTCCTTTTACCCCGAGGGTATTTTTTTCTTCCCTGTAGCGTCGTCATGAAGTCTCCCGACAGGATTTCCATTGTCTGCCCTGAAAATTACACGTGAACACGCGAGCATGAACACAACACTCCTGCTGAGTCACTGACATGGGATCACCAGCCCCCGAGTTACAAAGCACACTCTGAACATTTAGCAATTTAAAACCCCTGGAGGTGGACGTTTATTGGCATGAACCGAGCCAGATGTGTTTCTACATATTTTATTTTGAAGGGAGAAAAAAGAGTCTAAATGTACAACTCAACAAAGTGAGTCAGCTGTTGGATAGTAGAGAGCAATGTCTTAAATCAGATTTATGCTTGTTTACTTTCTAGACCAGAGACGTCTGTATGCTCAACATGAAGTGACTGCCAACAGCTGTCTACTTTCCCACTGGACAAAAAACACCTGGCTTTTGTCTTTCAAGGGAAATATTACAATCAGAATTCATTCCCGGGACCAATTACTCTGCAGTAGTCCGGGTATTTTTCATCTCCAGGTGCCATGACCGTACCGACTCATCTCAGCGTTCGAAAGCCGTTCCAAATTAGTCAGCAACGAGTTTGAGGAGCGACTGAATCAGTAACAGATGTAAAAAAAAAAAAAGAAGAAGTAACCACCGTAACATTTTCTCTGGCCTCCAGTATAATCTGTACACAAGAAGTGGACGTAGACATCACCATTTAGTTTGTGGGCTGACTGATTGACAGGTCTCTGGAAGAGAGAGACCTGTCAATCACCTTGTAACCCCGCCCTAAAGCGTTCCCTGCTTTATGGTCTGTTTGACTCTAAATGACCATCATAAAGTCCAAAACAAAGAACAAATAATGAATGTATCGTGTAATTTAAAGGGCATCTTCCTCGGCCCATGATGCACATCCTGCTTACAAACAGACGGACAAACCAAACCGAAAACCTTCTCCGCGGAGGTAAAAATAACTCAAACAAAGGGAGAGAGACCAATTTGTTCATCACATACCAGAATGCACGGCATCCACAACAACATGTGTTCTGAATAAAAGAAAGTAGGAACAGCAACAGAAGCAGATAAAGAAGAATTGAGTGGAAAGTGGCAAAAAAAAAAAAAGGAAATTACAAAAGATGATTCAGAAATTCCTACCGATTATCACTAAACATCTCAGACGGGTGACCTCTGATATTTACAGTCATCGCAAAAAAACACACGAACTGGTTTATTGATCGTTTCTAAAAAGCCACTTTCTTCTCACGAGAATCCGTAGCAGAGAAGACAAGAAGCGCCTGATAAAAGTCTGTATCTTTAAAGTATCTTTAAACCTGGTAACAGTGAATCCGGATGATAGGAAGTAAGTCATAAGTGATTGTTTACATGGGCAGACAGATATGGTTTCATTTTGGAGAGTGTGCTCTTTTTGGAAAAACAGTAGACAAAGGATTTCTTACAGTGAGAGAGGATTTAAAGTGCCAGGTTTTTTTTCCATCAACAAATACCTCGTTATCTTCCGTTTTACTCTCGTAATCCAATATATATCGTCTGAAAATCAGAAACACCCGGCGGTGGAAAGTGATGTAAACCATCTGCTTGAATCTCTTATCTGTCCTTCCGCTGAGACCTCAGACTCGCGGGTCTTCTGTCCGGCCGGCTGCAGGATGACTCACGGATTATTTTATCGTTATCGCTAAACGAGCGCTTCTTCTTTTTCTTCTTCTTTTAAAGGCTTTTTGGGGCTTCCGTTGTTATTTGATTTGGTTGAGATGGACGGATAGAGGGTGACAGACTCCAGTCAAAAAGACACATCGCTTGAACATTCAGCCCAGTTTAGACAAGATCTATTTGTCTAGGGGGTGTGGAGTGATTTAAAAAAACATCTGGAGCAACACCTGCTATTTAAAAAGCTGATCCCTGATACTTTAATAACACGTGTGGGTCACTTTGGTCCAGACTTAAAATATCGCAACATCAATTTTATGTATTGTCATGAAATTTAGTACAGACATTCATGGTGCCCAAAAGATGAATCCCACTGACTTTGGCAATGCTCAGATTTTTCATCTAGCGCCACCATCAGGTCAAACTTTGTATTTTGTACTTTCGTTTATGAGCAAAAACCTTTATTATTGAAGTTCCCATCAGCTTCAGCAAATGTGTTTACATGCTGATGGTGAACGTGGTCAATGTATCCTCATACAACGGATCGTATGATATCCTACAAAAGCCAGCAACACGTGTCAATTTCCGTTGGAAAAATGTGTGCAGCCTTTTCAAAAGAAACTTCTGTCTTCACAGGAAATAATATTGTTAAGTTTAGAAAAAGATCGTGAAATACTTAGTTAGCTTTGGGAAAAGATCGTGAAATACTTAGTTGGGTTGATGCAACAAAACTAAGATTATTGTTTGTGTTCAAATAACTACAAAAGTGCCGTTACTGAAATACGCAAGTTACATGACAAATAAATCCAGGTTGACTTCTCGTGAACATACAGCATACTTTGTTGGTTTTTCGGTTACAAAATGTTCTTAATCTCGCTACTATCTCGTACTCTTGTTGGTTTCTTAATATTTCCTACACTAGCTTTAAGCCTCAGGATTTGTCTCCTCTCGATGTCGAGCCAAAACCTAACATGGTAGCCGCTAACTTCTCCAGTTACCGTCTTCTACTCGCCTTCTGAAATCAATCGAGGTGCAACCTTTGGGCATCTCTGCCTTCCAGAACCTCGGCGATGTGAGCTTTTGCACATTACTAACTCTACTTCTTCCCTGGAGCCTCTGTGCTTTCTCGCCTCAAGTTTCCATAGATCGTGACTGTCTGGAGCCGGTCCTGCCTCCTGCCTCCTGCCGCCTGCCGCCTGCTGTATGTGTTTAGATTGTAAAGCCCTCTGAGGCCAATTTGGAATTTGTGATTTTGGTCGACACAAAATAAACTGAATTGAATTACATTTTAATAAACTCAAGTGCCGACACCATCCTGTCAAACTGGGCTCGTCCCGACAGGGTTCGTTCTGCCAGCCTCCCCTCCTCCTCTCACCTTGTTAGTGAAGGATTTGGGTCTGGGGGCTCCTTTGCGCTCGCTAACAAAAGCATCTGATTAACTTCATGAGGGAGGGGCCTTTTGACTGCCCCCCCCCCACACACACACACACACACACAGACATCCTTGTTGTGTCTCATCAGCCACTCACGGCGCAGCTGTGACCTAGTTCTATACTCGCTGGGAACCCGGGCCCGGCTCTGATGTCACCTTTGCTCCCACGGTTTCCCCGACCAATCGCTTCGCCCGAACACATCGCCATGATGGCGCAAAAACAGAAGAAGAAAAAAACGGAACCCAGGGACTCGGAGGGTTTATTGACAAAAACAGCGAGCTGTTAGCTCCCCCTCTTCACTCCCGAGAGAGAAAACAGGCACTTTGTGAATCCCCTAAATGCCACAGACATGGAGGCCTGTCCGGGCCTGTGTAATCACTCACTCTTTTTTCAACACCGGGGGGGGGGGGGGACAAATTGACAAACCTGCAGATTAGACTTTCCAGCGAGATGACCAGCAGACATAACAAGGTTGTCATCGCAGGTGCAACAGCTCTAAAAAATGTGTTGCCAGAAATCAGTCCTTTTTCTTTCTTCATGTGTGGAAACCTGTTGCATTCTTTTCAATTTGACAGACGATCACGGCGTCGACGAAGACGAGTCGTAACGCCACAACGGCTTCTGATTACTGTGGATTAAATGTGTGGATACTAATGAATCAACACAAAGGAAGAGCATTAACTGATGTTTACGCCAGATGAGTCCACACTATGGACTCAAGACTGAAAACAAAGATTAGAGGAAAGTCTGAGAAAATAATCCTTTTTTAATCCTTTTACCTTCCGTTAATCATTATGTGACCTCGGGGTTAAGAAACAGTAGATTAAAGCAACACAGAGTCATAAATACTTGCTGTCACTTGGCTGAAATAAGGAATACTGACAGATTTGTAGCTTGGCGACTTTCCATGACTGAAAGGTGGCACCTGTCATGCGACTTTCCATGACAGGTGCCACCTTTTTACATCTTTCCTAAAACATATTTAGGCGACCAAAGGGGTTAGAATTAACTTTCATGAACTGAAAACACACTTTGGAAGGATTAAAGTTTTAAGACGAAAACACGAAAACCTTCCAGACCGGATAACGCTTTGGTAGAGACCTGTCAATCTCAGTAAGCCTGCCCTAAAGCCTTCCCTGCTTTATGGTCTGTTTGACTCTAAATGACCATAATTTACTAAATGAACATCATGCTGTATTGAAGAATTCTTGAAACTAGAGATTGAGACATAAACTCATGTTTACAATGTTTACTGAGGGAATACATCAAGAGAGAAGTAGAGTCATTTATATAGACTTCTATACAACCAGAGGAGTCACCCCCTGGTGGTCAGGAGAGAGAATGCAGCTTTAACACATGAAGCATAGACTTCTATACAACCAGAGGAGTCACCCCCTGGTGGTCAGGAGAGAGAATGCAGCTTTAACACATGAAGCATAGACTTCTATACAACCAGAGAAGTCTCCACCTGGTGGTCAGTAGAGAGACTGCAGGTGTTAAGACACTTTGGCTTCACTGGGCAGAACCGGAGGTCGCCTCATTACCTATGATACGATTGCTTGTTTCCCCCTGTTGTGTTTATTTCTGTGGAAAGCTCTTGTCTGCTTGGCATCTCAACTCCAAACATCTCTCCCTATATGATTTATTATACAGTCTCCTAAAAATAACAACATCAAAAAATCAACTCTGAAAGCGCCACGGACTATTCCCAGTATAAACCAACACATTCTTCCATGTAACCGCTTATCTGTGTGTTTTGATAAATTCCTTGTTTCTCTGTGTACCTGTAAACAGGACATTCCTGTGGGGGAAAGATGAAGCATGCACGCTAAACCAGCTTACTCAGTGTAAATAAAGGTTAGATGCACGAGAAGAGAGGACCGTCATAAATGTGATGTGATCCAGAATTACAACCAAAATATTAGAATGAAAAGTATTAAAGTAGCAGCATGTGGTCAAGTGCAACAAGCAAAGTGAGGCTGATCAGTGAATAAGCTACAGACGCCATCGTGACGGGTCCATGTGGAGGACCCCTGTCTTTTATGGTGTTGTTGACAAAATGCCTCTGAGACCTGTTATTACTGCTTCCTGTCCTGCAGACGAGGGGGAAACTCAGCAACCTTAATGTGTCTTTGACCTGGCTGTCACGCGCGCGCGCAGAGGAGAGTAGACGTCAGTTGTTTGTTTTTTTTGCTTCTGCTGCTGAACAGACACAAAACAATAAAAATAAACAAATAGTGATGATAATTTCTTCAAAGTAAGAGCAGCTGCCTGTGCTAATTACAGTGACAGGTCAGCACCTGTGCGCGCGAGTTAAAAATAGCCATTTTGTTAACTACAACATTAAGTTTCAAGCGTGCGTGTACGCGTGCGTGTGTGCACGTCGCTGCTGAAGACCGGACACTTAAACCTCTAAGATATTCTTCATACAATAATGAGGATATAATTCACTTTGCACAAGAGAACAATTGCAAAATAGTGTGCGTGCGTGAATGCGTGCACGTTTCGCTGCAGAAAAGTGACACTTAATCCTGAAAGAAATGTGTCATACACTAATGAGGACAGTATTTGCTTTGCAGCAAAGGGAGTCATGCTGCTTTATGTCTGCACAACAAATATTGCAAAATCAGTGTCCGTGCGTCAGTGCGTGCATGTGCTTGTGCATTTCGCTGCAGAAAAGTGGCACACGCGCGCGCGTGTGTGCGTATGTTTAGGGGCTGGGGGACAAGAGAAAGAATCAAGAAAAGTCAACCCTGCAGATACGATACCTTTAAAATGCAAAATAAAATGAATCATTTCCCTGCAACAATGCAAACCAGACCGACTCGTTCTGCACACGAAAACCCTCCAAACTGCAGACGGTTTTTTGTTTGTTTTTTGTTTCGACTTTACAAAAGAAAGAAAGAAAACAAAACAAATCAAGCGTGGTCCAACTCACCGGTGTCACTTTGTACCTGCCGGATCCCCGCACGGGGAGACAAAGCGTGCTCGGGAGGCATTGCAGCGCAAAGACGCAGCAGCACACGACCAGAGAAGTCCGCATCGTCGCCGCTGCACGTCGGGAGAACCGCGGTGGTGCACGAGCAGTGCTGGATTTTGACGCAGCTGTGGAGCTGTTGCGCAAAAGCCGGGCGTCACAGCGTGCTGCGCGGTCCGGGGCTATACTTCTCTTTAAATAGACTCTGATTTCTTTGTTCCTCTTACGTTTTTTTTTTTTCCCTCCACATTTTTTATTTTTTTTACAGCCCAGGGCTGATAACACCACCCGCTCCCATGTGACTCTTAACCCTTCCTCTGCCGCGCGCCCGTCAACTCAAAACAGATGATGACGGCTTTGCGTTTTTTTTCCACCCACCTGTGGTTCTCGAGTTTATCAAAACCAAAACAGTCCAATATGAAGTTATTCTATATGTATAAAATGCACAATTTGTCCCACATTAAACACAAAGAAACAGTGTACCGATATCACAGGATTATAATAAGAGTATTACAAGAACACAATCACCTTCAGTAAAACTAACCAGCCAACCACAAAACACCCGACAAGTCTGTTTAAAATCATTTTCATGTGCAAGATAGCATATTGTATATAATTTAAATTAAAGTGATGTTTGTGATATACTGACTTTCACAACTCCCTCAGAACTCATTTCACCACAAACACCAAATAAAGGTTGTTATTCTTAACATTTTACAAGATTGTATTTTTCTCTTAAGTTAAAGTTGAGCATGTGTCTCCAAAACTGAATTGTTAGATGTTTTTTTTTTAGATCGTTTATTACCCGAAGAAGTAAAATGTTCTCAACGTGTGGAATACTTAATCCATGAATTGATCTTAACATTTTTAAATACACTATATTTGGCGATATTTTTCACTGGACTATAGCAAACTGCTCTAGAAGTAAAATGCAGTTGGGAAATAATGCGTGAAATACAGAGGACATGACCTGTGTTTGACGTTCAGATAAAAAAAAAGCTTAATACCAGTTTCTATCAGCCAAATGTGTTATTTAAAAGTCCACCAATTGTGCATATGTTATACTCAAATTGAACAGTTAAAAAACATTAATAATTAAAATTGGTGCAGTAAATGCGTAAACCTTTCCTCAACCCAACTAAGTTGTTTCCTTTAAAGAAGTGAAAAGCACATAGATTGACACGTGTTGCTGGACTTCAGTAGGAAAACGCACACAAAAAAAGAAGAGTAACTTTTAATTAGATATCGTAGGAACCGTTGTATGAAGATACATTACTTTACCCACAATGCAACTGAATCGCCAGCAGCACATTCAGGTGTGTTATGCTAGTAGCAGCTAATTTAGCCTGGAGCCTCCAGCTTACCTGAGGAGACGGACAGAGGTCTCACATCCTGATTATTTTTATTTTTAAAGTTTCTGTCTTCAGATTTAGCCGCCGCTGACTCAAGTGGAATCACCTGAGGACATTTATCGGACGTCAGCTCCCTCTGGAGACTCTTAACTACATTTAAAACACCTGGACACCTGGAAACTAATATAGGTGGCGTCAGAATAATTAGCTTAGCTTAGCTTAGCATAAAGACTGGAAGCAGATGGAAACAGTTAGCTTGGATTGGTCCAAAGATCAAGAACTCACCTACCAACACTTTTAAAGCTCCACTTTTGAAACCAACCAGATATACCGAGATCAGGCTTCCTATTTCCAGTCTGCTAAAATAAGCTAACCACCTTTTGATTGAAACAAAGCAACTGTTTTCCCAAAAAGCCAAACTACGGATAAGAAGAGAAACCATTATAACATCAAAGGGAATGTGTGTGATGGTTTTATATGAGAATGGAAGGAGTGTGGGAATCTGTTCATTTATTTTTGCAGCTGTAAGATAAAATGCTCCACGGTCGGACCCACTGTAGGTTTCTGACCCACCTCCGGAAAAAAAACAAAAGCTCTTGTGAGTCAGTTCATTCACTTCTATAATTACAACCACTAATAGCAGCAAAGAATTTAGCAAAGCTTTCCTGTGTAATGGCTGTCAGGTTTCTGAAGCTATTTGAACATGAAAAAAGGGCTCTAATAAAATGCGTTTGCATGACTGACTTCCAGCTCTGCACCACATCAGGCCCGTTATCTTCTGAGTGTAATGAAAGAGGAAAAAGGGAAAGGCTTCATGAGACAGTGACGCTTGTAATTTCTGGACATGAGACTATAATCAATGTTACTGGATGCAGATGTGTTATGTACGGAGGCCAAATAGAGCTGAAGCCCACGCCGGATTGGTCAGATGACCTCACCCTCTTATTTAAGCTGTTAGCGTGTCGGGTGACAAAAGATAGTAACACAATAACATGCAATAACGGTAATAATCATGAATTAGGCCGTGTTCCTGTTTTCGACAGTGTACAGACGCATATCTGTGTGACATTGGTGCAAAGACAAACAACACCTAGTAAAGCAACGTGTCCGCATAACACAGTTATGCATTTATGACATTTTACGAAAGGTTACTCTTCACTTTACATAAGTTTACCTGCAAAAATCCAGCAACGCGAGTCCTAGCTCGCTACATAAAATAAAGTTCCGTCTTCCCAGGAAATTATTTAGTTTATGCAGCAAAACTACTTAGTCAGGTTTAAGGAAAATATTGTGAAATACTTAGCTGGGTTTAGGAAAAGATCGTGAAATACTTAGGTTTAGGAAAATATCGTGAAATACTTAGTTATGTTAAGGAAAAGATAGTAAAATACTTTGTATGGGTTAAAATAACCACAGAGGGGCCTTTACTGAAATACGCAAGTTACGTGACAAATAAATCTCACCAACAGCGGTCTCCTGGCTGAAAGGCCAGTTTTAGTTCTTTTAATTCATTAATTTGTGTAAGCTACAAAGTGATAGTGTGAAGCTTTGAACAATGTGAGCCTTAGTAATAAAACATAAATAAATAAATGCTAAAATCTGGCTTTTATGCTCTCTTCTATTGTCACTTATGTTTTATCATTGTTTTGTTTTTGTGTTTTCCGATTGAACTCAACCCTTTTTTGAATCTAAGAAAGGTTCGTAAGTTAAATTCGATCATGCTCTATATATTTGTATTGTGTTTGAGAGTGTTTTTGATCTCCAGCAGGTTTATTATCCCTGTTGCTCTCAAAGTAACCTGCGCCGGCCATTGTCTTCATGTGAATCATAAAAACAAGCTATCTCGTGTTCCCAACAGATGGTCCCAATACATTTTCTTCCTCAGTACTTTTTACAAGAGGTGGCAGCAGTCCAACGCATGACAGCAGCTCTCAATTAGAAAAGAAATATGCCTGGAAATCAGGATCCCAGTCACTGCCAAGTCCAGTAAATATACAGGAATCTGCGTGAGTGACACTGGTGCATGGAAATGCTGAAAACATAACATGCTGATTGAGGTAGAAGGATGTAATTTAAAGCACAATAAAAGGACACCCATTCAAAAATAATGGTTAAACATGTTGGGTACGCTGTGACACGAGGTTGATAATGAGTATAAGGATATCAGAGTCTACAGGGGCAGCCACTGTAAAAGTTTAAATGGGAATATCTACGAATAAATGTTTTAAAAAAATAAGACAAAAACAAAGCAAAATGTTCTGAGACGTTTCTCTAATAGCTACAATAAGAGATGATGGAGCTTAGAAAGAGCCAGTTGTATTTTGGTGACCTGGACCGTTTGGAAGAAGTATTCAGATCCTTTACTTAAGTAAAAGTACTGATACCGCACTGTGAAAATCCTCCACTAAAAGTAAAATTATTTAAGTAGCAACTTTACCTAAAGTACTTAAAGTAAAATGTAAAATGTTTTAGTTATATCTGATGCTTCTGGATTCATATATCTGCTGCATTGATGTGTATGTTGCATGTTTTGAAATCTACATGAATCTACATATGCTTCATATTCTATAAGATCATCATATGTTTTGTAGTTTATACTATTAATTTACTACATAGTAATAGTATATGTAGTAATAGTATATGTAGTAAAGATATAGATATGACTATAATGTCAAAAGTCCATGAACCCCCAAAAAAAACTCCTCCGGACAATGGTGACACCATTGTGTTGCAAGTCCTGTGTTTGAACTCATCTACAGTCTGTGGGCAACACCTTTCATTCAATATCCATGTACTCATTTTTATTTGTTTAAAACGCAACAATCTGACAGCTGCAAGTTACTGCCAGGCTTTCATCTAACGATCTCTTTGTCTTGTCAGCCAAGCTGAAATCTTCAGATGGAAAGATTTAGTGGTTTCCATCTGGTCCTGAAGCAGCAGCTGTTGGTCCGATATGAATGGAATCTGTTTATCACGCGTGCAGATCATCACATGGAGCTCCATGTTTTCCTTTTTGGTGGAAATGCAAAAAAAAAAACTGAAGTTCACGTGTGTGTGTTTATTTGTGTGTGATGGTGGTTGTTCATGCCAACAACTTGACTTGGTTAACTCTCGAGACATCAAAACACACATCATCTCACACATTTTATATTATAGTAGTTTTTAAAGACTTGAATGTGACGATAAAGTAGAGGATGTAAAAGAGAGCGTGTGTCCTCAAGATTGTTGGTTTAAATCCTGGAGCAGTGTGATAAATCTGAGCATATACTGTCTTCATTCCCACGGCTAATGTGCCTTTGAGCAAGGCACTGTTGACTGACTGTAGACTGTTTTTGGATGGTCAAAACAGCGGCCATTTTCACATATACTGTTACCATTTTGACCGTTGTATCGGGTTAACTTCCGTATAAACAAAAGCGATTGACAGCGAGACACTGACTCACTGACGAGCAGTGGAGTATTAACATCATTAAGTGCATGGAGCCAGAGTAAATTTGTAAAATTTATCAACTTAATGCTTCATCCAAACACTCTTGTCACAGTGAAGGAAAGATCATTGCTGTCAATAGATGAGTGACGAACTTTGTATGTCTTTTCTGGAACCATTGTAGCATTAAAACAACTGATGTGTAACAACTAACAACAATTGGCAATTTATTTTGTATGAGTCAAAAGACCACAGGAAACAGTTCAATGTCCGTTCTACTCCTTTCTTATTTCTGTCAGATAATCAATATTAAGGTCAATATCAGCATCAGATAGAACTCGGCATTGGCAGATACCTAATATTAAAGAACTTGATGTGGACATCCGTAACTTTCACAGCTGCACGCTAACTATTTAGCTGCCTGCGGTCAGTTAGCTTAGCAAAGACTGGAAAAAGGACAAATCTAAAATTGTCCAACAAGCAGCTCTACAGCTCACGCATTAACACATCATATCTCGTGTAAAAATAAAATTGAAATGGGGAACTGTTGTTGTTTTTGCACTTTTCTGTCAGATTTTGTTCCCTTTTTTCAGAACCATGCTAGCTGCTTCCTCCCGTTTCCAGTCTTTGTGCTAAACTAAGCTAAGCTAGTAATCTACTGGCTCTAGCGTCATATTTATCGTACAGACGCGACAGTGGTCTCAATCTCCTCATTTAACGCAAGGTGTATGTTCTGATGTGCACTTGTTAGGAATTACCCATAATCCTATTTGCCTGACAGCAGAAGATATCCATATTTCCTAAAATGTCTTAACTCTGCTTTTAAGTTGCATGGTTGACTTTCAGACTCGCCTTCAAAACAAATCAAAACTTGAAACTGGACTTGAACTTTTGACTAAAGATATCTGGATTGACTTTATATTATAAAGAGGTGTTCAGCGAATCAATTCTTTTATAAATCTTAAGACACACTTTTTGACTTGCCAGAAAAGGACTTTATCTCGCAGTTTGAACACAAGTGGCTGTGTGTGTTCCCGTATTCATGCTCAGTGAAGCTCCATGAGGTGAGAAACGTCTCCCTGTTGGTTTCAGGTGATTGAAGGGAAGCAGAGTGTAGCACTGATATGACTAAGTTCCCCCTCATGGTTACTGTAAGTGTGTTATCTTGCTTTTTGGAGAGTGTTTCCTGTATTTAAAAGGAATTTAAAGGCAGCCCATTTATTCCCCTGAAGGTGTCAATGTAGACGTCACATGTTAAGATGTGAGGTTCCCTGGTGTTATCTCAACATTTCCCCAAAGCTGTCTATATTTTTGTTATTGTCATTAAATCTAAAACCAACGTTGGATCCAACTCTCAATACGTTCTGATATCCGTGGCCTGCCCTTGTAAGCCCCTTTGTCCCATGAGATGTGTTTAAAAACAGATGAAGATCATGTGATATGATGATGGAAAGCTCCAGAACGTCTACGGCTGTCTCCAAGCTCAAGAGGGAACTTGGGATTGCGACAAAATGGGATATTTCAACAGGTACAATTCCATCATTGGCAACACCACCTTGAAAATCATGTGATGTGATTGAAAGCTGCAGGACAGCTAAATAGACCCGGTGGTGACATTGCTTTCTCTTACGAAGGGACAGTAATTGCCTAAAACGGCTGTTCACTGTTTTGATTACACACACAATACTCATGGTTTTGTTCTTTTTAATTCGATTCGTAGAAAATATATAATATCACGAGACTTTAAGAGACCTTATTAAAGTATCCAGTGCGCTGTTTGGAGTTGCAGGGTGGTCTGGTGGTTAAATAGATTGTCCGGTCATACAAAAAAAAGGTCGCAGGTCGAAATCTCTGCCACAACCAATGTGTCTATCAACCGCCATGTGTCCCTGGACTAAACACTGAACCATTGTATGAGAGCCCGGAGTGTAAATCTTAGTCAAGGACAGAAAAAGTCATCTCACTTTTTACGGTAACATCCAGCCATAAAAGAAACGTCTGATATACTGATAAAGTATATAGTATATATACTGTATATATATATATATATATATATATATATATATATATATATATATATATGAGTCTGAGCTGAAACATCTAACGTACGCTATCTGCTCCACATCGCAGCGATACTCACAACGAAGGGCTTGATCATGCGACTTGATCATGCGACTTCCTGTCGTTACGATACCTCCTGTGAAACCCTGAACAAAGATCTACCTTAATGCGCTGCCTGAGAAATCCATTTTTCATTCGGCTGGTTATGGGATCGTGTCGGCCGCACGTCTCAAAACCGAGACCACATGTGTACATTTTAATGCAGACCAGACGCGTGGATGGAAGCAGCCTCTATGAAATATGGCCCTGGAGGAGGAGGGAGGGGGGCGCAGTGGGGGTTATTAGTGGGGTTTGAAGGCATTAAGCCTCGTTCTCTCTCATTCTGGCATGACCCTCTGTGACCTCTGGCAGGCCCCGCCACAACAAAAAGGGCCAAAGGGGAGATGGCGGAAAGAAGGGGAGCCATCAAAACAGAGCCATAGTCGTGTGCTGCTGCTGCTGCTGCTGCTGCTGCTGATGATGATGATCTTGGTTTTGCCTTTAAGGATGTCAGTCCTCAGCATCCTCTGTGTTGCAAACATCAAACATGAATTTGCTGCAGTTTTTCTGTGCTAAAAAAACCTTTGTCGTCTTTTTGGCTGAGATAAAAAAAAAGCTGGTCCAGAAATATCAATCCATTTAATTAAAATGTGCTTTTATAAAATGGATTTGTAATGTTATAGTGCCTTTTAAAGAATATATAAATTCTACACGCTGGCTCGCGTAGGAAAGGCCAGATGAGTGACAACTTTGGGTTCATTTTCTGTAATCAGTGTAGCATTTCAGCATGGTAGCTTTAACAAGCTAGCTTAGTTAGCTAACTGGTGGACAGCTGGCTAGTTAGTTAACGTGATCATTCCACCAAGCTTCTTGCATAATAAAAAAATAATAATAATACTATAGGCAAATCACAAATATACAGTACTGTATATTTGTGATTTTAAAGTATGTCTGCAGAGAATATTTAGTGGCCTTGTACTGGTATTTTTTACCTAATGTAGTACTAAATTACTTCCAACTGTATTCATTTTGTCCCAGAGTAGTTGCATTAATTAATACTCTAACATCACTTCAACCTTCCTGTAGTTTATATACACTACCGTTCAAAAGTTTGGGGTCACTTAGAAATGTCCTTATTTTTCAAAGAAAAGCACTGTTTTTTTCAATGAAGATAATATTAAATTAATCAGAAATACACTATACATTGTTAATGTGGTAAATGACTATTCTAGGTGGAAACGTCTGGTTTTTAATGAAATAACTACATAGGTGTATAGAGGCCCATTTCCAGCAACTATCACTCCAGTGTTGTAATGGTACATTGTGTTTGCTCATCGCATAGAAGACTAATGGAGGATTAGAAAACCCTTGAAAACCCTTGTGCAATTATGTTAGCAGAGCTGAAAACAGTTCTGCTGGTGAGAGAAGCTATAAAACTGGCCTTCCTTTGAGCTAGTTGAGTATCTGGAGCATCACATTTGTGGGTATACTCTCAAAATGGCCAGAAAAAGAGAACTTTCATGTGAAACTCACAAGTCTGTTCTTGTTCTTAGAAATGAAGGCTATTCCATGCAGGAAATTGCGAAGAAACTGAAAATGTGTCTGGGTGACCCCAAACTTTTGAACGGTAGTGTATGTCGATAATAGTTGCTCAGAATTTTGGGTGGTATGCCAAACTTACTCAGCCTTCTCAGGAAATACAGTCGCTGCTGGGCCTTTGTAATGTTCTGCAGGGCGCTGTGAGACCAGGTGAGGTCCTCGCTCAAAGGTTTTCCACCTCTGTCTCATCTATGTAGTGATGTGTTCTGCATCCTCTTCCTCCTTGGGTCAATAAGCATCTCCTTGGTCTTGTCTGCGTTCAAGGAGAGATCATTATCCCGACACCAGGCCACCAGTTCCTCCACCTCTCTTCTGTACGCCGTCTCAGCCCCACTAGTGATCAGTCCAATGACCGTCGTATCATCCGCACACTGGATGATGCTGGTGTTTTCCTGGGAGGCCACACAGTCGTATGTGAAGAGGGTGTACAGCAGGGGACTCAGCACACAGCCCTGGGGGGTCCCTGTGCTCACACTTCTTGTGTCAGATGTGCGGTTGCCAACTCTGACTGAGAGAGAAAGTTCAGACCCAGTTGCAGAGGGCAGGTGTCAGACTAAGAGTGAGGAGTTTTTGACCGTGTTGAATTCTGAGGTGAAGTCTATGAAGAGCAATCCTGCATAAGTGTCCTTGCCCTCCAAGTGTGTGAGGGTTGTGTGGATGACGTTGTTGACTGCATCGTCAGTGGACCGGTTCTGGCGACACGCAAACAGCAGCGGGTCTACGGTGTCTGGGATGACTATTCTCTCGAAACACTTCATCACTATTGGGGTGAGTGCCACGTGGCGATAGTCATTCAGGTAGGTCACAGTGTTTTTTTGTATTATGTAAAAACAGCTGATTAGTTTACCCTGTTGACCTTGCCCTCCTTCTTTTGCATTCCAGGTGAGAGAGTTTTTCCAACTGTCTCAGTGTCTCCACGACAAACAAAGCAAGCTTTTATTGACCTCTGCTGGTGATGAGGAGGAGCTGCAACAAGGTGGACGTACAGCCTGAAACACACACACACACACACACACACACACACACACACACACACACACACACACACACACACACACACACACACACACACACACAGTCGCGCTTCAATCCCGTTGTTACATAACATTGACTTACATTCATTTCCTTGAGACTTACCCTGACTTTAAACCAAGTCTTCACTCTAAAATGTAGCGATTTATGTGTTTGAGACGTACATTTTGCTCCCTAAATTCGGTTTGGTTCTATTCTATTTATTTTATTTTTTTAATGAAAATGTTCCCCCAAGCTACAATGGTTCTAGGGGATATTATTTATTTAAAAAACTCCAAGGAACATTGTCTGAACAGAACGTTATTGAGTATGCTTCGGACACGAGAAGAGACACAAAAACCTAACTGGAAAGACTATTTGAACAAAGTGGTTCATGCATACAACTCCACTGCCCATGAAGCAACAGGATTTTCCTCTTTTTTCCTGCTGTTTGGTAGAGAGCCTACATTGCCCATTGATCTGATGTTTCCCAGAGAACAAGCAAATCCACAGTCTCATGCTAGATACGCTGAGAAATGGCGAGAGTCAACGCAGGAGGCCTCTAACATTGCACAGGAAAACATGTGAAAAGCTGGTGAAAGAGGACAATGTACAGAGGATGTACAGAGCACCAAATATCAGAAAGTAAGAAATAAAGAACAGAAGAAGGTAAAGATAAAGGCTCAGACTTACCATGGAGACTCTGAGAGTTCAAGCGAGGAAGAATACCAAGTGTAGGAAGAGGATGCAGTGTCTTCAGAGGACGACTATGAATCTGAGAGAGTCAGACGTTCTACAAGAACACGCCAACCAAGATGTATCCTTACATACAATGAGTTAGGGAAACCTAGCGTTAAACACCTGAGAAAGAAGGGAATGGAAATGAAAGTGTTTGAGTTCATCAAAAACATAGCTAATGCTAATTTGAGTATTCATATTTGTTTGAATGATATATGTTAAGTAATACAGTTGCAGTAAGTCATAATTCAGAAATCCATTTCTGGAAACTGAAAAAAAAAACACATGGTTATTTGCAGAGAAGGTGGTTTTGCAGTGTAACAAGGTGACACAAAAGGTATTCTGTGAGTAATAGTACTACACGTTAAAGCATGTATAATGTTAATGTACATGTTGGAATGGTAGGTATTGCTATATGTGACTTAATGTACTTGGGAGGCCTACCAATGTACCAATGGATTAAGACAATAGAACCAGACAGGCAAAGCTCGAAAAGAAAGCATCTTTTCAGGCCTGTCTCTTCAGCTATTTTATACAACAATCTCTCAGTATTTTACAAAAAGCTTTAGCATCATCATGATATGATCATATAATGACAACAACAACCATTCAAAGTAGACTATGCACTGTGTGGGAAGCACACTTCCTCATAATTTAATACCAGGCTGCAGTAAGCAGCGTCAGCTTCGATGATTACTGCTCCATCTGGTGGATAGATAAACCATTGCAACTTATTTTCACATATAACGCCATAGAGATGTTGAGTGTTAGCCCCGTGTTCACTTCATAGCCGGAGCTCCTTTCAGCCAAGAACCAGCGGGGACCATCATACGCAACATCCGATTAGTACAACACCCTTCCTTGTACAAAGACAAGCCATATTATATCTAATTAGGCTGTAAGCAGTGATGACCAAGTACTGACATTAGCACTGGTGGAACCTATTGATGTGCATGACTAAGATAACATTTTGTGAACATCAACATTTTTCCCAACCATGCTGTTTTGTGTGTGTGTGTGTGTGTGTGGGGGGGGGGGGGGGGGGGGGTCCACCCTCCATATGTAATATAGTTCCTGTAGTTTTGCTCAGTTTTTGTGTATTTTTCTTATGTAGTAAAATGGGACTTTATGACACAACCCTGTTGTACAATGACAGTACATAACCTTATAGCCTTGAACACCACAGGAAGCCGATGAATGATTTATGTGACAGCGAACGCCACAAAGAAACCTGTGGTCATTGTGGATTGAGAGGCAAATATGAACAATACAAATGTACACAATTTGAATGTAATTTATCCAGTCAATTCATGCCTGTCTCCTCAGATTAAAAGAAGCCCTTACAGTACATGGGTGTTGTGTTGGTGTACCACGCTCCGCAGAACAAAGTCCATGACTTTAAATATGCTCAAAACCTGTTCTTTATCCATCCATCAATTCCTTTAAGGAGGCTGGAGCAAATCCTCCCTGATGTCTATCACACACACTAAAAAATGTTTTGGGATTATGGGACAAAACTTGAGAACATGCAAATTCAACTCATTGGGACCAGCCAGCAGGTTCAAGCCGGGACCCTTGTCGCTTTGAGGCAACAGCACTGCTGATAAATTTAGTGGGAAACAAAACCTACGGTTTCCATAATACATTTTGTTTGGTAATTGTTTTAACTTCTTTTAACAGCTTTTGTAAATGAGCTCAGGAAAAAGGTCCCATATATTTGTCATTGTATGCTTGACTATACAAGTTCTGCAAAAGTAGACCATCAACAGTTAAGTGTATGCATGACGCCTAATATATATTTTAGCCAATTATTAGTAGAATATTAATGCATAAACATGCACATTAATGCATAAACACACCAATTAATTAGTTAAACCATGTTTTTAAAGCTGTCTATTTCTTTTATTTCTGTTAGATTTCAATTTCTCTTGACAAATCTTGTTCAGATCATTATCACTTGAGTGGAACATTGAGACCTCGAACATATATCTTTTCAAGATGAATTTTATATTTGGTTAATAGTCTTTTCATTTATGCCCAAAACAAATACCATATACTGTGTGTGTATAAATAAGTTGTGCCAAATATCAGCTGGCGGCAAGAGCACTCTCTGTTTCCTACTTCCGTTGTTGCATTAATCCTATTTTTTTACCCGCGAAAGAAATCTTCTATAGTACCGTCCGTTGTTTTAAATGTGTCCAATGTCCGCGGCTCACATTGGCATTACAAACTAAACCTGTTATTGTTGTCCTTATCGCAGACAGTTATCTTCTGGTAAAGTCTTTCCGAACCCACGAGGACGCGTCCGCGGCGCGCACTGCGTCACGTGCTGGAGCGGAAGTGAGAACTCGTGTCTTCCTGTCCCGTCCTGTGGTCCCGTCCCTCGCTCCACACTTCGCTCGAATCTCGCTCCACACGGAACTGGACCTGGTAGGATGAAACTCTGCTGCTTCAACTTTTTGTTCACTCGTTGAAACGCTCGCGGATGTTTGTAAGCGGCTCACGCGCTCATGCGAGTCCCCGCGTCTGCTGCTCCGCCGCGCACAGCTGTGCCTGTTCTCCATGTTTAAGCCATTGTCACGCAAAGATGTGATAACTTTGGTCTCGGGGCACTACTGCACATAGACGCACTGTGTGCACTGTTTAATAGCGCCAGCGCGGACAGGGGGCTTTTACCTGTGAGCGTGTGTTATGACTTTGTTTTAGAGAGGGTAGTAAAACTTGTTAAAACTTCTCAGGTGCCGCTGTGCTGAGCCTCCCCCAGTCTGACTGGCTTCAGGACCGCGATGGATCACAGTGGAGCCAGTGAGCTGCCTGGACGAGCTAGAAGACCCTCCAGTCATTCCTCGGGGACCCCCGGTGCTGCAAAGGGACAAGCAGCACCGAGTGGCCACCAGGTGAAGATCACTCCCTTCCACAGCTCAGCCATCCTCAGCACTGATGCTGCGCTCAGCAGCAAACGAGCAGCAGCAGCTTCTGGGAGACTGATGGCGACTCCTGGCAGCCACTTTCTGGACTCACTGACTGGCCCACAGGTCCGAGGGAGACTCTCTGCTGCTGCGCGCTCAGAGGACCGGACTCCCACTGCAGACTCTGTAGTGTCCTCAACAGGAGAAAAAGCCCAAGTAAGTCCACTTGTTGTGCCGATGAGCGTCAAGCAGTGAAATGTATCCAAAATGACTGGCTAATCTTTTAAAATGGTCTTGTAATTTATCTGTGATGATGTGAGAGTGGAAGTACAGAGTGAATCATATGGTAGAACACACCTGTGTGCATAGACTGTAACATAATAAAACGATAGACCTATGTGATTACTTATGCAAATGGCCATTATATGTGAGGACTAAGTGCAGACCAGAGGATACTTTTTGATCTACAATTTGTCAAAAATAAATTGTAGGTTAAACATAAATATTTCCCCTAAACAGTGTAATAATCTGTTTATAACGTTTTATTACGCCGAGTGCTTGGATTGTAAAGAGTATTCGTAGAACCTCGGGTGCTCATGGCAGAGAAAAAAATACAGAAATCAAAGAGTCATAATAAACGGTTTAATTAAAGTTCAAATGGTGATACAGTATACATTACTCAGCTGAGGGTCTCTGACCGTTCCTGTCTCGCTTCAGCTCCAAGACCTCAAACAGGAATCTATAATCTGGTTTTAACATCCCAGCTCATTCGCCTCATTGGTTCAAATCTACGGCATGCGATTGGCTAAAAGTCCCACAGGGGCGGAGTCTCTCTTTGGCGCAGGTTTTGAAGATGGCTCCATAACATTCATGTTTTCCGATACCTGAAGTCCTCACTCCGCCCTCCTGTGTTTACTAACAACATATTTTACCTAAGGAATTGTTATTCAGTTCTATCTGTTACAGCTTTACAGTCATCCTCCCACAGAAACCCTTCACCTCTGCAGGTTCAAATGCAAATCGAACCCCCGTCCTGTGCCTGATAAGAACAGGAGGGAGATTCCTCAGACCACAAGTGGTCCAGTCCCCTTTGTTCTTAACCAAATGCTCCCTTGTAAAAAAAAAAACAACCACGGCCTGTGTGTAATGACCTCTGCACTCTCAGTACAGTGTGACCCTCAGCAATACTATATCATTCATCTTGTTTCAAATCTAGTTTAAAATCCTTTCACATCTGAATAATTATACAGTAATAAAAACACAGTGACCCTCATATGCATACAATTACACACCCTTCATAATGATATCCCTTATTAATTATCATATGTCATGCATTTTAATGTACACAATAAACATTTCTTTATTTTACACTGTGCAAGTCCAAATTTGACCAACTAAGTTATTAAAACTCTACAATTGCAAATGTTCTGAACAAGTTCAAACTCGTACTCCTCGCAAGAGGTCGACTCGTTTTGCATTCATTATCTTTAGATTATATATTATGCAGAATTTAATTATCTTTAATCTTTGGCTGTTTGTCAAATACTGGGAATCTAAAATTCAAATTCTCTTAATTGATTCGCAAGACAATCATTATTTACTATAAAATAGTCAATGTTGGCCACATATCACTTTAACCCTTTATATTTATATAGGCTTGCCTTCTGTCTTCTCATCTATTAAATAGATAATTAAGTATACACAACAAATTTAAGGAATAAAGATGCCTTTATTGTCATGTCATTGTCGACCTAAAAGCAAACTGACATGTTTCGGCATCAACTCTTTATCAGGGACTGACAAGCAGCCATTTTCTATTGTAATTCCTCCAGTAGGAAACCTGTTGTTATGCCTTTTAAAAAGGTAGATAAGTCAGTATGTTGTCTTTGTTTTGCCTCCAAAGCTTCCTGCACTAAAGTCATCAAAGGCACCAAAGTCAAGTTCAGAGCTTCGTCACGGCCGCGGAGGCAAAGAGAGCAGAGCTGCCTCCGCCGCCATCATCAAGCCTCAGTCCGGTTGGTTTCTCTCTTTGCACACTTTATTGATTTGAATCTAACTTGAAGGTAGGCTACCCGATCCAAATAATGTGAAGGCGTTTACAATTTTCATATGATATTCCATCAATGAGTGGAGACATTTTTTACAACTATGAAGAGTTCGAATATTGGCAGTTTTATGAAAATGTTTGTTGAATCGAAATTGATCTCCAATGTTTTCAGGTATGGTATGGAAAACAAGGATATACAGGTATTGTGTGTACACATCACAAGAGCCATGTATAGATGATATATACAAATGTTACCATGCAACAGTTTGCATAGCAGCACAGTGTTTTTTCTTCAAGAAGCAAAGAGAAGAGCAAAGGGAATACCCTCCTATGTCAGCATCTACTGTCTGAATATTGTCTATTCATCCTTATTAGATGTGTTGCTTTGTAAAGTGCTCTGTAAATAAACTATATTAATATTTAATTTGAACAGGTAATGCTTAAGTGCCATCTGTGAGGATTTAAAGGATCCACTTTAGACAGTCTCCAACTGAAGAAATATTCCCCAAACTCCATAATGTTACATTAAATACGGTTAAAACCAAATTGCATAGCTATGGTCCATATTTACTTCCTGTCAGCTGACGTCTTTCAAATAACTGCAACTGAGACACTTTTTTTATTCATGTTTATGTTTACAGCTGTGGAATCTGACCTAATTTCTGCGAAATTCAGCTAAATGTGCTCTCCAGCAGATTTGTGCTCCTTTTTAAAGTAGAACCTGTGATTGTGCGTTTGACTGTACTATTCTCTGCTGTATCATTAGTCTCAACACAACACTTTTCAAATGCTTATGCCAGAGACGGCATTATTTACTATAATTCATCACGTGAGCTACAAAAGGCATTGGCTGGTTTACTGCCACAGCGTTCATCATCCATTACAACATGGACTAACTCATCGATAGGGAGGCACTGATATGGACATCGGTCCGATACGGATTCAAATAGCTGGATCAGGTTTTTGTGACAATGGGCCAATCTGGCAATCAGATGCCATTTTAAAAATACAAAACAATTTGGTACATTGACATCTATGTATTTATTAGCATTGTATTGGGTTTTGTTTTACAAAGTTAGTTGAGTGATGTTTAAGTTGAGCCTGATGTTTCTTTACACATTAAAGAATGATTGGGTTGGCCGATACCCAAAGCCCAGGTCTCTGTTTGGGGACTAAAAAGTTGTATTGGTGCATTTCTGCTAATGGATAACCAAATGCGTTGCAAACTATTTTTATAATCGATTTAATCTATTAGTTGTTGCAGCCCTATTGTGCCTTTTCACCCTGTACTTTTTGATTGTATTTGTTAGTTGGGGAATCTCCTTA